>JAPTHN010000188.1:317500-429113 GCA_026936325.1 Platynereis dumerilii | reverse complement strand
GTGGGGCTTGCTGGGCCTCCTGTCTTTGAAATATCCCCCGTACACAAGAGGATTGACAAAGCACATACTTTTGAAGAACATCCATAACCTAATGGGCATTGTGATGTCACTCTGGTGTTGTATATTGGTTATTGGGAGAGCGATAGCTTTCCCCTAATGATTGCAGCTGAAATTGACAGGTTGTTTTCTAGTCAAGTAAACACGCACTACATGCCTATTTGGATTATTGAACTGCTGTCAATTTAGGCACAAGGATCTTGCCTAACCAAAACCAATGGTTGCATTTGTAAGTGGTTGTTGTTAATGTGGCATGTGCAATGACAGCCTGACCAATGGTCACTCCTCTTGTCCAAGAAAAGTTTCTCCGACATTGCAAATAATGGGCAGAGTGGGCTTAGGACAGGGGGGGGGGGGACTGCACATTGAAAACAAAACTAGAATTTGTGTCGCAAGCGGAACACATGCGAGTTCTATGTGTATGTTGTTTTGCCAGATAGATAGATAAGGGGGCGACCATTTAATGGGGCGACCATTTAATATCTCTTAAGAATAAGGGGGCAACCATTTAATATCTACTAAGGTGCTAAGATAACAAGATAGATAGATAGATACATAGATACATAGATAGATACATAGATAGATACATAGATAGATAGATAGGATAAGGGGGCGACCATTTAATATCTACTAAGGAGGGGGCGACCATTTACCCCCGGGGACATGGTGACATACCCCCGGGGACATACCCCGGGGACATACCCCCGGGGACATACCCCCGGGGACATACCCCGGGGACATACCCCGGGGACATACCCCCGGGGACATACCCCCGGGGACATACCCCCGGGGACATACCCCGGGGACATGGGGACATACCCCCGGGGACATGGGGACGTAACCCCCGAGGACATGGGGACGTAACCCCGGGGACATGGGGACGTAACCTCCGGGGACATGGGGACGTAACCTCCGGGGACATGGGGACGTAACCTCCGGGGACATGGGGACGTAACCCCGGGGACATGGGGACGTAACCCCCGGGGACATGGGGACGTAACCCCCGGGGACATGGGGACGTAACCCCGGGGATGTAACCCCAGGGGACATGGGGACGTAACCCCCGGGGACATGGGGATGTAACACTCGAGGACATGGGGACGTAACCCCCGGGGACATGGGGACGTAACCCCGGGGACATGGGACGTAACCCCGGGGACATGGGGCCGTAACCCCGGGGACATGGGGCCGTAACCCCCGGGGACATGGGGACATAACCCCCGGGGACATCGGGACGTAACCCCGGGGACATGGGACGTAACCCCGGGGACATGGGGCCGTAACCCCGGGGACATGGGGCCGTAACCCCCGGGGACATGGGGACATAACCCCCGGGGACATCGGGACGTAACCCCTGGGGTCATAGGGACGTAACCCCCGGGGACATGGGGACGTAACCCCCGGGGTCATGGGGACGTAACCCCCGGGGTAATGGGGACGTAACCCCGGGGACTTGGGGACGTAACCCCCGGGGAAATGGGGACGTAACCCCCGGGGACATGGGGACGTAACCCCGGGGAAATGGGGACGTAACCCCCGGGGACATGGGGACGTAACCCCGGGGACATGGGGACGTAACCCCCGGGGACGTAACCCCGGGGACATGGGGACGTAACCCCGGGGACATGGGGATGTAACACTCGAGGACATGGGGACGTAACCCCCGGGGACATGGGGACGTAACCCCCGGGGACATGGGACGTAACCCCGGGGAAATAGGACGTAACCCCCGGGACATGGGGCCGTAACCCTCGGGGTCATGGGGACGTAACCCCGGGGACATGGGGACGTAACCTGGGGACATGGGGATGTAACCCCTGGGGACATGGGGACGTAACCCCCGGGGGACATGGGGACGTAACCCGGGGACATGGGGACGTAACCCCCGGGGACATGGGGACGTAACCCCCGGGGACGTAACCCCCGGGGACGTAACCCCTGGGGACATGGGGACGTAACCCCCGGGGACATGGGGACGTAACCCTCGAGGACATGGGGACGTAACCCGTAACCCCCGGGGACATGGGGACTTAACCCCCGGGGACATGGGACGTAACCCCGGGGACATAGGACGTAACCCCCGGGACATGGGGCCGTAACCCTCAGGGACATGGGGACGTAACCCCCGGGAATATGGGGCCGTAACCCCCGGGGACATGGGGCCGTAACCCCCGGGGACATGGGGACGTAACCCCCGGGGTAATGGGGACGTAACCCCGGGGACATGGGGACGTAACCCCCGGGGACATGGGGACATAACCCCCGGGGACTTGGGGACGTAACCCCGGGGACTTGGGGACGTAACCCCCGGGGACTTGGGGACGTAACCCCCGGGGACATGGGGACGTAACCCCCGGGGACATGGGGACGTAACCCCCGGGGACTTAAGGACGTAACCCCCGGGGACATGGGGACGTAACCCGGGGACATGGGGACTTAACCCCGGGGACATGGGGACGTAACACCCGGGGACATGGGGACAGTTATGACTGAATATCAGGACTTTATTTTTCTTCAAAATGATAGATTGCAAAAAAACAACAATTTCTTAGAATTTTTTATTATAGGCCTATATAGGCCTACAAGAAATCGAAATAAAAATATGGAAACTTGTTTTATTCAACTCAGAAAAGTGGAAAAACATAACTGTCTAATTGTAATTGAGTGGATTAGTTCACTTGAAGATGACACCTGACCTATTGCTGTTGAGGAAGTTCAATAATCAATGGCAATTAACAATCGACATGGGGACACTGCCCTTCTTAAAAAGTGACACAGGGACACTGGCCCTCTTAAAAATCGAGAGACACTGACAGATTGACTAATAAAAAGTGACAAACATTTGATACATTTCTTTATCATTTATGCTTCGATAAAATGGGACATGAGACATTCATTTTTCCTTTAAATTCCAACATTTGACACCCCATCTGTTTTTGAGACCCATGTATACCCCTACCAACAAAGTTTATTTCAAGAAGGCTATACAAATTTTGTTTTGCAGGCTAGAATTTCATCCAATCGAGGTTGTTTCTATTAATTGCATTTAAGCCATCATCAATGATTTCCACTCTCTGTAATCCACAGTTGATTACAAGACATTGTCTTAAAATAATAAAATCCAGTCTTTTAAGTGGTAGTTAAAAAAAAAAGGTAATGAGCATAAATAACCAAGAATTTTTCTAGGAGATTAGGAGAATGCAGACCAAAATTCTCATCATGCAGGCCAAATGCTGACCAAATGCTGACCAAATGCAGACCATTCTATATATATACTTTCGGAAAAATGCCAAATACAGTGCAAAAACTAGTCCCGGGTGCTTTGTTACTGATGCTGCATATATGCAACAGAGTCACAGTTCGCTACATTGAAATATATCTAATGAAAGATACACACTATTTCTTTTAATACTCATTCCCAGTGACGAAAAGGTGACATCAACCTAACTACACCACGCCCACTCGACATGCGAGAGCTCTCCCTTCGCATCGGTCCCGATCGAAACTCTAGTTTTAGGTTGTGACTGAACTTCACTTAAACATTAAATGATTGTGACGCTATTGTTTCCCCACACAGAAGTCAAAAGCCAAAACAGCATGATGAATTCTAGCATATGACGTTGTCTGAACATTGACTGATCATTCTAGCATATGACGTTGTCTGTTGACTGATCTTCTACTGACATCAGACTGATTTCAGAAGGGGAACTCACAATGATGGCAAAGAATTGAGTTGCATAAACGTTGTCTTCAGCCAGGTTTTTGACTGAACTTCTAGTGATGTCGTTCCTGAGTTAATGTGAGTTATATACCATTTGTATGTAACTACAATATGACATTGCATTCGCAGCAGATTTTGATGTCAACCCAAGCTTATAATTCAATGCTATGTTTTTTTCAAGTCTACGTTCATTGTACATAGCGTAATTTGACAGTCAAATCCGACTTCAGAATGATGTCGTATTGATATCACAATGCTCTCTGGGAAATTTATGGCTAAGATTAATAACATTTGAACAGCTCAATTCTAGTCGTTTTTTCTCACTGAGAATTTTGTTGTCATCTTTCACATGTACTGTCGTATATATTATGTAATTGACGCAGCTGAGAATTTGCAAGACCTTCAAAACAATACCAAAAGCATTTCTGCAAAACTAAAGAAAGTCAAACCAGTTGTACTTTTTCCTCAAATTTGAATTCCTGACAAATGTTTCATAACATAGGCTGAAATAAAATGAATTTTGTGTAAGGTAAAATTAGTGAGTTTGGCAATAAATTTTGACTAAGATCTCAAAGCTGTCAACAGTGACATTTGTGGAATAAATATGTTGTTGAGTAGAACTCTTTCACGTGTCCGCTGTCCACGTGAATAAACTGTGAAAGAATAGGAGCATGGATGGCATACGTTGATCTCAATTAGGAATTCCACACCAAATAGGGTCAAATTTGCCTTAATTATGAAATGTCTCCTATGAATTATGCCTGATCATACATATGAAGTGGCCAATTAACAAGTCTGAGTGGAGCCGTTCCAGGACAAATGAAGTCACTGACTCATTAAATGAACAAAATACATTACTAAACAGCCTTTGTCATCTATTATTTCTCAGGAAGATATTCACAACAGAAATTTGTGCTGCAGTCTGCATTGTCTTCATATGGCTATTATGATTTAATTGCAGTTTTATTCAGAAGCATTCTGAACCAATTAGGAAATAGTGGAGGGCCTTGCACTTGGAGCAGTGAGTTCTCCTGCAAGTTTTCGCAGGATTTTGTGATCCTGCCTGTTAATTGAGTTGGCATTAATGTGGTTAACTAAAATTAAATTAGTCCTTGTGCATTTCTAGTAAGCTGGTCCATAAAATCCAGCTAGTAATGGCTTCTGAAATAATTTAAATCCGAAAAGAGATACAATGTAGCTTGGTCAGTTAGAGTGTCCGTTGGCTTCACTGGTAAGGTCCTCCTTGCAAGGGTTGGTGTCCAGCAAGGCACAGCTCTATTACCAGCCATTGTGTAATATAATTGCCCCTGACCTAGTCCAATACCACAGATCTAAAAAAAAAAACCCCCCCCCCAAAAAAAATGGAGATGGATTGTAGCCAGTTCTATCAGACTGCTGGCCTACTGCAAACTCAAGATTGTGTATCTGAGTGGTATGAACTCAGTGTGTGCACAATAGTTCTATAGGCCACTGCCGGGTGTGAAGGCCCCAAATCTCCCAGAGTGTATACTGTATAGGGCAAGTATCAAGACTCCCAGCGTTATTATCTCTGATCTATCAGGCCCTCGACCTTCTAGGGCATTGAGAAGATCTCAGCAGAGAGGACTGTAAATACTTGATACATGTATATCATTGCATGGAATAGATCAGGTGGATCAAGCAGCATGGACTTGGAGTCTAAAAAGCATGGACTTGGAGTCTAGACAGCATTGCCTTGGAGTCTAAACAGCATGGACTTGGGAGTCCAACCAGCATTGACTTGGAGTCTAAACAGCATGGACTTGGAGTCTAAACAGCATGGACTTGGAGTCTAAAGAGTATAGACTTGGAGTCCAACCAGCATTGACTTGGTGTCTGAACAGCATGGACTTGGAGTCTAACCAGCATGGACTTGGAGTCTCAACGGCATGGACTTGGAGTCTAAACAGCATGGACTTTGGAGTCTAAACGGTATGGACTTTGAGTCTAACCAGCATGGACTTGGGTGTTTAAACAGCATGGACTTGGGTGTCTAAACAGCATGGACTTGGAGTCTAAACAGCATGGACTTGGAGTCTCAACGGCATGGACTTGGAGTCTCAACGGCATGGACTTGTTGTCTAAACGGCATGGACTTGGAGTCTAAACAGCATGGACTTGGAGTCGAACCGGCATGGACTTTGAGTCTAACCTGCATGGACTTGGAGTCTCAACGGTATGGACTTGGAGTCTAAACGGCATGGACTTTGGAGTCTAAATGGCATGGACTTGGAGTCTAAACAGCATGGACTTGGAGTCTAACCAGCTTGGACTTGGAGTCTCAACGACATGGACTTGGAGTCTAAACAGCATGGACTTTGGAGTCTAAACGGCATGGACTTGGAGTCTAAACAGCATGGACTTGGAGTCTAAACAGCATGGACTTTTAGTCTAAACAGCATGGACTTTTAGTCTAAACAGCGATGGATTAATCACTGACCTCCTCATTGACCTACTTCTTAGAAATCAGCCTGCAATGTGGGAAGCTGTACATCTTCAGGACAGATTTAAATAATGAAAGACTTCCTCTGGAGGCCGGCTCCCTACCCATTTGACAGATGCCAATAAATACAGATCAATAAGGGAGACCACAAACCATTATTCCCTTGTTAATTATTATCGGTGGTGTCAGCAGTGAGACATACGCTGAAAATAGAAAAGGATTGTCACAATTCAGTACAAACAAAACTGAACAATAGCTGTCAATTTGGATAAAACTATGTTCATAAGCCTCAATTACATGTTATTAGAACTGTGATAAAAAAAACAACATTGATGTGTGACATATTGTGTGTATGATTGAAAGACAAACAGAAAGCTTTAGCAGGTTCAAATAATGTGTGTATCACAAACAAGTTTCATGCACTTTTCTTCTTTTCATGTCCTTGTTTCATAACTAATACCTCATTAATTTTAGAGCCTGATTCACTAACTGCAATTTTTATAGTTCTATAAATCCAACACCAGCTATTAGCTGACACATTTCTGGCAACTCCTCGGTGTCACAGTTTCACGAACTCTGTGAACTCAAGTTCAGACACTCTCCACTGTCACTTGTAAAACTATTGGGAGTCTGAAGCGCAGCAACTTTTAAACTGAAAGCATGTTGAGGACCAGATGCTGAGAATGGTGGAAATAGACAAATAGGCAGTGATAACATGTGGACCTTTCCCACACATACACTGAACCTGTGACTATTGTTACAGCCGAAAGGTCTACATGCCAAATTTGCAAATTGGGCTGCTTTTTGCATGCCAGAAATGCCTCAGACACTAAAATAGGTCTTTGTCACAATATCTACTCCCCTCACCATGATTTGCCAATATCCCTCACGAAATATCCAAAAAGTGCAACCATTCCACATTTTCTACTGAACTTTTCCAAAAGTTCTAATGTGCTATGTTAAAAACTTTGTCATAGTAAATTGACAGCCTTCTCTTCTACATCAAATAGTGACCAAATAGTGTCTCATGGTTAGGAACTATTTGGACACTATTTGTTAGAACTTTGGGCTGTCATGCACTGCCATCTCTTCTACAACAGCATGTATCCAGGGCCTCTGAAGTTGAAGCCCCCTCTGCTGGATATTTTGGAACCAAAAATGGGACCCGGAGAATAATTGGCAGCTGCCAAGGCTCCGTACGGTCTGCCAAAGCTCCATACGGTCAGCCAAAGCTTAAGATGGAATATCATCTGATGAAATAGGGTCTGATGAAATATTCAAATTGCATCTTGGGGGATATTTGACCTTTTCAAATATCCTTATAGTGCTATTTGGAATATCCAAAGTCTTTTGAAAAGTACTTTTGGATATTAGACACAATGGCAGTAGAGACATTGTCACAAGCAACTATCAGGAAGAGTAGCTAAAGTGTCTAGCTAGGTTGGCTGGAGCATGATGAGGGTATTTCCAAATTAGTTGATCCCACAGTGTCAATATTTGAAATGTTTTGAATAGTGATACTGTTCAGAATCCACATTAAATTCAACCTCTCATTTAGTTGCTGTTAATGAATTTCTTGAATTAATAACATATACAATGTATCTTTATGAATCTTCAGCATTAATTGACTTCAAGCTTGTGTGCTACTTACAAGGTGCCTTTCAGTTTTGAAACTTTATCTTCAACCATGTTCAGGACAACTTGAAGCAATGACATCTTGAAATTAATCAAATATTCTCTTCTGCCCTTGCAGAAATTAGTTACATTCAGTAAACAGCAGTTTATGAGCAACCTGTTCTTGCCAGTCCACATTTTAAAGGTATTTGCATATCCAACATGAAAAGTACAAAGTCAAAACTCTTTTAGAATTGTTCTTCTTGAAAAGAAGGAAAAAGAACTAGTTGTTACAGTGCACAATTAATCACATGCATTTGGCCGAGGTCTTTCATCTTTGGGAAGTTTTAATGAGCTGCTGTCTCCAAAAACTTTCTCAAGAACTTCTGTGACTTCCTTCTTCTATTCAGGAATGGAGAGAAGTCACTTTTGTATTCAACATTGACACAAATTAAGAAACTCCTTGTGAAGTAATGACTTACTGAGATTATGAAATGCCCTACAAGGGACAGGATAGAAATTCTTAAATCTAATATTTGCCAAGATGTGACAATTCAAAGAGGATTCCACTCCCACTGAGGTATTCAAGTGAATATGTATGCCTTTTTCTTGGCTGACAATAGACACAAAATATGGGAAATTAGAAATGCATACTTGTTCATGTAGGCATGTGTGATACATGCTCCCAGACACATTCCATATTTGTATTCATTCACTGGTTACAATTCTGCATTCCAGCCATGGTTCATATATATATATATAGAATTTATGTAGCAAAAACATCCATTGAATTTTGGAGGTCCATGCAGGAATATTAGTCTGTAATAACCAATATCGATAGGGTAGATTTCTAAACACTGTATTGATTGATTTATAAACCAATATGTTTTCTGTGACATAAATGATTTCCTATCAAAGAGAAGTCTACAGTGGCATCCCTATGGGGGGGCACGGGGGGGGCACGTACCCCCCCATATTGGACCTGTACCCCCCCCGGTGCCCCCCCATATGAACTTTCCAACTCTGGCTAAAATATACAGTTAGTATAGTGGGTGCCCCCCCAGAGAATCGCGTGCCCCCCCAGGTGCCCCCCCGCTCGAGACCCCCCAGTTACGCCACTGGAAGTCTAAGCCTAAACGTTACAATTTCAGATTCCATTCATTACTCTTCAGAGGAACCAGACACCAGGCAGGCAAGACATCTTGAGCAACACCTGTGTCACTCTTCTTCACTCAGACTGGTCAACCCATCTAATTACTTCAGTTTGGATTGAGTTGTGAAGTAAACCTCCTTTTCATCCTCGTGTGACTCCGCACATTTTGTTCGTCTTTTAGCCCAACCTGGCTGACACGCAACAGAAAAACGACACACTTAGACAGGCTCAACCTTGGTCAAAAAGAAATATTTATGAACTAGGCCTATTTAGTACATCACCCAAAATTGCTGTATAAAAACAATGGCTATATTAGTTTTCTTATAGTCATATAAATCTCTGAGAGGATAAAACGTGAAAACAAAACCAAAAAGGGTTTTCAGATACATATAAATGTATGGTGAAGTAATGACAATGCATAGGCCTATATGTCTTTCCTTCCAACCTGTGCTGCTTATGTCCTATTCATAAGAGAGGACCCGAGATACCCTCCTTTCAACATTATTGCTTTCTCGCAATATATTTTGCATTAGAAGAAGATGTGACTGAGTGCTTGATAATGTAATATGTGAGTTGTGCCTTAGGTTAAGGTGGTTTGTGGGACGTGGGTATATCCAAACCACTAAGCTTGTGGCACATGCATGACGAAGAGAGCATTGACGCACAATTGTAAATGATCATACCTGATACGAATGCCATATAGGTCTACCGTCTATGAAGATCACATAAGTAACATGTCATGATTTTGTTATAATAATATTTATTAATAGAAGTAATAGAATGATAAGCATATCCTTCTGCAATTGAAATTTCTGTTCATTACCTTTGATAAATCAAACGATATCATCATATCTGAGAAAACTGAATTGGATTGGGACTCATCAAGTTTTCTCTCCAGGACTGGCCAAACAATGGACACTCTCCGGGTTTATTGTCAGTGTGGGAAAGGCCCTCATGTTGTCCCTACTGGTTTGTCTATCTCCACCATTCTCAGCATCTGCTCCACCAACATTGATTATTTGCTTTCACCTGTGTGGATGTGGTTCAGACTCCCGAAGGTTTCAAATGAGAGGAGAGTTCTACATGAGAGCCGAACTTGTGTGAGAAAAATTCTGTCAGAAAGGAGTAGCTGTAAATGAAGAAGTCTAGCAGCAGTCTGTGGCAAAATTCACTTTTGAGATCAACGAAATAGACTATAAGAAATATTTCATATCAAATGTAATGTAAACGTAAATGTAGACATTGGACAAAGGCCATCTCAACATACTTTACAGTACGATTTAAAACTCCCTAGACAGAGCCATGCAGCCATTCCCAGCACCTCTGCAATCACTATCGCTGCCGGGGGCCAGTCAATTTCACCTTTTTCAAAAATCACCTTTCCTGAAATCACCTTTTGACAAAATCACCTTCTGACAAAATCACCTTTTTTTTGCCAAAATCACCTTTTTTTCCAAAAATCTCCTTTTTGCTACCAAAATCTCCTTTTATTTTTTATAGGCTTTTCATTGTGAAAATAATTGAAGTTTATGTTGGAAAAAAAAATATATAAATTGATTCTAAATAATTGAATAAATACGACATTTTAAACCAAGGCCATTTGGACTTAGGCCAATTTTGTAATCACTGATTTAGCGGATATCAACAATATTTTTTGGTCATTATTGTGAGTATTAATTTTATTGAAATTGTTTCCTCACATTTCACTGATAAACATAATGGAGAATATCTTAATAATACAGCTAAACCACAAAGAATTTTGGTCTAAGTCATATGCCGAAAATTGCCAAAAATGATTTAGCCAAATTTTGCTTTAGGCTGACGATTTAATCTTTGCCTCTCTAAGTAAAATTCTGAAATTAGTAATTCAAGATTTTGTAATATCTCATTAAATTATAAGTTTTTTAATTTGTATATTTCTGAATTAATTTTTATTAAAGACAATGAAATTATCAGACATCACATTCTGAAAAGAAAAATGGATAGGTCTATAATTGTTCTTCAAAAGGTGTGAATGCCTTGGCATGTTGTTTTAACTGAACAAATTGTTGCATAATTAAAGCAAACGACAAACGTGTCAAGTAACTGTTTCAAGGAAAGAGTATATAAATATTATCAATTCAAACAAACAAAAATTATGTTAACATACAATTGAATAAGTTTTTTTTTGTGTAAATCAACATTCGTCATTTTAATGTCTTGATGTCGCACATTATTATTAGGTATTCTGTCATTATTGTGTGATATTCTGTTTAAGGCAAACAGTAAATAGAACAAGAAAATCTTTTTGAAAAAAAAGATATATGCTGGCTGTAGTGATTACGATTTCAAAATTTACAATAAGAGTATGTTTTGGCAAAAGAATTTTATAATATGGAATAAGAGAAACTACAGGTGAACCCATGATATGGTATAAGAAGCTATAAGAGGAATTATAGATGAACCCATGATAGATCTATCTATCTATCTATCTGTCTGTCTCTCACCCTCTCTATCTCTTCATCCCAAGGAGGGCATGTGAAACTCCAGAGACACCAACTATACTTTTTCTATATCTCTCACTAACCAGGTCTGGAACACACACACATCATGGGTTCATCTATAAATCCTGTTATAGCTTCTTACACCTGCTCTGCTGATCTACACTAACTGGTGTATTGTATTGACTGTTATTTTTATGCCTATGACAGTTTAGCTGGAGTTGGCAAGTTCATATGGGGGAGCATAGGTTCAATATGACTCACTATTAATTAGTAAGTCACTATATATAACTGTCAATCCCAAACTGTTACTACAGGGAAACAAGAAGTGCAACGAAATGATCAAGTGATTTGTTGTTCAAGTGTACTTGTGACGAGCACTTTTTCTATGCACCAGTGAGCACTCAATGTAAATATCTTCCAAGGTGAAGACAACACTTTAATCCTTAAGTTTTTTGATAATGAAAGGGGCAACCATCAGGACTCGGGGGGGGGGGGGCTTGGAAATATGCAATTTCTTTGCTAAGTCAGTATTGGTTAAATTGATAAATAGCTTTTAAGCAATCTTGCAATAAATTATTTCTTGTTTTATATTGGGGGGGGGGGGACGTTGCAATGTCGTTGCAAGCTATATAACTTCGTCCACATGTCTTGCCAATTGCTGGAAATATTTATTCTCAGTAAAAAGTCATATTATGCCTCTTGTACGGGGAGGGTGCTAGCTCAATTGGTAGTGCTCTGGGCTTCAAATCGATCAGTCCTAGGTTTGATCCCAGCTATGTGCAGGTCAACTGGAACTATCTTAGACAGCTGTTCCAACCATCCTTCTCCTGATTTCTGTGTCACTTGCCCAAATTAGTCAAAAAGAGTATGCTGCATGCACAAATGCAGGATATAAAGCCCCAATCACTGACCAATCTTGCCCATTATGACATTCCATTGCCCAATGTAACTGTTGAGATGTAAAGGCATACCACAAGCAGAGTTTTATTTTTCTGGGGGGGGGGGGTAGACAGTGGTTTCCATTCCCCAATAAATCGTGTAAATTCGGAACACCAAAAAATATGAACAATTAAGAAAGCTGAAAATTCTGCCTGATGATGAAAATATTTCACTGTCATACCACTGAAGACTGAAGAGCAGTAGCTCCCAAGACATGCCATTTGAGAAATCTAATGCCTGGTTCTCACGACGGCGATTTGAGAGCGACGCATCAAGAGAAGTCATTTCTTGGAAAGTTGTGGCGTAGAACGTTGGTTTTGGCACGTTACGTAATCAATTAGTGTCATGTGCGACGCTTAAAGTTAGTAGCCGCGGTGAGTCTTGAGGTGTCCGCGGCGCTGTTTAAGCTTTCTTCGCCGCGTTCCGCCTCTCTTTCCTCAGCGCAGTTCCAAACAGACTCGTCGCACTTTGTTTTGGAATTCGGCGAGGCTGCTTTTACTTCGCCCAATGTTGTTTCCTCTTACGCCGCTGATGGTTGTGAGGCAGCTACGTCTGAAATTGGCGACCTGCGACGCATCAGGAAACCTTCGGCGTACACCCGAGGTAAGATGCGCCGCTGAAAATGACAGCCTCGCCGACGACTGTAACGATGCAACGCCGCATTTAGGGACTTGTTACTGCGTAACTTGATGGTTCATCGTCGCACATGCATTCATAAAGCGCCGAGGACATTACAGGCGCGTCGATGCTGACCTTCTTCGTCGTCCTTGCCTTAAGCAGCGACGAAGGTCTCTTAAGCATCGACGAACGTCTGTTGTTGCAGCGCTGCGGCAAAGTGTGTTTGGCTGCTGCAGGAGTCACTTTTGGTCATTATAAAAAGGGACACAGAGGACCTCCTTGCTTCATTTGCTGATTGCCCTTCAATGAGAACACAACGACTGCCTACTGAACATATGCATGATGAATGAAGAAGAAATTATTGTTGTGGCTGGTGCTGCTGCTGTTGCTATCGGAGCTGTCTATTTGAGACACAGGAGGAGGAGGGCCAGGAGACAGAAAAGGTGGTGGATTCGCAACTGGTTGCTGCAGAGGGAACAACATGGTCACTTCCATCAACTGCTGCCTGAACTGCAAGTGCGTGACGTGTCCGGCTACTACAACTACACTAGAATGCCCCCTGCCATCTTTGCTGAAATCCTGGAAGCTGTTGGACCACTCATCGCTAAGCAAGACACCAACATGAGGAGGGCTTTGGAACCTGGTCTGAAGTTGGCTATCACCCTGCGGTACATGGCAACAGGAAACAGCTACAAGTCCCTAGCTTATGCTTTCCGTGTGGCACCCAACACCATCTGCAACTTCATCCCTGAGGTCTGCCTTGCCATCGTTCATGCCTTCGAAAGACAGCTGGCACTACCCACACAGCCTGAAAGATGGAAGGAGATAGCCAAGGCTTTTGAGACGAAATGGAACTTGCCCAACTGCATTGGAGCTCTGGATGGCAAGCACGTCGCAATCCGATGTCCCAAGGCTGCAGGCTCCTTGTTCTACAACTACAAGGGATTTCACTCCATTGTCCTGATGGCCCTCGTTGATGCCGACTACAAGTTCATCTATGTGCAGGCTGGCTGTCAAGGAAGTGCATCTGATGGCGGCGTCTTCAGGGACACAGTACTTCGACAACTCCTGGACGAGGAAGATCTAGGCCTACCACCTCCAGAACCTCTACCTGGCACAGAAGAAAATCCTTTCCCATATTACATCGTGGGTGACGAGGCATTTCCCCTGAAGACATGGCTGCTCAAACCAGTGCCAAGAAGGAACCTTGACATTGCTTCCAGAGTCTACAATTACAGGATTTCAAGAGCCAGGAGAGTGGTGGAGAATGCCTTCGGTCTGCTGTCACACAGGTTCAGATGCTTCCTGACCACCATGCCCCAACGACCTACAAGAGTGACATACATCACAATGGCTGCTTGTGTTCTACACAACATTCTGCGAGACAGAGTAGGCGTCCACCATGCCCGTGACAATGAAGTGATGGACAGAGAAGATGCAGACACATGACGTCGCTGAAGGAGTTTGGAGGGGAGACCGTCAATTGCATGACCTAGGAGAACCACTTCGACACGGAAATGCCTCCAGAGATGCCAAGGCTGCTCGAGACTACCTACGTGACTGGGTCAACAGTCCGGCAGGAAGTGTCCCTTGGCAGTTGGAGAAAATCTGAAGAAGATGCATTCAAAACAACAAACCCCAGGTCCTTTTAAGGGCCACCAAATCCTCCCAATTGAGCTGGCCATGTACACATCCTATGTTGACAAAACAAGCCCAAAAATCAATCAATCAATCAATCCCTCCATCCATCTATCTATCTATCTATCTATCTATCTATCTATCTATCTATCTATCTATCTATCTATCTATCTATCTATCTATCCAAGTCCAATCCCTGCAAAGTGACGACAACTGCTTTTCTTTTGCTGCAGTGTATATATGTAACGAGCATTGTGTTCCATCTATCAAGCTATCTATCTATCTATCTATCTAGCTATCTATCTAGCTATCTATCAAGCTATCTATCTATCTATCCAAGTCCAATTCCTGCAAAGTGACGACAACTGCTTTTCTTTTGCTGCAGTGTATATATGTAACGAGCATTGTGTTCCATCTATCAAGCTATCTATCTATCTATCTATCTAGCTATCTATCTAGCTATCTATCGAGCTATCTATCTATCTATCCAAGTCCAATTCCTGCAAAGTGACGACAACTGCTTTTCTTTTGCTGCAGTGTATATATGTAACGAGCATTGTGTTCCATCTATCAAGCTATCTATCTATCTATCTATCTAGCTATCTATCTAGCTATCTATCGAGCTATCTATCTATCTATCCAAGTCCAATTCCTGCAAAGTGACGACAACTGCTTTTCTTTTGCTGCAGTGTATATATGTAACGAGCATTGTGTTCCATCTATCAAGCTATCTATCTATCTATCTATCTAGCTATCTATCTAGCTATCTATCAAGCTATCTATCTATCTATCTATCTAGCTAGCTATCTAGCTATCTATCAAGCTATCTATCTATCTATCTATCTAGCTAGCTATCTAGCTATCTACCTGCCACTTGCCCTAGACAAGTGAAATTACAAAGTGATGCACTTGTACTAGTGCAACCAACCAACACAAGTTTTAAAACCAAAGCACTTGTACTAGTGCATTACATTTTAATTAAGAAATTCATGCACTTTAGGGTGTCTCATTTTTCGAACTTTTTTCCGGATCACGCTAGTCTCTAAACCAATTGATCTCCTATGTGAACAGACCACGCAGATCAAATTTCAGCCAAATCCATCGATGTTTAGACCCCCCCCTACCCACTTCTATTTTGGGGCTATTTTCACCATTCGCGAGTGCAGTAAAAATTTCATTTTCGTATGGAAAGACATGCACTACAGACCAATTGTACCTATTGAGGTTGCTTAAAAGGTACAATGAGGTGTCTGCTGGCTACTGCTTTCATTTTCATCAATTGTTTCTCCATAGCATGTAATCTATAGCCATTTTAAGGGCAAAAATCGCTAAATTCAGCTGAAATTCTTGCAAAATCACCCAAATATCTAATCTTGTGCTTACTGAGAAGGGTAGATAGAGGAAGGTGATATCTTTTCGAAGTTCAGGACTTTTGATAAGATTGAATGATTAAGAACTACAGTAAAATCAAGAGTTGCCATCCCTAATTGGACTTCAATGAGGAATTCACTGATGAAATAATTATTTCAGTTAATTTTTTCTATAAACTAGCACAACAATCACATCAATAGAGATATGTTATGTGATTCAATTATGTCATGTAATTTATTCTTTTCTGTACAAATGTGGTCAAACTAGATCTTAAGAGATTAAATATCAGGATGATACTGCAGCTCTGGGTACAGTGATTGTACTTTGAGAGGCCCTTATTATCCTGGTACTACTGTCATTGCAATATTCTGACCCGGCTATGACTCTTTTCACCTATCATGGCTATATCATTTGCCTGGTGGTACAGCAATATGCCACATTACTGACAAGACACAGACTGGCCATTAATAGTCATTGATGTACTGTTAGAACAATGTCTAGGGCCTTTCTGCAGGGGTTTAAATGAATCATGGCTGAGACACAATGACCAATGCTCCCCTGTTAATTAAAGATAGTGAACACTTCATGGCTTGGAAATGCACTGTCATATAAACCTGCCTTCCAGGGAGTCAATATACATAATGTGATTAATGTCACAGGTCCCAATTGAGTTACAGAACTTCATATTCATCCAGTAATCCAAAACCTTTATAATGTTGCTTCCGCAGGTGCTATGTGGTGTCTCAGATCCAATGTATGGAGCAATGGATCAACTGGATAATACACAATTACTCCAGGCAATATACTAAAGCTTGCCATAAATGCCTATACAGTTTTTGTAACAGATTAGAATACATTTATATCATTATTAACATCATTATTAACTCTATTCAGCTCTTTCTAAACTAAAACTTCATGAAATTGTTCTTATAATTCAATATATTATCTGATTGGGTCACTGCCACTCAAGAACTTGGCATCAGACTTGAATTGAAATGCATTTGAGGTACACATGTAAGTTTGACTATGAGAGATTACTGGATTACCGCAGCTAGTAAACTCAACAATGATGTTCAAGCCAAACCAGTGGCATTTTCCTGTCAACTGTGTCTTTCTTTAATTGAAGTTGTGAAAACTGAATCATTAATAGACTCTAGACAACACCCCAGCAAAGACTTTAATTATCTAACAAATGGATACAAATACATGTCTTCAATAATTCTGAATACATGTATTGCTGCAGTTTATTCTAAATATTATCATAAACCATGGACATATTGGAGACCACAATAATTGGATTGAGACATTTAACTTCCAGGGCGTATATTAAGTTATTTACACACATTCCCAAACAATCAGACTGCATTCGATGGAGTCATTGAGTCATTCATGATAGAGCCAAATGGCCATGCATGTCTGGATTCAAGATATAAATTTCTGAGAGCCTGTATTATCAGGTGTCAAATTTTCCATTATCTAGTTACTCACAAATACCTGAGCAAACCAGAATATTTTTGTCCATCTTGTTTCATAGCTTGTTTTATTGGACTGGTAACAACAGATGTATTGGCATGCCTGTAATGCATTTGGGTCAATAAACATTTTTAGAGATCATAGAATGAATAAGATATCCCTTAACTGCAATTCTCAATTCTTCAAACTTTACAGAATTCCTCCACTCCTCAAAGTACAAAAGATCATTAATTTACTAAGCATAGTAAGCATACGATTAGATATTTGGTGCAATTTTACAAGGATTAAGGCTGAATTTAGTGATTTTTTGCCCTTAAAATGCCCATAGATTACATGCTATGGATAAAAAGTTGATGAAAATGAAAGCAGTACCCAGCAGACACCTCATTGTAACTTTTAAGCAACCTCAATAGGTACAATTGGTCTGTAGTGCATGTCTTTCCATACGAAAATGAAATTTTTACTGCACTCGCGAATGGTGAAAATAGCCCCAAAATAGAAGTGGGTAGGGGGGGGTCTAAACATCGATGGATTTGGCTGAAATTTGATCTGCGTGGTCTGTTCACATAGGAGATCAATTGGTTTAAAGACTAGCGTGATCCGGAAAAAAGTTTGAAAAATGAGACACCCTAATGCACTTGTACTAGTGCAATAAAAATGTGTTTATACCAAAGAATGCAGCACTTGTACTAGTGCTGCACTTGGTATGTTTTGGGGCAAAGAAAGGGGGAACTAGCACCTTGCTTTTATGAAGGTGATTACTTTTAATGAAGGCCAGGACCGGACTTTTCTTTTGGGGGACTTTTTTTTTGGGGGACTTTTTTTTTGGGGGATTGTCAACGTTTTTTTTGCTCTTTTTTGGCGCTTTTCGGTCAACACAAGCTCTTTTTTTTTGTCAACATAAGATGTGTACGTGGCCTGCCCTTTTGGGAGGATTTGGTGGCCCTTAAAAGGGCCAAGGTTTTTTGTTGTCTTTGCTGCATCTGGTCTTCTACTTTCGTGGAGAAAGGAGACTCTCAGTCCAACTGGGCGAAGGGGAAGGCTGGTGCTGGTGATGGGCGGCCGGTTGACCAAAGCTGGGTCCAGGGGGGTAGCCGTACTTCTCGGGGCTCTCCTGAGCATCCATCATCAGTGTCATGGAGGATGGGCTGGGCTGCATCACGGTGTAGCTGGGAGTCTGCCTGGAGGATCCTCCTTCCCTGGGCTGGTGGTGGTGGTAGTGATGGCTGCTGCTGGAAGCGTGGTGGTGCTGCTGGTGGTGGGATGGCACATACGTCGAAGAAGGAGGAGGAGGAGGAGGAGGTGGCATCTGCAGGCGCTGAGGAGGATGAGGAGGCTGGAAGGTCTGCTCCTGATGATGTCTTGACTGGCGGCTGACCTCATCCATCTCACTCTCCTTGTCCCAGTAGAAGGCGGCCTCTGCAATGGCCCTCACCATTTTCCTTCTGATTTCAGGGCTGGCGTGACATCCCACGTGGTAGAGGTCCTGGCACTTCATCCTCCAGTACTCCTGATCGGGTGTCAACTCCTGGTGGTCGGGGCACATATTGCAGCCAGAGCCTTTCAGGATCTTCTTGGCGGAGGACATGGCTTGCATGCTGCCTGCGATGACGTTCATGGCGGAGTGCATGGCTTCATCTGCTGGGGCCTTCCTCTTGGTTCCCTTGGCATGATATGTGTGTCTTGTATAATAATACACATCCGACAATATTACTTTGCGATAATGATTTTGAATTAACTGTTCTGTCAAAGTCATATTTTTTTTTTTTTTTTTTTTTTTTAGAATTTGTTTTAATAGGAAACGGAAAAATGAGGCGATAAAAAAATTGATGTATATAATAAATGGACTGTTCTGGATAGAAATGTAAGTTTTGAATATTTCACAAGTTGAACAAATTGTCCCATAACCTCGAAATGATATCCCTGTGAATATGTTATACATTATAGTATAGCAAAAGCAGAACTTTTTCATACATTATTCAAATATAGAAGGATTGATTGAAGATGTTAAATATAAATTAAATGGTGTCTGAGACTTTCCAATGATGTGTGTACATTTATATACTGATAATATTTATATTTTTTAGTTAATTCAAATAATAAATGCAATTATATTTGTTTTATTAACACTGGTTGATATTTGAATTACATGACTTTAAATTTTGTTGACAGATTATAATAACATAATTGTTTGGTTGGTTGATATTTTTATTGCATAACTTTAAATTTTTGTTGACAGATTACAATAACATAATTGTTTGTTTGCTGTGTGTTTGAAAAACAGTTATACAAGTAGGATTGTGAGAAACTGTTAAGAACTTTGAGTAATCATCTGTGTTTGAAAATTTATTTGTTTTCATTGAACATGTTTATATTATTTGAAATTGATATGCAACACTGATCAATTAATAAGGAAACACTTCTTTGTAGGAATTTTTTGTCACATAAATGTTGGTTGTCCCTGCCCTGAGAAATTCTTATTATTATTTTTTTTTAACATTATGATTACTTATTTATGTGTTTTGTTTGTAAAAAACTTAATTTTAATTTACATATATTTTCAGACGTGCCTGTGGTTTCTTGATTGTGTCTTGCTGACTACCAAGTGCGCCCATGTGTGTGACCAGGATTCCAGCATCCAACTGCCTTTTCTCTATTTACATTGTTTGATAACTGTTAAAAATGGCTAGCTCTATCAATGAACTTTTTGCAACGGAATGTGATCACCTCTCTTTGTGTCATCTGATTGATGAAAATACTGAAAGTGTTCTTTTAGATGAGTGTGATTCTCCTACACTATTTAGTAACTCTCCCTACTATGAAAGTGAAGACTTTGTTAAATTACTGGACCAAAAAAAAGATTCCTTTACTTTAATCAGCTTAAATACACAGTCTCTCAATGCAAAATATTCACAGTTGAGATCATATTACGAAATGTATAACAATTCAAATGTCAATATCAGTGCTTTTTGCTTACAGGAGACTTGGTTGAACCGTGACTCGGACACTTCCCTTCTCCAGCTTGATGGATATAATCTCATTTCAAAGGGTAAAGCATGTAGTGCACATGGTGGTGTAGCAATATATTTACATAGTGATTATGACTATGACATCTTAGAGTTAGATGAGTCTGATAATTTTGATTCCTTATTTATTTCTGTGAAATTGAAAGGTTCCTTTAAAAAGCAATTGATAATAGGAAATATTTATAGACCTCCTAGCTCAAACGCAGATGTAATTAATGCTTTCACGGAGGAAATGAGTCATTTGTTCAGTAGCTTGAAAAACTTCAAACATGTTGTTATCACAGGTGACTTCAACATTGATTTATTAAAATTCAGAAATAATAACAGTATCAATGGATATTTAGATAACTTGATTTCAAATAGTTATATTCCCAAGATTTCTTATCCAACACGGTTAACAGAAATGACTGGGACTTTAATTGATAATTTTCTCATTAAAATATCTGACAATTTCTCACATACAACAGCAGGTATTCTACTCCAAAACATTTCTGACCATTTGCCTTATTTTGTTACATTAGATTACTTGTGTGGAAAAACCAAGAATGTAAGGTATGTAAAGATTTCCAATAACAAACCTCAATCTATGATTGATTTTAAGACTTATTTAGCTGAAAAGTTAAATGTCCATTTTGACTCTAACTTTGATGTTAATGAGAAGTATGATAATTTGCAAAATACAATTACAGAAGCAATGGATACATTTTTACCAATGAAATTATGTAAGTTTGATAAATATAAGCATAGAAAATGTCCTTGGATCACAACAGGAATCATGCATTCTATCAAATACAGAGACAAATTGTATAAGAAATTGAAATCTATAGACAGTCAGCACCCCTCTTATCAGTCCATTAAACTTAACTTACAAACATATAATAGGATACTAAAGCAAGGTATAAGACAAGCCAAGCGAATCCACTATAACAATTGTTTCTCAAAATTTAAGCATGACATCAAAAAAACATGGTAAACAATCAAGGAAATTATTAACAAATCTAAGCCTAAAACTGATTTCCCAGAATATTTTATGAACAATAATACTAAGTTATACGATCATGAAGAAATAGCTAATGGTTTCAATACTTTCTTCGTAAACATAGGACCAAAATTAGCACTGGAAATAGAGCAACCCGAAAACTGTGACTTCAAAAGATACTTAAAGACACCATCCTTAAATACCTTCCAATTTGAACATGTTGAGACAATAGATATAATAAAAACCATAGATTCTTTGAAAACTAAGACAAGTTTCGGCCATGATCGTCTGTCCAACAAAATTTTAAAGTATATCAAACACGAGGTTGCAGATATTTTGAGGAGCATAATAAACATGTCAATTTCAGAGGGAAAGTTTCCTGATTCAATGAAAACGGCTAAAATAATTCCACTATATAAAAAAGATGACAATAAAAACTTCAGTAATTATAGACCGGTTTCCATTCTTCCTAGCATGTCCAAAGTATTTGAAAAAATAATGCATAAACAAATTTTTAAGCATTTCAGCAACAACAAATTGCTTTACATGAGTCAACATGGATTTCGGAGTCATCATTCTACTGAATTTGCCGCTTTAGAATTAATAGACCAAGTATTGACAGAAATGGACAAAGACCACACTCCCTTAACGATATTTCTAGATTTATCTAAAGCTTTTGACACAATAGATCACCAAATTTTACTTCATAAATTACATTACTATGGCTTCCAAGACAATTCTCTAAAACTATTAAAAAGTTATTTGCGAAATAGACATCAGTATGTTCAGTACAATGAGACATCTTCGGAATCCATGTTGATCTCTACAGGGGTCCCGCAAGGATCAATACTTGGCCCACTGCTCTTTATTATTTATATTAATGACCTAGCTGTTGTATGTGACAAATTCAAACCTATAATTTATGCAGATGATACATCTCTTTGTGCATCTTTGAATTCTTTTGCTGTTGCAGTAGATGATAACATTAATTTTGAACTAAAACAAATAAGTAATTGGATGAAAGTCAATAAATTGTCTCTTAACTGCCAGAAAACTAAGTCCATGTTATTCCATTCACCTCAAAAGACAGTTCATTACCCAAAATTATATATTGATGATCACCAAATTGAGTTTGTCTCTCATTTTAACTTCTTGGGAATACATCTTGATTCTAATCTAAAATGGCATTATCATATCAATATTATTTCCAAGAAGATTTCCAAAGTTAATGGTATACTGAACAAATTGAAGCATTTCCTCCCGAAAAACATTCTCTTGACTTTATATAATTCACTTATACTTCCTCATCTAAATTATGGTTCACTATTATGGGAGAAAAAATGTCAGAAACTGTTCACACTTCAAAAGAAGACTATACGAATCATTACATGTAGCACATATAATGCCCATACAAGTCCTTTATTTAAAAAATTAAATATACTAAAATGTCATGACATATGTGCACTGCATGCTTTTAAGTTTTGCTTCAAGCTGGAGAACGGAATGCTGCCGGGATACTTTCATTCAGGTATATTTATAAAAACACAGAATATTCATGATCATTATGTCAGAAATCAAAATAGTTTTCATTTACCTACAATTAGTCATGAATTTGCAAAACAATCCATCAGATACAAAATTTCACAATTCTTTAACAATATTTCAGATCGTTCTATTAAAGACAAAATATATACTCATTCACTTGATGGTTTCAAGAATTATACCAAAAATAAGATAATAAGTAATTATTCATGTGACTGTGATATTCGAGACTGCTATATTTGCAACAGAACATAAGAAGTGCACCTTTATACCTCCTAGGAACATATCTGTACTGAGTTAGTATTCAATACTATTCCATATAAAAATCTTATTCCGTTCAAAAACTTGAATTACTTTCTTTCTTTAACTAATTAAACCTGAAGGGCAATGTTGGATCTGGATGCCTCACGACTCACATGGACGCGCTTGGTAGAAGTATAAAATAATTATGATGTATAGGTGGCCCTCCAGTAGCGGCACATAGTGCTTTGGGAGGGTCTCCTCTCTCTTTATACATTTGTTTGTTTTTAATCTAATGTTGTATAATGTTGAAATAAATTACGTCTGAGTCTGAGTCTGAGTCTTGGCAGCGGCTCCAGGCTTTGGTGCTCCAGGGAAGACTTGGGACTGCTGGCTGTCAGGTCTGTCCTGTGCTGGCTGTTCAGGTGGCAGGTCCGGCATGTCATAGGAAGGTGGCAGGGAATACTCAGGGTTGTAGCTGTCCTCGGAGTCTGAGGCTGGCCGGTTGGCAGACAGTTGAGAGATGGCGGACAGCTCCTTGCCTGGCTTGTGGACGATGGAGTCCTTCAGGAACCAACAGTTGGTTAGGATGTACTGGTCCCTGTCTGTCAGAGTCTCCTTCCTGCCGGATCCTGAAGCTTCAGGCCTGACGAGTCTGGAGTAGTGGGTGCGGACTGTCTTCCTCCAGTTGAAGATGTCCTGGGAGGTGTACTTGGGTCCCAGCTCCTTGGCTTTTTCTGAGTCCAGCAGGACTCTGGGAACAACAGTCATTGGCTATTATGAAGAGCGGCCTTCGTAGGAAATTTGCGGCCAACCCAGCCTGCAATAAACTGCTCTTGGATACTGGTACGCGCAAACTTGGGGAGGCAACGAAAACTGACAAATTCTGGGGTACGGGTGTTGCCCTCAATGATAAACTAGCCCTCAACCACGGTGCTTGGCCTGGACAAAATAACATGGGAAAATTGCTGGAACAGATCAGACTCGAACTTCAGTAAAGACATTAATGTTGAGTTGTTAAATCCATTGGACATTTGGTAAAACTTCCCCTTTTGGTGCATTTTGCAATTTATTGTTTCAGATGTTATTGTGTTGATTATCCTTCGTTATCTCTGTATATCGAACATATAATGAAGACTGTTTCTTATTAACATATTAGTGACGATAGACTTCATAACTTTATAAGATGTAAGCTTACAATATAACAGCTTTGTTAACATGCGTAAAATATTTGCAGATTTGTTTGCTACATTTATCAATTAGCTTTGATTCAACACAGTATAGTGATCTAAGAAACTAAAGAGATAAGAATTATCAGTTGCATAATGGTAGTCGAGAATCTCTCAAAATACTTTGAATATTTTACAGGAGTAACTAGTATTCTCATCTTTATGGTACATGTTTATTTGTTTCTAATTATGAATGACTGGTATGTAATGATATTTGATTCTCATTCTCATCTCATTTCACCCATTGTCAACAATGGCACAAATGTGCATTGTTACACCCTAAAATTGCTTGTATCTCATGATCTGCTCCCAGCTCGTATGTGTGAAACGTTTTGATGCAAGTTACATGCGACTGCTGTAAGCAGTGTGCATTGGCACACAGTAGGATGATAACATGCTATGTCTGTTCTCGTGTATTCCACATTAATTGCTTGCCTCATTGGTCTCTCAATGACGCTAACCAATTCCATTCTGATATGTGTCATCTGTGTCTGATTGAGAATTTTCCTTTCAATGTGCTGGAAGATGACATCACATTTCTTTCTGAAACTTCTTATTCTCCTTTAACCGGTATGAGAACGCAGACACTACCTTCCTCTGATGAATTTATTTTTCGTCCTTTTGATTTTGATGACTGTCATGACCTCTCGGAATTTGCAGAAATTGACCCAGATTTACAGTTTTACAATAACTTTCAATGTTTTCAAAATGTTAAAAATTGTGAGTACTATTCTGATTCCACTTTCAATGAAATGTGTCTTGCTAAGACAATTTATAAATCCCATTTCAGCATTGTTCATTTCAACATTAGAAGTGCCCCTAAAAATTTAGGATTTGCTGATATGTACCTGTCTGGTTTGGAAGTTAATTTTGCAGTGGTAGCATTGACTGAAACATGGCTTAATCCCTCTAATGTTGAATGTTACTCAGTGCCTGGCTATATAATGGAAAGCCGATGCAGAACAAACAAACCTGGTGGTGGAGTAGCACTGTTGGTGAGAAATAATTTAAATTACCAGCTAAGACTTGATCTGAGTGAATTTTGTGAAATACTGGAATCATTATAATCCCCCGCCGCTTGCGGGGGATTATATTGATATTGTTCGTTTTACTATTATTATTATTATTATTATTATTATTCTTATTATTATTCAGCTCAGGAAAACTGCGATTACTTCAAAACTATTACAGATACTACATTACAAGTCAAGGGTAATATGCGACTTTGTTGCGCGCTACTTTACCTGAAATTTCATGATCAAATTTCATGACACTTATGAGTTATGAGGAAAATATAAAAAAAATTTCCGGCGCAGGTTTCTGAGAACCTTAGCATAACTGAGGTCTGTTGATTTTTTCTAAGATACCTAGACTAAGTCTTCAGGTCTGAAAGGCGTCTCGTGAAGATTTCATGAATACATTTCAAGATATGATTTTTTGAAAATTGGACATCCCGAAAATTGACCGAAATTTTTTTGAAAAACAGGGAAGGAATGCTTGTAGAAAGCTGAAAATGGGTTTACTTACAGACCTACCCTAGTGTACCAACTTCACAAAGTTACGGACCGCTCGGACAAACGGTCTGTGCGCTACGGACGCACAAAAACTCAAACTTCAAGTGGCCATATCTCAGTCCCTATTGCAGCTACAGACTAGTTTCACATATCACAAGAAAGGTCTGTTTCTCAGCTTTCCAATGGTGTATAGCATAATAGTCTCAGACGCACGGCGTAGAATCGCGTCAGACATTGAAAATTTTTTGTCACTTTTTGCACTCACAAAAGTGTTTTAGGCTAAAAAATCTATGAAGTACTTCATGGATGTTCATCAATAATTTATGTGGGCTACCCAGGTTGGGCCCCCATATTGTGCCAAAAGGAAATTTGCCTACATCAAATACTTTTTCCTAGAGAATTTTTTTAATTTCAAAATTGAAACGTAAATTGCTCAGCTTCTACTTATTCAAATTTCATGAAATTAACACCAAAAGATGCGTAAAAATACAGGCTTTTGACTTGCGTAAGGGCATTCACCTCACACAAACACCCGATTTTACATAGATCATTTTACATATTCAATCATAACTCATGACTTACTGCTTCAAATCAGTTACAACTCATAAATCATGTTGCTAATTTTTTGGCCTATTTTGTGGTATAAACACATCCACCTATCTCGAAAAAAAAAAAATTTCAAACTTTTAACAGATGCATGTGGTCTGCAGTCGGGGCCATCCTGTCTCAGTGCCACCTTTTACAAGACCTAACCTTACTGTACTGTCAAAGCAGCTGAACTAGCGAATAATATACATTGTACATTGAAAGGGTATGATGCATATAAGGGTTTCACATAGGCTGTTATATTGTGTATTAGTGCAATAGACTTATTAGGGCAGGCAGGGACTATTGTAATGATGTGATGTGCCCTCTTGGAATCGAAGTTCATCCCCCAAAAACCAGGCCAGGGGACATACACAAAAATAGAGGACATGAATTTAAAAAGAAGCGTATGCCGGCCTGGGGGTAATACGGGGCCCGCGGGGGATTATCCGATATTGCCGTACGGCAATATCAGTTATACTAGTTATTTATTGAAATTCCCAAGGCAGAAATTTCTGATAGCAGGAATTTAATCATAGGTGTTGTTTACAGGCCCCCTGGTGGAAATATTGATGACTTTAATAACTTGCTCAGCACTATCCTGGAAAAACTTAAAAGGGAGAACAAACTGTTATATCTCCTAGGGGACTTTAATATAAATTTATTGAATGCGGATTCCCATCAAGCAACTTCAAATTTCTTGGATACCATATATTCTGTATCTCTTTTTCCCCTGGTCAACAGACCAACTAGAATAACTAATCAGTCTGCTACTCTGATTGACAACATTCTGTGTAATGACATTACCAATGTCACTCATTGCAATGGTATATTATGCACTGATGTTAGTGACCATTACCCAATTTTCACCATCAATCTGGGCACAGACATAGAAGAAAAGTCAAACAGTATCAGAACTAGGAAAATTAATAATCAAACAAGAACTTCATTTATAAGTCAGCTACAGGACATAAACTGGAATGATGTTCTAAATTGTGGTGATCCTCAGGAAGCATTTACCAATTTCAACACCAAATTCATTAAGCTCTATAATGACTCGTTTCCGATTCAGGACAAAAAAATTTGTTACTCCAACAAAAAACAATGGATGACCTCAGGCCTGAGAAATTCTGTGAAAACAAAGAACAAACTATATTTTATTCAAAAGAAGTTTCCAACTGCAATAAATGTAAAGAAGTACAAGGAGTACAAATTACTTGTTAGAAGACTCCTTAAAAAGTCTGAAAGAGATCACTACTGTGAATTGTTGACAAAATGTAAGTCTAATGTTCGAAAGTCTTGGGATGTAATCAAAGAAATTATTAACAAAAAGAAAAATATGCGAATAACCAACAATTTTTATATAGATGGTGCCCTTCACGACAATGAAAAACTCATTGCCAACAGCTTTAATAAATTCTACATCAATATTGGCCCGAGTACTTCGAGAAAATGTGCCAAAACTGATGTCAATCCCTGTTCTTTTATCAAAAATGATACGAATCAAAGCATATTTCTTGAAAAGGTAGCAGAAAGTGAAGTTATAAAAATTATAGGTGAACTGAAAAACAGTAGTCACGGTCCTGACGGTATCAGGACAGACATTTTCAAAGAGACTTATGCATTGTATCTGACTCCCTTTGTTCACTTGTTGAATCTCTCTCTCATTCATGGCCATTTTCCATCTGAACTTAAGATTGCTCGAGTCTTGCCCATTTTCAAGGCTGGTGATCCCCAAGAAATCAAAAATTATAGACCAATCTCTGTCTTAAATGTTTTCTCGAAAGTCTATGAGAAAATTATGTACACCAGAACTCTTAGTTTTCTTGAAAAAAACAAGTCAATCTACAACCTTCAATTTGGGTTCAGAAGCAAGTATAATACAGCAAGTGCTTTAACCTACTTGGTGGACAAAATCATATCCTCCATAGACAAAAAAGAACACATCATAGGTACTTTTATAGACCTGAGCAAGGCTTTCGACTGTGTCAATCATGACATTCTACTTGATAAATTATGGAAATATGGCATTAGGGGATCGGCTTATAAATGGTATAGTAGTTACCTGACAAAGAGATCTCAGTTTGTTCTATTCAAACATACTGAATCAGAGAAAATGGATATATTATGTGGGGTGCCTCAGGGCTCCATTTTAGGGCCGTTATTATTTTTACTGTATATTAATGACCTCCAGTATGTCTCAAACTCTGTCTGTCCCATCATGTATGCCGATGACACTAATCTGTTCATCTCGGGTAACAATTTGGGTGATCTAATAAATTCTTTAAATAATGAATTGCACAAGTACATGACCTGGATGAATTCCAACAAATTATCAGTTAATATTGAAAAAACAAACTACATGATATTCAGGAGTCAAAGAGCAAAAATTGAAGAAAATACTAACAAATTGTACCTTAATGGTACAGAAATTACTCGGGTTGTCACGGCAAAATTTCTTGGTGTGATTCTAGATGAGACTTTGTCTTGGATACCGCATATTAATCATATAAAAATGAAGATGGCAAAAGGAATAGGAATAATTGCTAAAGCCAGGAAGTATTTGAACTCCACGACATTGACATCTCTCTATTACAGTTTTATCTATCCCTACCTGATTTACTGTGTCGAAGTCTGGGGATGTGCTTGCAGAACTTATCTTACACCTATTGCTAAAATTCAGCGCAAAGCTTTGCGTATCATTCTTTCACTTTCGTTTACTGCTGATTTGCATTATGCTTTCAAAGAAACAAAAATCTTGCCTTTCCAACAACTGTACTATTTCTGTAGCAGCCTTTTTGTCTTTAAGTATAGAAAAGGAATGCTGCCATGTGTATTTGAAAGCTTCTTTGAATTACCGCAGCATGAATATCAGACCAGGAGTCAATTCACACTGAAAATACCTCAGTGCAACACAGCCCTTTCCCAACGGCGCATAAGATATACAGGAGTGAAATTGAGTAATTTACTCAAGAATTCCATTGTATGGAATAGCAGCTACCACACATTTAAACAGAATCTAAAGAGTTTTCTTATAAATAATCCAATTGACAACCTTTAAAAAAAAGTAAGAAAGAAGAAAAGAAGAGTATGAATTATTTCTTCTCAAATATTGTCTCTGCGCTTTATTTTTGCTGCTTTTTGTCCTTCTGACTTTGAAAGATTGTTTTTGTTTGATTTGGGTTGTACTTGGTTTGGTTCAGAGATTTACTACCATCTGAAAGGCGGTTTGGAATTAATTCCAGAACCCTGTGATTCTCATAAAAAAAACTGTTTTCTGGGGATTTGAGTTTGTGGTTGTGTCCTAAGATGTGAAACGCGGTTTGGAGGTTTTCCTTCCATTACCCTGTGACTTTCATCAAATAAGGAATTTTTGTCTTTATATAATACGAGAACAGAGAGCATTTCTTTTAAAGTTTATTTGAAGATATCGTCCCTCATCTCATTCATCTCATTTTCATCCATTTTAATTTGGTGAGCCCTCACATAACTCTTTGTGGGTTCGATGGCCTCCAATATCATATATTTTTTTTGATTGTAAATGTTATTTGGGACAAATAAAGACCACGTCATTCAAAAAAAAAAAAAAAAAAAAAAAAGCTTCTCGTTGCCCTTGTATCCTCTGGAGCCCTTCATGTAGAGGACAGGATGCTCTCTGAACCAGTTGATGAGGTCGTCTTCTTGGTCAGGTGTGATGCCCAGGTTGTCCCTGATGTTTTTCTTGGGGGCCTTCCCTTTGCCCTTCTTGCCCTTGGACTTGGCTTCAGCAGCTGCAGGGGTCTCATCAGCAGAGTCTTCTTCCTCCTCGAAGGTGTCCTCATGTATGGTCACTCTATCTAGAGCAAGAACAGGCTGGCTCTCTTGTGTTTTCTTCGGAGTCTTCTTCGGAGTCTGAGTCTTCTTTGGAGTCTGATGAGTCTTCTTTGGAGTCTTCTTTGGAGTAGACTTGGCAGTAGGCTCTGGAAGACCCGTGGAAGACTTGGCAGCAGGCTTGTCAGCAGGCTTGTCAGCAGGCTTGGCAGCAGGCTTGGCAGCAGGCTTGTCAGCAGACTTGGCAGCAGGCTTGTCAGCAGACTTGGAAGGCTTGTCAGCAGGCTTGTCTCCTTCCTCTTCAAACAATTCAACAGATGAATCTTCGTCTGTGCTGTCTTCTGGCCGGCCCTCGAAGATGGTCTCGCTGACGACAGTGGCTTTGCTGGTTGAAGTGGTGGTCTTCGTCTGGCTGCCAGCTGTAGTGGAGGTGTAGAGCCCAGGTAGAGAGATGTCTGCCATGGCTGTTGTGAAGAAGGCAGTCACTGCAGCATCTGAAGGTTCATGGAGAGGAGTTGCAGCTGGAGTTGTAGCTGGAGTTGTCACTGGAGTGCTCCCAGGAGTGTGAAGTGTTGACCTGGTGCTGAGCTTGGTTGGTGCCCTGGTGACGACAGTGCCCTTTCTCCTCTTTGGTCCCATGTTGTAGCAGCAAAAGTACAATTGTAGCAACAAAAGTAGCAGCAAATGTAGCAGTTGATAGTGTCGTGGATTCTAGGTGTGTTCTGGTCGAAGGTCTGAGTGGGTATGGTGCTCTAATCTGGCCCCCTCTATATATATGCAGGGTGCGGACCGCCTCTTTTCCCCTCCTTCGCCCCCCCTGCTTCGCTGCTGCTGCCCCAGCCGCTGCGCAGAAAGAGGGTGACACGCAGACAAAGGGTTGATGCTAAAAATAGAACAACGCATGCACTCAGGCGCCACTCTGTCTGCTGCATTGGGGGTCCATAAGATGCGGCGCGCACCCTCTCAAGTGCGTCGAACATGTGACTTTCCGCGACGCGTGTCTGAAACATGTGACATGAAGCAAGAGCTTTCTGCTACACTGCTGTTTCTGCGTCGAAGCTCTTCTTTGTGCGTCGCAACTTTAAAAATCTGCGGCGCGCACTGATTTCTTTTTACGCTTCTTCTTGCTTCACCACTTCTTTCCTCGCAAAGATTCAACCGGTTGAATCTTTTTTTCCTGCATCGTCAAATTTCTAGGAATTGCGTAGAAAGACCTCTTAAAACGGCGCATGCTGTTCCTGTTGCGCCGTAAAGCCAAAATTGACGGCGAACATGCTCAAATCTTTGCCCTTTCCTGGAAATATAAGAAACGCTTACGTCTCCGTGAGAACTAGCCATAAGTCTCGGAATTCAAACACCTGAACGGTCCTCCCCTAGCACACCCATGCACATGTGTCAGATGTTTGCACTCCCAATGAGTTGTTGATGACAGTTGCTTTAAAGCATAACATTATTATTGGATTATTGTAGAAGAGGGTGTCGTCTCACAGATATAGGAGTAATCTTGAGGTGTGATACACAGAATTTGCTCAGTCATGTGTGCAAATTTGTGACGTGGCAAAGCCACTTGAGCACTTGGTACATGGTCATTTCGTTGCACTTCTTGTTTCCCTGCAGTAATCAGGCATCCCTTACTGTTGTTCATCAGTTAGTCACTACCTGTTAGTCATTAAGTCCATTGTTTTGCAAGGATGACGCATGGATTCACTAAAAAACGCAAGGATCACGCAGGAGTTTGGAAGACAAGGCACATTTTCATAAGAAGTTGACCATGGAATAAAATTGCCTTTTATTCCATGGTCCAACGTACCCCACATGGCGATATAATCGTGCCCATACCCAGGGCATGTTGGGTGTAGTGTCACCGCTGAGCTTTTAGCTTCAGAGGTGTCTTCATTCCTTCGTCTTGCAGGAAGTTTCCTCAAAATCGCCATGAACCTCAAGACCTTAATCTTGTAATGTCATTTATATTATTATTGTATAAAAGTAACGTAATATATTATATTATTGTGTAATGAACTAGAATGATAGCAACGGGGTAGAACTCACCCCATGTTTCCATGGCAACAGTTACCCTGGTGCTTCTGCGCAGCCGCAGAGCACCCTAGTATCAACCTCTGGGGGCAAGCTTGTTTGCCCAGCCAGAAGAGAGCCCGCTCCCGCTGAGGTAGCAGGGGGCTTCCTGTCTCCCTGACGCAGTGACGATTCGTCAGGTAAGGGTATTGTTGTTAGAAGTATGAACAGGGGTTTCTCTTAAAGGAACCTTAGGTCATGGTTGATTGAGAAGGCATTTCGTTAATAGTGTATGTAATTCATTAAGATCGTTGTTTGATGTATTGATAAGTTGAATAGCTTCTGTTCTTTGAATGACTCTTGATGTAACTGTCTATAAATTGAGTATTAAACGAATAAGTGGACCTAAATTGTCGAGCCTCTGGTATTTCTTGAGTAGGTGTTTCGTGGTGGCAAGTGCTAAGGTGTCTCCCGCAGGATCCCCGGTAATGAGTCCATCTTCTCAGTAACATCAGCACCATAGACCCGAAAGACTCTAAGATGGCAATGAGGAGAGTCCGGTCTGCGGCTTCTTGGCGCTTGTTTGCTGTGTCACACTGTCTCTTGATTTACCATGTTTATTCAAAATTTAGTGGCGTTTCCTTTTGAAACAATAGTCTTGCAATGCTATGGGCATACGGTTTCCTTGCATAAGGAAGTTCACTACTTGGATGTAGAAATTCGATTATGTCACAACTTCATATCATGCATAGCGGGTTAGCCAGCTATGGATAGAGAGCACCGGTTCTACGCCATGCTACCGATAGAGTTTATGCTATTGTTCTGCCATGTCGCCAATGATAATTAGTTTTCCTTCTTCGTACACATAAAAAATTCCAGTTTTCTAGTACGCTAGCTATGTTATCACGCCTTAATTCACCCACTAGTATAGGGGGCGCAATATTCCTCCTAGGTAGCTCAGGGGCTTCGCCCATATCTTTATTTGGTTACCTATTATCTCATGTTCAGCTTCGATATACCTGCCTCTCATCTTCCACACTTCTCACAACTTTACCCAAACACCTCATCCAGACCCGGACCAGGCAGCGCACTCAAGTCTCTGGGGCATCTCTCGCATCATTAGGCCTTGCTTGCAACACAGCACCACAGCACATCTTCCAATACGGTAGGAGCTCATTTTGCAAACATTAATAGGAAAGGCACTTGATTATTATTTCCCAAATTTATCATTTTTCTTCTCTTTATAATGTTTTCTTAGGTTATCTGTGCTTTATTTTTATATTTTAACTCTGTATCGAAAATATGTCTGTCTATTTGCAATCACATAGTATACTATTAAGATTTTCTATACACGGCACTTAAGGTTTAATAGCCTGGTCCCATGGCCACGCTATTCTACCTTCTTCTCTCCTCACTTTGCAACTCACATATGCAACACTTCATTTTATTTTTAAAATCTAAATCGCCATTGCCCGTCCGGCGAACATTCTAGAGATTTTTGATTATCACATTCTGACTATCGTTCCATTATTGTTTTTCTTGTATAACAGCATGCGCTTCTTCATTTATGCATGCTCCCATTCATTTATTGACATTGCGCGCACTGACTATTGATGGTGTATTGTATTGTATTTTGTTATCTCAGGTCTAGTGCTCTATTTTTATCTATCCAATGCCAGTTACTTTGGCTCTTTTTTCAATCAGGCAATCTTGTGAGTTTTTTTTTTCTTATTGAATTGTGTGTTGGGCATTTCTTCTCCATTTCTCCATGTCGAGTGACGTTTTACAGTTATCCCTGGATTCCTTATATATATATTCAAAGCGAGACAAGTAATTACTTATTTTGACTCGCATTGTTTCTCCTGCTCATCCCATCCCTATTTCTGCTATTTCTTATTCCATATGACTTTCAAGTTATATGTTAATTTCGTTATTTTTCGGGTCATTAGTTAACATGTGTTATGAGTTACACCCACGATTATTGCAGGGAATCGCTGTGGCACATTTTGTAGCCTTTGCTCTTATTTTGACTTTGGGTTCTCTTTTCATACGTACTCTCCCTCAAATTAGTTATATTTTCGCTCTGGTGAGTGCTAGTATGCATGGTACGCTTACTCTTCTTACTTCTATTTTTGCTCTGAATGTCTGTCCCTTTGACGCAGCTGACACTTGAGCAGTGGTTACTTAAATTCCGTTTGGAAGCGCAAACAGCAGTTGATAGGGGATATTTGTCTGCTCGAGCTTCTCGTTATATCAAACATCGAACTCCTACACTTCTTTTCCATGAATGGTTATTGTTGGCCACCACTAAAAAGAACACTAAATGGCATGTCTACGAGTCAATACTAGACCAACTTGGCTATTTGACTCTTACCTTACCGGAGCTTGCTCTGTTTCGTGAGGCTTGTTCTGCTCGTTATAATACATATTTGAGAAAACCTACCAATGTATGGCTTTACCCTCTTACCCTCATGATGTCAGAATCTGACTCATCCTCTGCTAGTACAAGTCAGGGCGATACTACAAAAACTAAGGGACATCTTGATGCGACTGAGATTTACACTGACACAGCTCTTTCGGGTAAACAGCCTAATATCTCGGGCCAACAGCTTGCACACCAACCAGATAAATCCTCATTGACTGTTCCTTTACATGTAGAAGTTGGAGATCCTGCTGACGGATCCCGTGTTTCCACACCCTCTCATGATAATTTAAAATCTCGTGAAGCATCACCTGGCCAACACGATTCTGATTCCGACGAGGAAAATTCACATCTTGCTCTTAAAGTCGCTAAGAATAAAGCTGATAACTCCGATAAAGATAATTCTGCTGGCAATACTTTTGATAGGGATAACTTTGATAAGCAGCATTTTGGTAGGGATAAATCTCCAGCTCTCTCTGATTCTGAAGTTCAGGTGCGTGATTCTAATATTGCTGATAATTTCGAAAATTCTCATAGGGCTGAGATAACTGAGGATAATTCTGCCTCTCAGGCTGGTCCTTCTGACGCCTCTCTTATACATCAATTTGACTCTCAACAACCTGGTGAATCATCGTCTGCTAATACTAATCAACAAACGCCTGTTTCACATTCATTAGATATTAACGAACAGCCTGGTGCTGCTGCACAAACCCCTCCCGTTACGTCGACTGCAGATAATATTGAACACCCCCAATCACCTCCTGTTTCTCCTGGTCATTCTCTACACGGTTCTGATACTCATCACCATCACACCCCAGACGTCAGTCCACGACTCTCCCCTCGACATCATACCCCTTCACGTCTGCCTCGACCAGAGTTGAGTGACGATCAAATTCCTTCATTGGGAGGTCTTCGTCACCAGCATCACGTCCCTCCTCCTGAGGACCCTTTTCCGCTTGATAACGTTTCTAATAACACCTATCAAAACAGCGAATTAGAACAATCTCTTAATAACCTTCAATTTAACCAGTCTCATCAGAATCCTTCATCTGAACAACACCCTCCACCACCTCCCCCGAGCCACGCACGGCCACCTCACCCGCAGACTGTTACGTCGCCCAGGACCACCCGGCCTGCACCAGGACCTTCTTCCTTCACCGTACCCCCCGTCCCCTTTAATACTTCTACTCAGGGCTTCGGGTCGACTTCCCTAACTTCTGCACAGACTTCTCTCACGAATACAGTTCAGTTTTCTACAGTTTCATATACTGTAAATCCTATTACCAGACCACGCACAGCTAATACCACCACCCAAGTATTATTCCCATCTCATACCCCTCATTCTAGTCGTAAACCAGTTATAGGTTACACCGATCCCAGCCATCAGACACTTCTACATCGTCTATCTGCTCAGTCTCCTTCTGGTTCCAACATGGCTTCAAACCACCAGGACTTAAACGTTTCCAATCCTTCCAATTACAATGCCACATCGGGCGCCTTTTCTCATGCACCTGCAACTCGTACTGGTGATGAATTATTATTTGAACATGCTAATCAGCCCTCACATTTTTCCCAACAGGTTACGCAATCCCAAGCCTCTTCAACTACTCAGGCCTTCCATGACCTCCATGATTTTGATCCCACTTTCAATAACCTTAATTCCCAGGCTCAATCTCATCCACAAGACCTTACTGGCTTGCGTACGTCTGTGTACTACCCACCTTCCTATCAAGACACTAGAGATGCGTCTTATCGAGCTACTCAATCTATTCAACGCCCAATTTCTTCCTCCTTCCCTGTATCTCATTCAGGATCCCTACCTTCTTCATTTCCTGCAGCAGCATTTAATACCCAAATGCCCGAAACACAGCCTAGAACTAAGCCTCTTAATTTTTCAGAGATGAAACCTCCAGTATTTAATGGAGAGTCCGATAGTTTGACCCCACAGGCATGGATCACTAAATTTAAGGATCATGTCCAGTTACATAATTTAAACGACCAGCAGATATTACATCGCCTGCAGTTGTTCACCGAAGGACACGCTCGTAATTGGTGTGATGCTCTACAGCCCATGACTTTGGTTAAACTTGAGAAGTTGTTCTTAGATAAGTTTTCATTGCTAAGGAGTCGAGCATCTATCCTCGATGCTTTGTCTCAGAAACGTATCACCTATGGTGATAACGTTGGCAAGTACTTGGATGAGATTAAGGAATTGGTGTCACGTTTGGGCCTACCTGAATCAGTCGTGGCTTTATACTTTCGTAAGGGCTTGCCCCTGACCTTACAGCATTCTCTTCAGTTAATTGATGATAACAAACCTCTTGATGAATTGATTCCAATAGTGCAAAGTATCATGGAGCGTGAAGTTATCGCTCAGCATGTTGATGTTACTAAAATCCCTAGTACAAAATTCGATACAGGGAATTCGCAATCAACTTTGCTCACTTTACAGGAATCCATGGGCGCTCTTAATCAGTCTCTGCAGCAATTGCCTCAGATACTCGGACCTCGAGATGCTTCCATGGATGATACTCAACCCCAATATGTCTCTCAGCAAATGCCTTATGGTCAATCTTCTTTTTCTGATCCTACTTGCTTCCGTTGTGGACTTCGAGGTCATATAGCTACTCATTGTCGCAGATTCAATCCCCACCAGCGATATAGTCTACCAACATTCTTCTGATTACCAGTCTGGCGGACGTTCTTACAATCGTGAGAATTCTGCAAACAATGCCTTCAGTCAACGGTATAATCGACCTATCAGACCCTTTCCTAATAGGTTTGGTAATTCCAACAGAAATCTTTCAGCCAATGGATTTTCTAACTCCAACAGATCTGGTAATGATAGACCATTCTTCCAGAACAACCAGAATTTCAATAATCAGCAGCATGACAATGCAAACTCTGCACAACAGCAGTATAACAGCAATGCCCAGTATGCCTCCAACAACTCACGTGTTCAGTACCCTAATGGCATTAGAACTGCTTATCGCTCTCAGAGTGCTGGCCCTTTCCCTCGCAACCACCGACCACCTCCTCAAAATCGTTCACAGGGACCACCACATCAGCAACCACGACGCAATGGATCATTTTGACTGTGCTCAGATACAGCCGTGGCTCGTCCTAACTCAACATCTACTAATACTTTAGACTCTCATCACTTTTCTTCTATCGAATCTAATGATCTTAGCACTTCTGCTCCTTCTGAAAATTTTACTTTTCATGATTTTCTCGATTCAGATACATTTGCTGGGGACGACTTCCCTGATATCTTATATGCTGTACTTCAGCCTCCTACTCCTCTTACCCCCTTATCTATCAAGATTCATGATTGCAACTTTATCCCATCACTTTTGCCCGATGGCACTAAATTCTTTACTTTGTTTGATACTGGCAGCTCACACAATTTAGTTAGCACGTCTCTTATCAAACGTAGTCCTTTCTTGCAGGGCCTTCCTCGTTTTGATGCTGAGCCAATCAAGCTTATGGTCGGCAATGGTTCCTCTATTTCTATTTCTCAGTTTGTCAATTTTGTCATACAGTTTGGTGAGTGTAAAGTTCCCATTAAGACCTTTATTATCGATGTAGCTTCACCAATTGATTGTGTTATGGGTTTGGACGCTCAAATTAGATATAAATGCGTTTTTCATTCAGCGGAATCACGCATGGATATTTCTGTCGATCAAATTTTACTTGTAGTACATAAGTCAACTACTATAGCACCTAATACATCGTGTGATGTGCCAGTCCGCGTTAATCACTTGGCGCAATATTTTAATGGTCCATTTGAGGTTAACATATCTCGCATTATCTCTGAAAAGAATTATAAGGCACTTGTCGATTTACGCAGTGGTTTTGGTTCAATCAGGATTAATAATGTAGATTCTGAGGATATACATTTGACTGCTGATATCATTCTAGGAGCGCTAGTTATGGATATCCCTTTTACATCTGCACCTTCTGTAGTCCAACCGCCAGATAAAAAATCTATTGATGATAATTTACTTGATAACACTCATTACGTCATCATAGATAACGGCCCTAATGCTATTTCTCAGCTTTCATACCCAGATTATGACGCTATGGACCCTGACACCCGTGCTCAAACTAGACTACGTAATTATCCATGGCTTCAACCTGATGATCCTGCTCTACGCATGACAGAATTTGATATAGTTAATCAGCAATTGAAACTTGATAAGTGTGCGCTTCAGCCTAAGGACGTCAATAAACTCCGTGAGATTATTTTGTCACACACTCCAGCTTTTAGCTTATATGGTCAGATAGGAACCATCACTCGATATGTGTGTGATATTACCCAGCAACTTATCACTGATTGTTCTTTTAAAGCACGCCCTTATATCACTTCCCAAGCTGATATCGCCTACGTGCGCAAGCAGGTAAAGAAGCTTTTGCAATTGGGAATTTTCAAAAAGGAACTCACACAAGCTACCAGTGCACTATTTTTAGTCCGCAAATCACGCACGGACAAAAATCCCCGCTTGGTCGGAGATATGCGTTCTGTCAACAAGGCCTTTCAGCTCTTGCAGAGACCTTGTGCTAATATTGATTCCTTTAAGTAGCAAATGGGCAGTCGTCCTTTTCGTTTCGCTACGGCCATCGATTTAAAGCAAGCATTCTTTGCATGTCAAGTGACTCCTCAGTCTCGTCAGTACCTCGGCGTCGTTACATTCTATAATGCAGAGTCAGATTTTTGACAGATTTTTGACAGATTTAATTTATTTTGACCCAGATAAAGATTACAGCAATTATAAGAAGTTATCAATATAAAATTGGTCTAGGAGGCATACACCTTGGCTCGTGCCTCTATCGTGTATGACCCCCTATTGATAGGTTACTACATGATGGGCACAATACAAAAACTCATCTTTTTGTCAACTATATAATAATTACCAGTATACATTTTTGATATCATATCATATATATCAGTGGGCTACCTTATACCACAAATGTAACAATTTTGAATAGTACATTCTGTTTGGTAGGAATTGATTCGTATCCTTTTAATATAAAAACTCAGTCCCCAAAGACTGTGGGTTTGCAATTTATCTAGAATTCCAGGAGCAGTTTCATTCACAATTTTTGGTATTCTATTTTTGATTGAGCTGTCAGAAATATGGTAGTGCAGTCGTGGTACAACTAAGTTGTGTCGGTCTCTGGTAGGATAGGGATGAATGTCTGACTGCATTGGGAAATCCATGGCAAGAAAATATCTAGGGACATCTCGATTTCTTATCTTATAGTAAAATTTCATTTCTTGAATGTAAAGAATGTCTTCTAGTTTCAAAATGTTCATTCTTTTAAATATAGGGTCGGTATGGGCATTGTACTTACTTTTACTAATAATTCTTACTGCCTTTTTTTGAATTTTAACAAGTTTATTGTGTCTTACTCCCCATAATAAAATGCCATATAATAGCAATGAGTAAATAAGGGAATTATAAATGATCAGCAAGGTTTCAGATGGTAGGTATGATTTGAGACGATTCATTACCCCCGATGTTTTGACCATTTTCATTTGAATCTTATGAACATGCTCATTCCAAGTCAGACATTCATCCACAGTAATGCCAAGAAAATCAAAAGTTGTCACTCGTTCTAGTTTGTCACCGTCTAAGAATAAATTCAAGTCAGTAATTACCTTGTTTTTGGGGCGAAAAAGCATATACTTTGTTTTAGAAACATTAAGAGATAGCTTATTTAGCTTCAGCCAAGAACTAATCTTTTCTAGTTCTATATTTAACATAGACTCTCGTCTGTTAATCTCATTTTTGTTTGCAGATAACATGGTTAATAAGGTTGTGTCATCTGCGTACATAACAAAATGAAACATGTTCGTGGACCTGCCAAAGTCATTCATATAAATTAAAAAGAAAAGTGGACCTAATATGGAGCCCTGAGGCACACCCGTTGTTATAGATAGCAATTCAGATTTTAAACCATCGTATTCAACAAATTGTTGTCTGTCAGTTAGATAAGATTGACATAGTTTATATGCATTTCCTGTTATTCCATAGTGAGTAAGTTTGGTTAGTAGTATAGAGTGATCGAGAGTGTCAAATGCTTTTGACAGATCCAGGAACACGTTCAGAGGCGTTTCTTTATTTTCTAGGCCATCGACCACTCTGTCTATATTTTCAATGACTGCATATTCTGTATTGTGTTTTTCCCTAAATCCATATTGACTGGGAAATATTAAGCTTAGGGACTCAAAGTAAGTATTTAATTGCTGGTGCATAACCTTTTCAAAAACCTTAGATATCGCTGGTAGTACTGAAATTGGGCGATAGTTTGCTATGACAGTATTGTCATCTTTTTTATGGACAGGAACAATTCTCGCAATTTTTAGCTTCTGTGGGAACAGACCTGTGTTAATCGATTGATTTATTATAGTTTTAAGAGGGGCTACCAAGACATCTTTCATTTCTTTTAAGAATTTTGTAGAGAGTCCATCTACACCACGGCTAGTCTTTTTCGGTAATTTGTCAATGATACGAGAAACATTTTCCTCTGTAATGTTATGAAACTGAACAGTTTGAGGTGTCAAATTTGGAAGAAAATTTCGGAAGCTTGTGTTACAATTTGGATGCTTTATTTTTCTTGCTAGTCCAGGACCTAAATTGTTGAAATATTGGTTAAATCTGTTGGCTATTTCTTGCGGGTCAGTTACGTTTTCATCATTGACCTTGAAAAATTTAGGAAGATTTTTCTTATTGTTGGTTTGATTGATAAGTTCTTTTATGGTAATCCAAGTATTTTTGATATCCTTTTTGTAGGTTCTAAATTTGTCCTCATAATACTTCAACTTAGCAGATCGTATGCTAGCTTTTAATATTTTATTATAAGTTGAAAGATTTACCTGGGGGGTATTATAAGAAGGCGAGTCTATAGGGGTCTTTTTTAATTTGATATATAGCTTATCACGGAATTTTAGGGAGTTCAACAGACCTCTAGTAATCCAGTTATTATTTTTATGCTTATATTTATTGAACCGCACTTTTTTCAGAGGAAAATGTTTCCCTTTAAGACCTTTAAGTATAGTATCCAGAATGTTATAATTTTCATCAGCTGTTTCTTTGTTCAAAATGGCATTGAAATCATGGGAGGCAAGATCAGCCTTGAATTTGCTAATGGACTCTTCGTTATAGCATTGAAATTTTACAAACTTGGGGGCTCTTTGGGTTCTTACTAAATAATCAAAACAGACGAAATAAGGCTGGTGATCCGATAGGTTATTTGTTAATATTCCACAAGTAGTCTTTGAAAAATCTTTAGATAACTTGCAGAATGCGTTGTCAATGAGGGTAGCACTATTTCTAGAAATTCCATTACCTATACTAGATTACAAATGGGATATATCAATTCGGGGGCACTATTTGCTGAAATAATGACTCTAATCACTGCAGAATTGCCACGAACCTATGCAGAATGTGTTTACAACTATTATGATGATTATTTGCTTCTTAGTGAATCCTCTGAGGAGCACCTCGCTCTCATTGATGCTGTTCTTGCCCTTTTTCATAAACATGGCCTGGTTCTCAACTTGGCTAAGTGTTCTTTTGCTTCTAATTCTACTTTCCAATTTCTTGGTTTTGATGTTGATTTACAGGGACCTAACGGACCTACTTTGCGTATTAGACAATCTCGCATTGATGCTATTATGAACTTGCAGGTTCCACAAACTAGAAAACAGATAAAATCATTCTTGGGTTCAATTCAATTCATTTCTTCGTTTATACCATCTTATCAAAAGACAGCTGAACCTTTGACGCGTCTGTTGCGCAAAGCTAATGAATTCCTTTGGACTGATGAACAACAGGTCGCATGGGATGCCATTAAGAAAATTCTTACATTCCCACCTATTTTGTCATTTCCAAGACCAGAGGGTGAAATGATCCTGGTGTCTGATGCATCCAGGACAGCCTCAGGTGCAGCTCTTTAACAGTTACAATCTAATGGTCCAGATGATCCACCTCGGAGAGTTTTGTTGGGTTATGCTAGTCGATTACATGGTCACATTGCTACCCATAACTATAGTATATCGGAATTAGAAATGCTCTCAATTTACTTTGCTGTCCAATCCTTCAAATTTTTTTTAGCTGGACGTGGTAGGTTTACGATTTTGACGGACCACGCTCCTATTGCTCAAATTCTTAAATCTTCAAGTCATTTTGTAACACCTCGCATAGCAAAATTCTATTGGAAATTACAAGATTATCCTTATCAAATTTATTATGTCAAACCAACCACCACTGAATTGAAATTAGTTGATATGTTATCTCGTCATCATAACACCCAATGGCCAGCAGATGCTGAACCCATTATCCCAATAGCAGTGTCTGACAAAGATAGGAGCATTATTGAAGAGGGAGGAGTGGAAAGATGACAATATCCATCAGTTGAAATTGGCACTTATTTATTCAAACGCACAAGTCGTATCGTTGTGGTAAATCTACAATAGAATGAAATAAATACATGTCAGACTTTGAAGTACACACCAAATCAAGTTATGAAATACATATTTAATAAAGTAATAATTGATATGTATATAATAGAATTTAGCAAACAATGAATCACATCAAATATACAAAATGCTTACAAAAATCAGTGCTATCATTGGCTTTCCTCTCTCTCCAAGACACTCATATTCATCATGTTCATTATAACATTCAACCTGAGAACAAATGAATACAATCTTATAGAATAATGCTAACACAAATATCTGACTAAATTAAAATATACATAAATGTGATACAAATTGAATTATCTAAACTAACTCAAAGTACAAATAGCTAACTCACCTTTATACAATTCAAAGTTCAGCATATAAACCAAATGGCCATGGTAAGGCCTTGTTGCTTCTTCAATATTTCATATTCAACTGATTCCACACAATTGTAAAAACTGACATTTCACCAAAAAGAAGATGTGAAACACAAGAAAAAGCTGAGAAACACTGTAAGTGTGCCATGTACATCCTAGAGGAGAAACAATGTTTGACCAACTAAACAAAACTGTGAAATATAACTGCATTGATTGCATGCTGAATGCAACACTCCCCACCTTGGATCAGCTGATCTGATCCTACAAGTGTGATTCACAAAGTTTGAGAGCATTTTATATTAAATGTAAAACATCCAAATAATTTCACAATAGACACAATAGTATAAAGATGTATACAGTACTTAATACAAAAATGTACAATCAAGCAATATCCAACACAGAATTTGAATTTAATTATGACAAGAATGTAATTCTTTTTTTTTCAAGAATGTAATTCTTTTTTCAATTCATTGATACAACATTTATAATAATCAATCAGAAGCTTCCAGCAGGACAACCTTGGTGATTGGTCTGACCAATGTAGTTGCAGAAGTTTTGATCTTAACAGATCTCACAAGTTGATCCCTGCCATGCACAACTTCAATCACAATTCCAAGTGGCCAGAGACCTCTGGGGGTAGATTCATCAACTAAGAGAACAAGATCTCCAGTCTTTATGTTCCTCTGTTTGTCTGTCCACTTGCTTCGTCTCATCAATTCCGGCACATACTCTTTCTGCCATCGCCGCCAAAACTGATTGCTCAAATGTTGAATATATCTCCAGCGTCTTCTGTACATGTCGCCAACTCTGAATTCACCTGGAGGAACATCAAGATTGTGCTTCATGATGAGTAAGTGGTTTGGAGATAATGCAGACATATCATCAATGTTGTCACTGACTTTGGTGATCGGACGACTGTTGATGATGCATTCAGCTTCTGTGAATAATGTCTGAAGAATTTCATCTGTAAGTCTGCTGTCCTTCACAATGGCTGCAAATACTCTTCTGATGATCCTGATCAGAGATTCCCATACCCCTCCCATGTGGGATGCATGAGGAGGGTTGAATGACCACTCAATGTGCTGTCTGGTGGCAAACTGTTGCAGTTTCTTCTTGTCCATCTCTTTCAGTCCTTTGGAAATTTCAGACAACCCACCTACAAAATTTGTGCCATTGTCACAAAACACTTTAGTAGGGCTGCCTCTCCTAGAGATGAATCTTCTGAGGGCATTCAAAAATGCATCAGTGTCAAGATTGTCTATTTTTTCAAAGTGAACAGCTCTGGAAGTCATGCAAGTGAAGATTATTCCATATCTTTTCACAGAAGATCGGGCCACTTTCACATAAAAAGGACCAAAGCAGTCCATGCCAATGTAGGTGAAAGGTGATTGACTTGGGGTCAGTCTCTCAACTGGCAGATCAGACATCTGTTGTACACAAGGAGCAGCATACAATTTTTTGCAGGTTACACATGAAGACTTCACACTTTTGATGACAACTCTTGCTCTGGTGATCCAATACTTCGACCGAACTAAACTCAGGATCCATTCGACTCCCAAGTGAGCAACATTATGCAGTTCTTCTACAATCATTCTTGCAATTTGATGTTTGTGAGGAATGAGAAACGGATGCTTCTTACCATCCTGCATGCTTGCATGTTGGATCCTCCCCCCTACTCTTAGAATACCACTTGGGTCTAAGAACGGTGTCAGATCTCGAATTGGACTGGATTTAAGAAGAGACATACCAAGCTTGAGCCTCCTGATGTCTTCAACATAGTGTTGAGCCTGGACATGACGGATCAGAAGAACTTCAGCTACTTTGATCTCCTCAACGGTAAGTACTGCAGGTTTCTTTTCCTTTGTTTTCAGCTGCCGGATCAACCGTGTCCACCAACATACAGCGCGTTGCAACTTGTACCAACTGGAATAATGTGATATTAGTACATCCAATGGGTGAGATTTTACATTGGTAATCAAGACAGTACTTTTTACAGCAATACTACTTGATCTCACCTCACGATCAGCAGAAGACAGATCATCAATAGACTCTGCAGAATTCCACTTGGACTTGTAGTCTTGGAGAAATGCTGGACCTTTGAACCATGCACTCGATGTCAAGTTGTCGACACTTATCCCTCTGGAGACCAAATCTGCTGGATTGTCTGTGCCTGCGATGTGTTTCCACTGATGTGGATCCGTCAGCCTGCGGATCTCTCCAACTCTGTTTCCAACGTAGACTTGCAGACGATGTTTTTCATTATTGATGTATTGTAGTACGATTTGGCTGTCGACCCAAAATGTAGATTCAGCTAACTCCAGGTGCAGCTCTTCATGCATCATGGCATCACATTTGGCAGCTAGCAAAGCAGCTTGCAGTTCAAGTCTTGGGATTGATGTTGTCTTCAGGGGTGCCACTCTGCTTTTGCTGTACAATAGGGCTGTGTGAACTTTGCCATCCTTGTTGATACACCTCAAGTAACTACATAGACCATAAGCTTTTTCACTCGCATCACTGAAATGATGTAGCTCTGCATGCGCATCATCAAACTCGGTCGGTTTTACACATCTTGGAATTTTCAAAGATTTGACATTCACAAGGTCGTTGACCCATCCCAACCAATTCTTACACAGTTCATCAGGCACTTGATTGTCCCAATCAAGTTTAAGTCTTGTGACTTCTTGAAGAATAATCTTGCCGACTACATGCACTGGACTGATCAATCCAAGGGGATCAAACATAGAAGATAACAAGCTCAGCATAGATCTTCTAGTCACAACTTCAGAGTTCATCACATCCAATTCAAAATACATCGTATCACACTTCGGATTCCATTTGATCCCTAGTGCCTTACTTGGGTTTCCATCATCGAAATTCTTCACTTCACTTGCTCTATCCACATCAGGCACCTCCATCAGCAGCTTCTCATCGTTCGAGACGAACTTGGTCAAGTTGAAGCCTCTTCTCCCCAGCACTTCTCTCGTACCATGGATGACTTCTATGGCTTCTTGCCTTGAAGTGGTAGATTGCAAACAGTCGTCAACGTAAAATGCATTTTTCACAGTTTCACTCACAATCTCACTGACTTCAAATTCTTCAACAGTTTTCCGAAGGGCGTAGGTGGCGGCACTGGCAAACCAAACTCCACCGAAGAGATGTGATGTCATGCGGTAATGCTGGATCTCCTGGTCCTCATTTATCCACAGGAATCTCAGGCAGTCTCTGTCCTTGGCTGGAACTCGTACTTGGTTGTACATTGCTTCAATGTCTGCCATTACTGCAAATTGATGTCGTCTAAAACGCAAAAGAACATGTTGCAATTTGTTGTTCAAGTCTGGACCTTGTAATGCTTTGTCATTAAGGGATTCACCTAAATACTTTGCAGAACAATCATATACAACACGAACCTTGCCTGGTTTCTTATCTGTTACAACAGCCTGGTGAGGCAAATACCACACATTGTCATACAAATTCGTAAGAGAATCAGCAGGTACTTTCTCAGCATAACCTTTCGACAACAGCTTTTCAATTTCAGCGTCATATTTTAAAGTCAAGTCTTTCTTCACAAGATTTCTACTCAATGACCTTAGCCTAGCAGCAGCAACACAAAAGTTATTCGGAACCGTTACATCATTTTTCCATGGAATTGGTAAGACATAATGTTCATCATCAATAACAACTTCTTTGTCCCACAACTGCAACACTTCACTATCTTGAGGAGATAGAGAAAGAGATTGGCCTAGATTGTCATTTTCAATTTCCCACAATTGTTCAATTTTTTGCTCAACACTGGCTGACACAAAATGATTCACAACAGATTTTGTCAACTTGTCACCTGAAGAAGCTGGGCCATTCAAGGACCACCCAAGAAGTGTCTGCACGGCGAAGGGTTCATCAAAGTGGCCTCTCGAAGATTGCAGGGGAATCAACGCAGCGGAGTGGTCTTGACCGATCAAAATGTCGACATGGGCTCCAACATGACCAAGAGGCAATCCACGAAGATGAGAGTATTGTTTCACATCAACATAAGGCAATGATGCTAGAATTTCATTAACAACATGAACATTACACAGCTTCAAGCAATTTACACCATCAAGTGACCTCACATTCAAATCTACCAATAAAGTCTTTTTACTCTCATTTCTTGCACTCAAAGTACTCAATGTGTAGTTGGTCATCTTGCCCTGAATTCCTAAGGAATCCACCAGTCTTTGGGTGCAAAACGTGTTCGTAGATGCTGTATCTAGAAGAACGTTGGTCTTTTCCTGCTCGTTCACTTGAACAGGTACCACAGGGACATGATACTCAGATTGCATTTCGGATGCAGCGTTGTTGACTTCTACAGAATTTGTGCGGACTGTATGCGTTCTAGCGGGACCAACTTCTGGCTTCGGATCAATGTGCAAGAATTTTGAGTGCTTTTTTCCACAACCTGCTACCGTACACACATATGTTCTTTTGCACTCAACAGTCTGGTGATTATCATACAAGCAAATCTGGCACAGTTTATGAGTCTTTACAAAATTGAGTCTCTCAAAGGGTTTCATACCTTTAAATGCAGGACAAACGAATAAGCTGTGGTCTTGGTTGCATGCTTTGCAGGATCGTTTCCTCGGCACGAATGACCTTGCATCTGTAGAGAAGGATGACGCCGATGTCTTGACATAACGAGACGTAGATTCTGCCACATCACCATACAAAGGATCCGTAGCCTCATCTGCCTGCCTTCGGATGAAATGGACAAATTTATCAAAATCGGGATATCTACCCTTCTCCTCCTTCATATCCATAGCCAATTTCCTCCATCGATTACGGACATATCGCTCCAGACGTTTGCTCATGTCCCTGATACAGCCTGATGTGTCGATCTCATGAAGCCTGTCCAAACTCTTCAGCGTCATTTGGCAATTAAGGAGTTCATCTGCGAAGCACTGTAATTCCTTGGGTGAGCGAATCCGTCCACCATTCTTGACGGACTGCAGGATGGCTTCAGAGACAAGATGGTCATTTCCAAACCTTCGGTGCAGGATTTCTTTGGCTTGGTCGTATCCCTTCTTGCCACCAATGATGCCACACGGAAGTATTGCAGCATTGGCATCTCCACCTGTGCATTGTAGTAATCTGCTGAGTTTGCTGTGAACAGGTAAGTTTGTATCTCCAACATTTTCATTAAACACAGTCATAAAGCAATGATACTGCAACGGGTCACCATAAAAAGTCTTTAACTCAGCTCTTGGTGCAATCATGGCACAAAGCAGATCACCTCTTGTGATGTCACTGGTACTTTCATTATTCTTCTTTACATCAGTTTCATCTTTAACTTCGGGATTTGTCTTTCCATCACCTTCATTTTTAACTTCTTCATGTTTACTCACAGAATCAGCCGAGCCATCTTGACTTCCTGCATCGTGACCATTGTTCTCTTGGATGGCTGCACCTCCTGCCTTGACCTTGCTGTTCTTGACTGCAATAACGACACCTTGCCCTCTGAGCCACTTCTTTGCTCCAGACAATGATGCAATGTAGCTTGTCTGCACGTTCAGGAAGAATTTTTCACTTTCATCTTGTTGTTCATCATTGGTCAACTGTGAATGGTACTTGTCATGGGAAGCTTCAAACTCCTTGAAGTATTCTTTCAGCTTATCAATTCGTTCATAAACTTCATCAACATCATCTTCTGCCACAAATTTCTCAATGGCGTTGATCTCTCTTGTCACCGTAGATTTCTTTCCTTTTCTGGTTGCCTTGTCTTCCTCAATGGTTGCCATGTTGGTCTCTTGGTTGATTTTTATTTACTATTGAAGAGGGAGGAGTGGAAAGATGACAATATCCATCAGTTGAAATTGGCACTTATTTATTCAAACGCACAAGTCGTATCGTTGTGGTAAATCTACAATAGAATGAAATAAATACATGTCAGACTTTGAAGTACACACCAAATCAAGTTATGAAATACATATTTAATAAAGTAATAATTGATATGTATATAATAGAATTTAGCAAACAATGAATCACATCAAATATACAAAATGCTTACAAAAATCAGTGCTATCATTGGCTTTCCTCTCTCTCCAAGACACTCATATTCATCATGTTCATTATAACATTCAACCTGAGAAGAAATGAATACAATCTTATAGAATAATGCTAACACAAATATCTGACTAAATTAAAATATACATAAATGTGATACAAATTGAATTATCTAAACTAACTCAAAGTACAAATAGCTAACTCACCTTTATACAATTCAAAGTTCAGCATATAAACCAAATGGCCATGGTAAGGCCTTGTTGCTTCTTCAATATTTCATATTCAACTGATTCCACACAATTGTAAAAACTGACATTTCACCAAAAAGAAGATGTGAAACACAAGAAAAAGCTGAGAAACACTGTAAGTGTGCCATGTACATCCTAGAGGAGAAACAATGTTTGACCAACTAAACAAAACTGTGAAATATAACTGCATTGATTGCATGCTGAATGCAACAAGCATTAATGACGAAGAGCAACCTTCTTATTATAATTTCTTGGATACCAATACTCATCCCCTTTTGACATCTCGTCAAACCTACTATGAGAACCTCTATGCCAATTTTTCTGGCTATTCTCTATTTTGTGTTACAACAAGAGCCCAAGCTAAGCAATATTCAGATAATAATAGCTCCCTCCCTACATCACAACCAACACAGGCTACGAAACCACTGTCACACCTTACCAGTGAATGCACCCATACTACTGGACCAGTATTACCTATTACTGAGCTGAAATACAAGACCATCGATAGTGATCAGCCTACTATCTTGACGAAAATGCCTCACCAAGCTGACTTAGAACCAGCTATTCGTAAATACATCACAGATGCATTCCATTATGTCAAGATTCCTCATGATAGAGTCCAGCTTATAAATGCTCAAAAGCAGGATTTGTATTTGGGACCGGTTTATAACTTCATAGCATATAGTACGTTACCAACTAATAAGCAAGTGGCAAATCAGGCAGTTGTATTATCTTATCATTTTGCTTTAATTGATTCACTTTTATTCTATGTTCAATCTAGTCCTAAAAGACATGACGTCATTCTTAAATTGGCTATTCCTAACATTTATATTTTCGATATCATTGAATTTTTTCACTTAAATTTGGGTGCTCATGTAAAATCTAATAAATTGTATGATGTTATCACCTCAAACTTTCATATTAAGAATTTGATGAAATACATTTTGGATTATGCTAGGACATGTTTGATTTGCCAACGCTCGTCGCAGGTTATTGAAACAAATAAGCAGAGGGAATTCGTTCCTAGGCTGCTTACTGATTGTACTCCCTTTGTGCATATACATTTTGATATCAAAACCTTTCCCCATGCTACAGCTCAAATTATTCATTGTCTCATTTTACAAGATATTTTCTCCCGTTATGTCGTGGCGATTCCGTTACGCAGTAGAAAGGCTGATGAGATAGCCAAGAAATTTATTGAGCATTTTTGTTTGCCATACATGATACCTCATAGAGTAACTTGTGATAAGGAAGCTTCTTTCGTTGGTAAAATTATGACAGCAGTGTTTAAGTCGTTGAACGTTCAGGTGCATCTTGTCCCAACAATGATACATTCAAGCAATATGGCCGAGAGGGCTATTCAATCTGTTTCGAACTTATTATTAACTATGATAGAGTACAAGTATTCTCAATGGCCATCTCTTATTCCATATGCTTGTAAAACCTATAATTCGTTGCCTCACGCAGTTACCAAATATTCTCCTAATTTCCTTGTCTTCCTTAGAGAAGACCGCAATCTTGTCGACATTAATCCTGAAGCCCTTTCTGTGGTTGCTACTTCTTATGATCATTATGTGTCATCAATTAGAGAAAAATTGCGATTCGTTAGACAGCAAGCTGTGATTTCTCATAATAAAATTAAGATTAGACAGACTCAACAACACGCTAAGCGTATGCCAAAATTACATTCTTTCAAAGAAGGAGACCTTGTCTTATTACTAGCACCTAAATACACCGGGGTGCAGTATTCCACCAAATTAAGCATTAAGCTTATTGGGCCATTGTATATTGCATCTGAGCCACTTTTAAATCAATTTTTGCTTAAAACAATTGACGACCGCACTTTACCAGGTCTATTTCATATAGGTAGATTGAAACATTGTATGGTTCGTTCCAAGAATGGTTCGTCAATTTATAATCAGCAGCAATTACGTATCCAAATTCTATCTGAAAATCTTAAAATTGATGATGTAGCTGCAGCCACTATGCAATTACACAGTGAGGAACCTCAAGGGCCTCCATTACCAGTTTCTACCCCAGCCCCACAGGTCAAGCCTGGGCCCTCGTCCCATTCATTGCTTGAGCCCAATGACCTTTCACATACTTTGTACCAAGTACCCCAGCCTTCTTATAACATGTCTATTCCTAATCCTGATGCTCTTCTTTTATATTTTAAATCTCGGCAAGATGATACTCAACCAGGCCCTGGGTCTGCACTTCATGAATGGCCTTGTACTCTCGATGATGACAGTGCAGTCACCTCAACAATAACATCAGCCCGTTGGCGTGACGGTCATCTGCAAATATATATCAACTATCCATCTCAGATATCATGTGTATCTGCTTGGCATTTTGTATTTCAGGAGTATGGTCTGTCTCCATTGTTCGACTGCATTTCGAACCTGCGACCTACAGGTCGACCTTTCTTTCCTATGACTTAACTTATTACACCATTATTTGTCTCAATACTATATATACCCTATTGTCATGCCACTCCTATTCTCGGCTTGTGAGGGCACGGGACCTTACTCCTCTTTGATCCAACCTGGCCCTTACCTCTGTGCATTGACCAATTACAACTCAACATCCACTTGTGGTTTATTGCTTTTGATGTACAATTGCAGTCAGTGTGTTAATGTTTTCACTCTTCACTTTCGTCTAATCTATGTGGGCAGGTGTGACTTTCTGCAGAACCTTTGTGGTAGTAATTTTACTGATAGTCATGATTGCAGAACATTACGTGATAACCTCTGAGAATTAAGTCTTATTTTACATATAATATTTACCCTATTATATCAAAGCTCAGAATTATATCAAAGTCCAGAATTTCGAAAAGGATAGCGATCTCTCCTTCTTCCTATAAGCCATAGACATACCTAGAACTACTTTATAACCTTTTAGCAAAAGAATTTGCAGACTTTTCAGAACCTGTTTATCTTAAACAAAAGCACCTCCCCAGGGAGCACTCTAAAACGTTTCCACTGCTCTCTTTTACCACCCTTCTTCCACTTTATGTTTCTCTTTCCACAGGAATGGCACACCTTCAATAGTTTATTCACCCCTCCTTCTAAAGTTGCTATTTTTACTTTCTGTTTATCGGATTTAGTAAGCTGAAACTCTTTCTTCGCCACCCCTACTTGAAAAACGCTTTCCCTACCTTTCTCATGTTTACCTAACCCAAACCGATTTCGGTTTCGTTTGTCTATTTGCCTGACGACACTTCATGTTCTGCATTTTACCCACTCCATGTGTTTACCCAACACGAAACATCATTTCTCCCAGAACACATATCTGTTTCAGACACACACTTTATAGTGTCTCACCAGTCACCTTGGCGGTCTGTGAAGGACACACCAGTCAGGCTACTCAATCAAGACTCCTTGGAAAGTCGGTGTAATTGCACAATTAAAACGGACTCAGAGTATTGCATGGATGCAATAGTTCCACTCTTATCGTGTATATATGTCAACAAAAACACACATATGTATATATGAATGATGTTTCCAGTAAAGTTCTTAATAGTCCAGGAGCATTAGATTTAACCCGGAACAAATTAGTAACAAGCTGAAAATTTCAGGAAACATTCAGAAAATTGTCTAGAATAACATACTAAAAGTCCTCGAAAATCCTCTTATTGGCACCTTGGGAATTCAAGATGTCGTCCAAGATGGCTGACTTGAGCGTTTTTGTTGCTTCTTTGGCTCAAAATACTCTACTAATGTCATCAAAGTGTTTGAAATTAATATTCAAAGCTAGAGAATTGACTAGAAGCATGTATTATGTTATTTGGAATTCAAGATGGCATCCAAGATGGCGGAATTTATGTAGTCAGGCAGCCAAATTTGATTTTTTACCTGAACCCTGCACCGACAGATAAGGTTTTTTCCCAATGGATTTGTAGTCCTTAGACCCTCCATAAAACATAAATGGCGGGTAACGAGAGCGTATCCTTTAGAATCTTGAGAAAATGGCCGAATTCAAAATGGCCGCCAAAACGAGCATCGGTCAGCCTAACTTTCTTAATTTTGGGTCTAGAAAGATGTACAATACATCTATTTCAGGTAAAATAGACATGGGGAACTCATTTTTCAGGTTTTTAGATACACTTGTAGTTAAAATCAATATATTGGATATTATGTGGAAAAATATAATTTTATCCCTCAAATTTACAATCAATTTCAGTGTAAGTCATAGTTTTACAAATCATTAGGTTTATTAATGCAAATGCATGTCAAATCGTTTTTGACACTTGTACATTTCTTTAACATAGGTATATGGGCAGGTGTTATTCTGGATACCGCCTATACTTTTAAGGTTATAATGACAAACATGTGATTTAAGATTGAATTGGAGTACAGACATTGTCACAATAATTGCTGACACAATTTGCATTCTTTGACTTGCAAATGACTGTTTCAGTTCAAACAGACTTCAATCTGTCAAGGCAAAAGGTCCAATTGAATCATAAACATAAAAACATGGCAATGCTCTGCATTAAGAAGTATAAAATTAATTAAATTGAAATAATGGTTCTTCATACCAGATCAGGTACCACAAATTCGCATTCCTAATTATGTCATCAAGAAAAGAACTGCTGAGATGAAGAAATCAGATTTTTCTCCTGCACCTGAAGACAGGACTATCCTTTGTGTTGGACCTCCTTGTGACTCAATAAGTCATTGTAAGTGTTTTTGCTTTTGCCAAATCTGCCAATCCGTTGCATTTTCGTTCATTGCAAACCAGAATATTTGATCCACTAAACTGAGAAACAAAGTAGAAGTTGGCCTTGCAACAAATCAAGGAAAATGCAATGAAAGGAATGACAATTGGGCTGGAAGAGGCTGGAGGAGTGCAAAATACTGGAAATAATAACAGTCCATCTCCAAGCAACCAATTTGTGCTACCACAAACTATGTTATTCCGGATTCTTCTGTAATAGGGCAGATTGAGAGAGTTAATGAGAGAATATCTGCTCCATTATTTTGTTCACAGAAAGCTGTAATGTTACCCTGAATATAAACAATGAATATTAAGAGGAGACTACAACAACACATTTTGCTGTCAGACAGATAAGAAGGGAGCTCATATGGCTTGAAAACAATCATTAGTATGATGAAGTCCTAAATGATATTGATGCTCCTGTCCGAACAATCTCTTCATACCTGCCAATGGGAAGAGGCATCACTATTTTTGTGACAAGGTTTTTGGTGTGAAGAAATGCAGTTCAAACAGCAGTTACCAATGGCTGCAACAGCTGATGATTGTAAATCAAAGTATCATAGTCCACAACCAAACTTCCTGGCATTGATATTTCATCTTTTTATATCCTTAGCCTTAGGGAGTCTCTGCCATGGAACTGCTTCTGCTGGTCAGATGGACCACTGCAGTGACTCAGTAACAGCCGTAACATGATGGAAAACAGTTCCACAGCAGGTGGGATCTGCTTCAAAATTGTATACTATGAATTAAATAATGTCAAGTGTTTGTTAAAAAGTCAAAGAATGCAAATTGTGTCAGCGATTACTGTGACAATGTCTATAAGCCAATTCAATCTTAAATCACATGTCAGTCAATGTTATAACCTTAAATGCATCAGCATTATCCAGAATAACACCATTTGATAATCCACTGAAAATATATCTTACAGAAGTATATAAGTGTCAAAAATAATTTGACATGCACTTGCATTAAAAACCGAATAATTTATAAAACTACGACTTACACGGAAATGATTGTAAATTTGAGAGATAAAAATTATATTTTTCCGAATAATATCCAATAGGTTGGTCTTAACCACCTAAAAACCTGACATATGAGTTCTCCATGTCTATTTTACCTGAAATAGAGGTATTTCACATCTTTCTAGACCCAAAATTAAGAAGTTAGGCTGACCGATGCACGTTTTGGTGACCATTTTGAATTCGGCCATTTTCCCAAAATGCTCAAGGATACGCTCTCGTTTCCCGCCATTTATGTTTTACGGAGGATCTAAGGACCCCAAATCCATTGAGAAAAAAACTTTGTGCAGGGTATAACCCTCTGGCTACCTGACTATAATAGAAACATAAAGTCGGCCATCTTGGATACCATCTTGAATTTCTGATTACATAATAACTTCTTCTAGTTCATTCATAATGGTCTTGAGAATCAAATCCATGACACTTTGATCGCATTTGTAGAGTATTTTGAGCCGAAAAATGGTATAATCGCTCAGGTCAGCCATCTTGGACGACATCTTGAATTCCCAAGGTGCCAATAGGAGGATTTTCGAGGACTTTTAGTATGTTATTCTAGACAATTTTCTGAACGTTTCCTGAAAATTTCAGCTTGTTACTAATTTGTTCCGGGTACATGCCAATATGGAGGTAATGCTACTGGACTATAATTAGCATTTCTGCATGTTTCCATATGCGGTCACACATAGCCTAATGAACGTCCAGCATTTCTTCCATAACTCCTTATCTATGACTTATGTCACTGTCCCCCAGGCTTTCATTTCAGATATGCCTTTGCAATAATACCTAAGTAACGCCAAGCGGTCTGATGCAATCTCAACTTTGCCTAATGAATGGGTACTTGCATCACTTTCCTGGTTTGTTCGCAACTGATCTTTCCTTATGGCGTACCCATTATATCCTGCAAAGTACTTGAGTCCAAATGTGAGAAAAGTGTCCTTGTTTTGTGTTTATGTTACACAATGCAACACATCACTGACTACCAGAAATAAAAGAATGACGATGACCAGCATATTGCAAATATAGCTGTGCCTCAGTCGTCACTATCAAGAGTGATAATTAATGATAACTTCTGAACAACGCCGTGGAAACAAATGAGTCATTTGCACACAAAAATGGTCTCCTACCCACGCATGTGAATCGATGATAAATTTATCCGAACACAATGCCGTCTCCTCGCATTGGGCTATCCTTTCTTGTTCTCTCAAGGCTTATACAATGCACTGGTCCTTCTTCCTTGTCTCAGCTTTTGAGTACATAATGCATTGTCATCGTCTGGGCTTCCTCCAGCAATGCATAGTCTGGTCGTCATCCAAAAATTTCTTGTGCAATACTAACAAGACAACAACCTCCAGAGAGATACTATATGATATCCATCATCCTATTCTGTGACCATAGTGTCCAGTTAATTGCAAAATAAAGTAAAATATCCTCTTCATAAAGCTTCACTATAGCATTCTTCCATAGTTCTCCATTCAGTGATCTCTGACAATGATTCCCTTTTGGACCTGCCAAGCAGGGCGGCAGTCATCCTACAAGTAGCTTCATTTTGTCTTCTGCCAATTTGATAATAGTAGCGAGACTGGAACCGACTTTGTCCAAGCAGTGCTTGAAGTGCTTGGTGAATCCTTTGGAAATCACACCGTTTCTTCCTTTTGCGGTATTGTCCTTGTCCTGATTGAAATACAGATTCACTATCCTCTTGATCTGAATGCTTACACCCTTCAGTTCTACTCTGGGATGTATGGAAGGGACAACGTGCTTCTATTCCTCCACGTAAACTCTTATCCAGACCAATCACAAATTTTCTTTCGTGCTGACCATTCACAAATGTTCATGGTTGCCAACATACAAGAACATATTCAGGTATTCTTTCCTCTTCATTGCCAGGCTGACCATCGTGTTACCAATGTACATGAAGTACATATTATGTCCTACCATTAAATAATTTCCTTATATTTTAACCCTGCTTACAAGCCATTCTTGATATGAAGTTCATTGCAGCGTCCCTGCGATTCGAACCCGCGACCTCACATATACCCTTTCTTTCTTCAAAACAAAAATCTTAACATTAGTCTCCGGACGTGCTACCAATGTCGCCACCGAGTCTACTGACTTGGAGTTCTTTTAATCAGCCCAAGATGTACTATTTCTGTTATTCACTTCTGATTCCATCTTCAGCGTTGTCATATACTGACAAACGAACGACGCTTATTACATTTTCTTAGCTCTTTTAATATCATATCGTCCAACCTGTCAGCATTAATTTCCCTTTCTTTTAATATAAAACGGTAATTAGCTTGTTACAGCACATTTATTTTTGGCCACATGCATGAATCATTACTCGCTAGCTTCAGTGTCTATTTTTACAACACTTTTTCAGTCTGAAATGAAAACGAGGCTCTCCGCCAGCTCAGCAGCATATATCGGTCAGTAAAAGTGTTAAAAATGTGCTGTTGGCCGGTTCGGCCTTGGTCTAGGGGTAGCGTCTTCACGTGTTAATTGTGGCTAGCTCTCTTGCAAGAAGAAGTTGAAGTTCGTCGCTTCGAATCCCGTCGGGGACACGTCCCTACTAGCCATGTCTTGAGGCACGGAAAGAAATCCGTTGACATTCCGTTCTTCTCCACATACTTGGTCAGGCTCGGGACATCCAGTTTCCAGAGCTCTCCTGGCATACCAGACAATAAATTGCATCCACATAAACACAAGCAATGGCTCACTGAGTTACGCTTGAAGATAAACACCTCCTATCTTCCAAAGTCCGAACCAGGCTTTTGTATTTGTTGCCTTGTCTTATTTATTTCTGTGAGAATGTGACAGAAGGTTTCTTCTTTCATTTTCCTCACTTTTTCATGCAACAGGGATATTTGCAATAAGCTTCCTTTTAATAGGAACAAGTAGCACAGTTCGATAAAGGAGAAATTCACTTATGAATAATAAAGATACACGGAAATCGACAGAAAATGCCACCTGGCTATGAGTTGTCACTTTGGCAATTATGCCCAGTTGCATATGGTATATCCACGTGCATGCCTTCAATAGTTCAATTAGAGTTTTGGTTTTTATAGACACGTCAGTGAATTGGCAAACACAAGACTCAATTTAATTTTCCTTTCATTACTTCGATGTGATCCTAGGTAATTCAAGTACCATTGAACCATAATCCTATGACATCAGTGTCTTATTTTGGTACTCTTATAAGTCCTCTCTTTCGCACAATATTGACCTTGGGTCAACTACCACCTGAAGGGATCACCTGCTCGTGGTCTACTTCACCAGCTCACTGAAAAGTATCATCAGCAAGTGTCATAGTGACAGCGTCTTCCTTCAATAGTCCTGACCTTTATATTTTGTCCACAGAAAACTTAAAGGGTCGTCCGCACGTGGCATATTGGCCGTGCCAAAATGCTTCGCCTCTCGATTTCATGTTTACATGTATTCCATAATAAATTTTTATACAGAATATACTTTCTTTCATTTTGCTAGTAGCCATATAAGAGCACAATTCTAGCTAGGTTTCTTTTCTCCAAGCTTTTCCCTTGAGACGCATATAGCTCTCACAGAATGTCTCCTATCATAGGATCATCTCCTTCCTTTAGGACACGTTTCCCTCGAAAAGACTTCCGTCAAAAGGTATCGGAGAGTGTCGTCACTGGCACTGTCTTAGCCTGCTAAACATGCTAACTTCGATTGTAGCTCAGCATCCTGTGTATCTTTTCAACGTTTTCCGTTGCAATGTTCTGTTTCGTCGGCATCCTGACTTACAACTCATCTCAAATAAATAACAGATATTTAATTCAATCTCCCAAATCATTATATCAGCTTCCTGCAGCTTATCAGCCTTTCTCCAACTGATAATTAATTTAATAAATAATTTCACGGATGGAGTTTTGTTGATGTCGTATTCCTCTTTTGCACATATTCATGCCATATGTATCTATGTGATAATTTAATAAATAATTTCACGGATGGAGTTAGTCTGTTACCGATAACTTATCATTTTCCTCTGTCATACCGAACTTGTCCTTGCCTTTAAGATCTCATATGGCTTAATGAGACATATGAATTCATGACATATGAATTCACCGCTCGCACCCACCTGCCAGGAACAGGCAGTGACAGGCAAGCAAAGCTTTTAAATTAGTTACAACACCATTCAAGCAGTTTTATTCTAATTACATAATTCCAACACATGTTTAATCTCTTAATCTAAATTATGCAGACCCTTCTTCACACTAGCTCTGATTCTTCGCCAATACACCCACCCCCCTCCCTCGATACTCTACCCCTTGTTTATGGCCACTCAATCATTTGGTATTTGTCTTCCGTTGACTCCACTACTGGTTTCTTAAGTGTATCTGGAGCAATGCATCGAAGGAGAATGTCCTATCCACCTTCACACCGCAACCTGGAATGGCTTACATCAATTGGTGTAGAAGTTGCTCAGCTTCAGCAAGTTGCTCAGCTTCAGGGACCTAAGCAGACGGTTTCTGTGGCAACTCAGACCGAGGCTACATGTATCTTCCACTCGCCTCCAACCCTCGATATTGATGCTTTTAACTCTGCAACCAATTACGTGGCTTGCACATATGCTCAGCAGAAACCTCTTGTGAATGGATGGGATTCTGATTGTCCTAGTCCCACCTCTACAGCCGATTCATCATGGTCAACGGACGAGGACCTTCCAGGCTACCAAATGACAGCTGAGGCAGCTGCTCAACCTACACATTTCTTGCCGCCATTACGTCCTAAGCCTTTTCGCCATCGCCATTTCTTTGACGATGAACAAGAAGTACATATGGTCACATCACTCCCGATTTATACATCAACTCCAGTATCGTCCCCTCCACTGTTGATGCTTTCTCAGCGGCTCCATCAAATACAGGAACTACCTGAAGATTTTCAAGACGCAGAGGAACAGCAAACCAAATTCAAGTCGATTTTGGAACAACAGTGACCAGGTTTCTTTTCAATCTTATGAACTAGTGGACCCATTAAGATCCATTTACTACTTTAATATGCACTTCATTAGAACAAGGAACAGTGAAACCCATTAAGTGCATCTTCTTCTTATTAATCGAACAACGGTATGATACACATATATACCATAATATAGAACTCCGAATATCTCGAACAGTTCTTGACCAAATGTAGTCACAACATCTACTACATTTTCCTTCAATATGTACGTGACATTGCTGACTTACACACCTATTCATTAAATTTATAAACCATTAACAATTATAATGCTTCGTCTATTTTTTTTTATGCCACATATTCTTGAAATATTTGCATTGGTGCACCTTAACAGGCCTCAAACCTCAACAAGAGTTCTCGATCCGCACATTTCAACAATGTGCGATGATACCTTGCATTTGTTGCATCGCCAACTTGTTGCTTACATGCCACCAGAAGGGTGTAGTCCCTTCACTTCATTCCCAGACCAATACGGTTGACCACCGTTCAGTCTTTTCTGTAGCTCACACGCATTCAGCCGGATTATTCACCTACTTTGAGCTCACCAACCACGCTCTAAAAGCTTGCCATTCTTCGTTGAGAATTGTTCTCCACTTCTATCAGTGTTTCCTCGTGACCAATTGGTAATATTTCCCTATGTTTTGGCCACTGTCTTCTCGCAGCATTGGCTACGTATTTTCTTGTCCTTGCTTTTGGTTTCTTTAACTGCCTGACAGCAATTCTTTGGATTTGTTTACCTCCTTGATATAATACTTTATTGGCTTATCATTTTATCCTCAGCAAACACCATTATTTGGTACGCATATTTCAGAGAGAAAGTATCTCGACAAAGATCTATCATGATCTTTCCTTAGTAAATCCAATTGTCTTTAAGCATTCAATCGTTTTTTATGTTATTTCATGACTATTTCTAGATGTTTCTTAATCACTTTTCAGTTACGCAGCTACTTTTATAATGAGACTATGTTCTAGTGAGACTATTTTGTAATGAGACTATTTTGTGATGGCTTTATTTCACGGTGACATTATTTTTCCTTTGGATAACGTAATTCTGACACTGGGTAACACATGTTGCGTTGATTTTTGTTAATTTTACTACGTTCGTATCACTAGCATTTTGTACATATTCCATTCTGCATTTTGTAGATATTCCATTTTCACCTGAATTTTACTGACTGGTCTGCTTATGTCATGAGTGTCGTTAATTGCAGATATTGGCCGTCAAATATCTTGCCAGTTGAGAAGTTTTATATACATTTATTGATATAGTGTTTTCTTATGACTTGTCCACCACTTTGCCGTCATGCCGTGTAGGTACTGCTTCGATTGAGCATTCTTGTACTGCTCTGATCGAGTATTACCTTGAGCATTCTTCTTATAATTTTGTGCAGCATATTATTTGAGTACGTATCTCAATATGTTGCAAGTTCTCTGCCTATCGGACTGGGAGCCCGATCATGATTTGGGGATATCTTGTGCTATTTCATTTGGTCCGGCTTATGCCGTTGTGGTTATTTCATTTGGTCCGGCTTATGCCGTTGTGGTTACTTCAATTTGTCCGGCACAGTGCCGTGTGTTTCAGCTTAGCACAAATTTTCATGCGTTTCTGAGGACCTTGCTCACCCTGTGATTGTAGCATCGCTTCGCATTTTGGGGAAAGAGAATTTTTTTTTTTGTAAATGACCAACTTACTCTACACAAATTCTAGCTAGCTAGCTAACTCCTTTTCCATAGTTCATTACATGGTATGGCATCACAAAATAGCCCGGCAGGGGGCACTTTCCGTGTTGCCATGGCTTCACCGAGACTGCCGTGGGAAGCAGTTTCTTGTTGCCTTGGTAGCATCCTTGCCCCTTATATGGCACGTTCCCTGCTGCAAAATTTTCGGCTCAGCCCACAGGGCCCAGCTCTTGCGGAGCCAGTAAAACCTTAGCTTACCTGCTCTAATCTTTACACCTGTAGAGAGGCGGCAGTCCTACATACAGCTTGCAACATTATGTAAGTACATTTTTCAGAGAGTCATTTACCGGTCATTTAGGACCACCAATCTGCATATGCGTTTACTAACTAGTAAACTGGGAATTTATTAGGCATCGAGTCTTTTCTTTGTTCACATGTGAATATGTGTTCAATGTTGTTTTGTGTTGAAGAAGTTCAGAATTATAATACTCCCAATTTTTCTTACACGCATGTAATTTGTGGGAAAGTGCTTCATTAACTTACATTCTTTGACGGTTACTCTTATGTTTTCAGGTCTGGTCGATCCTATCGATTTCAGTGATTATTCATGATTTTAGAGTACATCTCTTGCATTTTGTGTTGACATACACGGCATTCTTTCATATGATAGGAAAAGTCGTTGGAAAACTCGTGTTACCTAAATGTTATGAATACTTATTTCCATTGATAATTATTTGCGTACTGATAATTATATTCATTTTGCATAGGGTATGTCGACCTGATTGATAAATTTTGCGCACTATATATGCTAGTCATTACCAATATGTAACTTTGCCTATGAACTTTTTCTACCTCTTATTTTTGTTTATGTGCATGTTTACATTTCTCTAATCATGTCTTTCTCACCACCTTATTGGTTGATAGTTATAGTATTGCCTGATTTTAACTAATGACGCTAAAATCTTTTAGTCATTTATATACTTTACTACCTCACTTTCTTTATGAACATTACAATGACGCTAATTGTTATTATCCCCTTCCTATTCCTCCCCTTGGTTCCGGCTCAATCACCACCCCCATCTGCTTTGCAACGAATTGCTGAGCAAGACGCTTTTCTTTATAAGAATTTTGGTTTCACCATTAATCCCAATACGGCAGCTGTTTGGGCCAAGCGTACTTTGCTTCAAGCACAAGAACAACCTATGGCTTCTTGTAGAGTTTCTATGTTTCACGAATGGTGTTCTCGCAAACGAGACATACTTGCATGTGATTTGGGAGCCAACTTTTCTACACCACCATGTGTCTGGCCTCCCGATTCACCTCGTATCACAAAATTGATCCTTTCTTTTGGCCCACTTACTAAGGACATTATGTCTTTCTTCACGACTATGCCTTTTATGACATATCTCACATTACAAAATCTTACTTCTGAAGTCATGTTCCCTGACGTTATCGACTCATTTCCTGAGATCAATTTCTTAGATCTACCAAACACTCAGGTGACTCATGTACAGTACGTTCAAGCACGTTCCCAGTTACATGCTATTACTAATTTAGTTCTTGATGACGCCTCTGTCTTTGCTCCATGGTCTTCCCTTTATCGTTTAAGGCGCTTACAACTTACCTTACTTAAAGATTTATCGTCTCCTGCTTTACCTCTATTACCAAAGGCCCAATTAACTCATTTAGACCTTACCATACATGGTTCAACATCTTTTCCTTGGAACCACCTCGGCGTTTCACAGACTAAGTTAATATCCCTTAGACTCCATCTACCAGATATGACTCGCCTCCCATCTTCTATGCCTTTCAATAATATACAACAATTGAAATTACAAGCTTCTAATGTTCCTTTCGAAGTCTCCAATCTTTTGCCTAACCTATCAGCACAACAATCCTTTAATTTTACACGACCGAAACCATTACTCCAAACACTCATTCTTCAAGGTTTCTATTTTCAGAAAACACAACAATTTAATGTCTTAAATTTAATTACAATAGTTATAGAAGATTGTCTTGGCGGAATACATAATTTACATTATCCAACATCTCTTAGGGTACTTCGACTTAGAAATATTACTACATCACGATCATTGAGAGATCCGTTAACAAACACGCCAAATCTGCGCATTTTTGAACTAACTAATTCTCAACTAACATTTATTTCTAGAGCATACTTTAGACATGTTGGTCAACTTTACTCCTTAAATTTATCTCATAATCAGATTCATACCTTTGAAATTAGAGATAGAGATATTCGTCATTTAGCTGTTATAGACCTTAGTTACAACTCCCTGTATAGAATTTCTGGCCCTTTCTTTATTAGAGACCATCTGGAATATATATTCTTGCAACATAACCATCTGCAGTATTTAGATGGCGTTAATCTGCAAATTTACTTTCCTTCACCTGAAATGAAAGAACTTGACCTAACATCTAACCCTCTTATTTGTAATTGTGACTTGGCAGTTTTCTTGAACACGTTGCCAGATACCACTCAGATTTCTGGTACTTGTCAAGGTAACGTGTCCTTCCCTATCCAAAATATGACCTTCGAAGCATGTGACTCTATCCCTTTGCTTCGTTCACCCCGTTCCCTTAGAGACCAATTACGTCATATGCAGCTTCTTGCATCTGTCACTCATGAGGACGCTCTTGCAGTCAAAAGAAACCCTAGCCTCTTTCCACCAGATGCAGCTTCACGCTGGAGCTCTGCACCTGCACAGCTTCTCCGCCCAGACTATGGCGTTGGTTATAGTTATAGGGGACAAATTTTTCCCAGTGTTGAATTCTTCATCATTAATGCCAATATTTTCTATCCTGATTTCCACATTCCCACATTCACTTGGGACCTCACTATGTTTGAAGACATGTGTCAATCCCCTGATGATTTAATTGCTGCAATATGTTCGGACTTCGCCCCACTTTTAAAGAACACTATTGATAAAGTTGATTCTTATAAAACAGCTTTAAAATCTAAGCTAGCACACATATCTACTATTTTTACTCAACAAAATTTTGAAGAATATCGTCCGCCTTCCCCAACGCATTCTACCCCCGTCGCCCCCCCTCCTCTTTCAGCAGTACACCACCATGCTAAGAGGGAAGCTCCAGAATCTCATGTCGACTCTGACACATTCTCATATTCCCCTCCGCCCACTATGCCCCCCTTCTTTGATCAATACTCACCACCTAGTCGTCCTAAACGAGCAGGTCGTACACCAACACCTCGGGATCCCCTTGCCTTACCCAATACTGACGATACGTCCAACTCAACTAAGCAATTAATGCAATCTACTAACGAAACCTTTCGTGTCAATATTAATACTCAGGATTGGCAATCCGAAGACAGTACTGCTTTCTGGCTTTCAGTTACTATCCCCCAGGCCGGAGCAGGTATGTCTGCTAATATTAGACGACAGAGAGATCAAATTTTTGTTAATACTATTGAGTCTATGTCTGCGCGTCAGAATCTTATGAGAGACGCATTCCTTGAGATGCGTTCCGACTTAGTTCTTACTATTGACGTCATAGCCAGTACCTTCACAAATACCTCCAGAAACATAAGATTAATCCATACGCTCTTAAACGAAACTAATCAGGAAATTATTTCCCAATTTGCTGTGGTTAGTAATGCTATAAACGCATTACAACGTAAGATTCAAGCCAAGGATCCTTAGCTTACTGACTTCGAAATATCTCAGGCTTTGGTCCCAGCAAATACAGCAACATCACATCCTTCTGAATGAAGCTGATAAACTAATTACAGCTTTCCACGAGCTGGCTGCAGGTAAAATCTCACCACACGTCCTCCCAGCCACTTATGTTCATCAATTGGTACATAAGGTATCAACAGTATTATATTCCTGGCACAATAGTTATCAATTAGCTTTCACCGATTTGGCACATATCTACCAAAAATCTCAACCAATCTTTATGCCCACTCGAAATGGTTTCTTATTACAACTTCTCTGGCCAATCCAACCTAAGAATTCCCAACCTTACACCTTGTATCACACAGAGTCACTCCACGTACCTGTGGTAGCTACCCCTGCTTTCCAAGACCGCGAGTCTAATCATGATTACACCCGTATCTCTATTCCAAAACCTTTTCTGGGAGTGCAACACGATTCCTTCTTGGAACTCAGTCTTGAAGAGCTCCAGGAATGTCTCAATATTGATGATCAGTTTCTTTGTACAGAATCAACAATTCAAATTGATAGCTCGCAGCTATCCTGCAACACTGCAATATACACGAATGCCACTGCTGACGTCATTTCTGACCTTTGTCAGGTCGACTATTTCTTTGAACCTTTTAGAGCAGCACCTCGTGTCATAGACGCAGGTCACCAGCTCTTGGTTACTGGCTTATCACTCCCATGGACTCGACGTTGCTCTAATGATCGTGTGGCACATCCGGTTCCTGGTAGCCTTTATGCTGTCCTTCAGCGCGGCCAGTTTTGCTTTTGCGAATTCGCCTCCCCTTCAGGCTTTATCCCCAGGCGTATTACAGGTTGCCCCGCATCCGAAAATAACCAATATAAACCTTTCTTAATTAACTATACTATTAACGCAATTGCGATGCATTCTTTTGAACGTGAACTTAACTTTTCAGGACTTCCACCATATGAATCTTATGGCATGCCAAATTTCACCTTGCCTAAGTTTGCAGTGGCTGCCAGAATCGCTAATACGTCACTTGCCAACATGACACATGGCATTATTAAGCTTAAGGAACTTAGTCGCCTTATCCAACAAAAGGGTGACGATTTTCTCCTCAAATGGGCCGAGCTGGAAGCTTCCTTCTATCTTTCAGCCTGGTTCAGCCTTCGCCATTGGATCCGTGGTTTTGCCTTTATCGGTTCCATAGCTGGGTACTTGTCTTTAATTTTGGTAATATTTATGTATTGTCGTGGTAGATATCTTAGTGGCCTCTTATCCTCTATGGTAATGGCTACTCATTTTAAACCAACCCACGCCAACCTGGTCCTCCCTGGACGCCCTTTGAATTGCGATTCGGTCAACTATGTAATTTACCCTGTTTCTCTAAGTCCTGTCAGTCTTATACACATCACTACCCTTCACCTCCTTACTATTTGTGTCTTCTACATGGTCGTGAGTTTGGCTAAGCGTTGTCTTCATAAGTGTTGCAGGGACTTCAGAGTGATGCATCGCTCGCCTGAAACCCGCAAATTTCCCCAGATCGAAATATTCATGGAATTGAATAGTGGACACCAACGCTTACTTCTATATGTTTTTACTATTAAGTCCCATCTTTCTACACTCTCTCTTAAAGGTGTCATTTGTCCTAATAGCTTCAAGTGTGACCATCACAGGTTATACAGTATACTTAAACCCAATTGGGATACTGCATTGTGCTCTTTGCAGATTGACTCACTTAACGTGGAACTCCCTAGACTCATTAATGTTCCTTTATATAAGCAGAAAAAGTTACAGCAGATTATGCAGGGACAGTTTGCGGTGACTATGCTCGCATCTGACTCGGTTCACCTTTACAAATTGGGCCATAATATGCAAGAAGTTGTCAATACCCAAGAGCTTAATCCTTACTCAGCTCTAATTAGAGAACTTCGTCAGAGAGAGATGGAATTTCGGTACACCAATGTTATGGAACCAGATACTACCCATTCAGTACAGATCGCACCTTATGCCACCACTTCTGGTTTGGCTGCGTCAAAGAAAACGACCCCCCCTACTCGGATACCGAGCCGTACAACCCCACCAAGGCGGACTACCCCGCCTCGCCGGTCCACTTCACCCCGGCAACCATCGGCCCCTCGCATGGGTACCAGAGTCGATACCCCCCCTAATCGCTCAGTAGTTGATATCGAGCTGGAACCACGCCCCACTCGCCCTACGTCACTGATGCTCCGCCCATCTTTCCCCCCTCCTGTTCCACCACCCCCCTCTCCTAACGATACCAGTACCAGCGTCTGATTTTATTTTACTGCATCATTATGCTTATGATTACTTATTCTTGCACTGATCTTTCTTGAAATACAATTGCATGTTACAGTTACATTATAACTGCATCCTTCCTTTTTCTATTTTATCTGCATGCATATTTCTGCATTTTCCTCTTTTGATTACCATACTCGCATACCCTTACATTCAGTCAGGCTGTGAAGAATCACACCTTGTTGGTTCGATTGTACGGGTACATTTTTAATGACATATGCTTGTATGTATGCATGTGTTACATACATGCGTCCTATGCAAAATTTTTCATCCAAAAATTTCACAAGCTTATACTCAAGTTGCAGAGTGACCTTCTTATTTTATTGATGTGATTCATTTTGATCTTGGGGAGCTGATCAGCATGATGATGCATCAATTTTGCCGTGATTTGCTATCTTTCTATTTACATTTAAATCACATTCTTTTCCTTTTTAATTATAAAACATATAACGACCAGCATCTTGCTGCGATTCAGATTATTTATGAAACCAATTATTATATTCCTTTTTGCACTTATTGCTCATGAAGTTATTTATCTTATCTTATATTTTATATCACGTGCCTTTTCTTACATACTGTTTGCAGCAACCTCATTGGTTGAGCTCCTTGCCTATTTTATTAAGAAACTTTAGTATGACTATTTCATACCATATTAATGCTGTGTTGTCACATAATTTGCGGGAATGTCTCTTTGATCACGAGTTGCTGGTCGGGCTGGTCGTCAAACATCAGTGCAAGACTTGTTGTGGGCACCTATGATCAGAGACACATTCGATGCATATGTTCTCTGACCTTTGATCTGAGAGAGTCTTTACAGTTCCTGTGCTTTCATTATGACTTCTACTGTCATGGGCATCTTATCACGAGACACACATGTTGGACATCCGAAAGACAGTTGATTGGGCACCACCTCTAATTGGGCACCACCATCGCACATGGGACCACGCTTCATCAGGACATGCGACCACTCCGAGTCGGCCTAGTTCCTGTAATCATCTCATGGCAATATGAAGAGGGCACCATTCCGGGGCGACCACTAGTGTAAACATTCCGTTTCACTCCATTTCCGTTGTAACCACGGCAAGCATATCATTGCAGAACTTTCCTTGAACTTTTGTGTCTGGCTTGGCATTGTGCAGTCTTCGTCGCACATGTCACCATTCGCAAATAAGCTCACATTGTATGATGATATGGATGATGTCATCTCCTGCTTAACTCCTCAACAGATGGCTAACATGGATTGCCTCTGTTTATTAAGCAGTATCAACGAACAATCGTGCTTTGAAAGAGCATTGCCTCATTTTCAGTTGGTGACTAATATGGATTGTCCCAGCTCGCTTCTGGCATGCATCTTCTCAGCGAAACTCCTTTCCTCTGGGTAACTAGCTTATTCAGGTGGCTAACATGGATTGCCCCTGCTATTGGTTACCGTCGCCAGGCACTAATCCGGATTGTGTCAAGTTCAGAAGAGTTTCTTCACCATAAATTCTCTGTGATCTCAGGAAGTGCATGAACAAAGACTCATGACGACGTCTTCATCTCCATGACCCACCCGGGTCCACCCAGTATCGGGACTGTCTCCATAAAAACATAAAGGTCGTGACAAACGAGTCATCCGCCTATTCTGCCTGGCCCTAACCTGGGTCAGTCACGCAACGAAGCCGGTCTGGCAAGTCTTCACGGTATTGCAGATATATCAGTCCCTCGGGTCTTCAGCATGATCACCAAAATACCAGTTACTCGCTCAGAACTTTCCTCTGTCTCCGCCATGGTTGTTGTGCACATGGCACAGCACCTCGCTATTTCCTCCACCACGGTTTGCACCTCGCCTGTGCTCCGTTCACAGAGGCAATGTTCGTCCGAACTGACATTTACAGAAGTGGAATGGTCGTCTCCTGTCGCTTCCATTCACTTCGCCCCTTCGGTACAGCCGCGCACGGTTGGATAACCAGCCAGCCACGTTGACAATCCTGTTCTGTATCTGTTAGAACAGTAACAAACCCCTCAACGTTTTGGGTTGATGGTAATAGGACCTCGAACTCTCGCAGCTCGTCCATTAGGTCCACGACGTCCGGCATCTTTCAGGTTGCCAGGTCGACACCCTGTTCGACCCTGAAAAACACATCGCTGTCGACACCCTGTTCGACCCTGAAAAACACATCGCTGTCGACACCCTGTTCGACCCTGAGAAACACATCGCTGTCGACGTTCCATCCTCTGCACCACGCCCGGAGCATCGGTGTCGCTTCCTTCGCTCTATATCAATGACTGATATCACTGACTCCTCGAATCAATGATTCCTCCAATCTTATTGTCCACATACGTATGAATAATGTTATCTTTCACATCTGCAGTATGAAAAGTCTCGATACTACAATGCCCATGAATAATGTTATCTTTCACATCATGTACTGACTCTCACTCGTATTGTGTGATATGCATCGCTGATTAGACATTTATACATCAACAAAATCAATATGCACTATTCATTATTCATTATTAGATATGTCTCGACATGTTCACGAACAGTTATCACAAGTCAACTCTTGCACTGAACTATTTCTGTAAACACCTGATCTCATTTCCAATATGTCTATCTTATTTTAAGCTCATGTTTTGCCTTAATCTGATAATTTCTCTGGCCTATGCATTGCGCATGCCAGCTTCCTACACAAGTTTTTCTCAGGTGTATTAGTATGTACGTGTACCTTTGATATCGCTTCACTTTACCAACATATTGTTTATCTATTTTCGCATTGTTTTAACTTTCTGTACGCCTTATGCCTACAGTTCATTTGGAATGTTTAGAGTGTATGTAACAAGTTTTACGAAACTATAGTCCACTATTGATTTATTTCTCTCCATATTGGACAATTGTTTTATCATTTTGCTTATCATTTTGCTAATTGTCGCTTTGATCCTTGTTATTACTGATATTTGAGTTTTGATTATGTTCTGTTCCCGATTCTAATTATTGCTTTTAATTGCTTATCGCTTATATGTCATTTACTTACTTTTGTAGTTTAGGGTATCGGACATACCAGCCCATTTAACTTATAAGGCTGTCCTGTCTCAATGCAACTAGTGCTTTAACTTACCATTTTGGTTAAGCTTCGTGCATATTAAATGACACGCTAGGGATGATACCCGTAACTGCCCTTGATAAAAACGGCTATTTGACTCGCCTGGTGCTTGAGTCTCTTCTGCTGAGGAGCCATGTAATTAGCGGCTCTCCTTCCAAAACACGTTGGATTACGCATAGTCACATCCAACGATTCACAAAAAATTGCAAAATTTGACGACAAGGTCATAAGAATAACTTGTCCTTTCTTGTCAATCATTAAAACCTAGGTTCCATTTTTTCTATCTGAGCTCCCCTCTAGCATCTCATTGACACCATTAAAGGACTGTTATTCAGCTCCTTTCTTTTATGTCATTGCATCATTGCAGCAAGTCATTTTCTTGCTTCTTTTTCAAAATTTTTCCCTTTTTCCAAATTCTATTTTATGGACGTATTTCACACGCCCGATTTTCATCTTAATTTTTCCCCCCCTTCCGCCTGCCCGTTGGTAGTGGTTACATCACGTTGATGTCACCACAACTTTCATTAAAGCGTTCACAAAGATCAGGTGCAATGAGACGCGTTTCCTCTATTTGTACCTAAATTGGTATCAAGCATAGAATCAATTAATGATCCTTTCAATCGTTTTGTTAATCAGCATGTAGCATTTAGGCTTCCATCTTTGAAGAAATGTTTGTTTTTCCACAAATTGCCTTTAAATGAAAGTTACATTATTAGGCACAGTATATGTTAATTCATTATCAAATGAATGTAATCCATATTCGATAATAAGTTTAAGTGTTGTTTTCTTCAAAGCGGAGACAACCGATCTTATAAACAATCCTCGATTGGTCGGGATGTCACCGCTGAGCTTTTAGCTTCAGAGGTGTCTTCATTCCTTCGTCTTGCAGGAAGTTTCCTCAAAATCGCCATGAACCTCAAGACCTTAATCTTGTAATGTCATTTATATTATTATTGTATAAAAGTAACGTAATATATTATATTATTGTGTAATGAACTAGAATGATAGCAACGGGGTAGAACTCACCCCATGTTTCCATGGCAACAGTTACCCTGGTGCTTCTGCGCAGCCGCAGAGCACCCTAGTATCAACCTCTGGGGGCAAGCTTGTTTGCCCAGCCAGAAGAGAGCCCGCTCCCGCTGAGGTAGCAGGGGGGCTTCCTGTCTCCCTGACGCAGTGACGATTCGTCAGGTAAGGGTATTGTTGTTAGAAGTATGAACAGGGGTTTCTCTTAAAGGAACCTTAGGTCATGGTTGATTGAGAAGGCATTTCGTTAATAGTGTATGTAATTCATTAAGATCGTTGTTTGATGTATTGATAAGTTGAATAGCTTCTGTTCTTTGAATGACTCTTGATGTAACTGTCTATAAATTGAGTATTAAACGAATAAGTGGACCTAAATTGTCGAGCCTCTGGTATTTCTTGAGTAGGTGTTTCGTGGTGGCAAGTGCTAAGGTGTCTCCCGCAGGATCCCCGGTAATGAGTCCATCTTCTCAGTAACATCAGCACCATAGACCCGAAAGACTCTAAGATGGCAGTAGGATCATTAAAAAAATTATTATAAATATACACGGTAGATCGATTTGTTTTGGCTTAAGGGTATTGTAAATGTTAAGAAGTCAGTCTGTAAAAATATTTTTCGAATATTTAGAAAAGTTTTTGATTGAGAGCAAAAAAAAAAAGTGGTCCAACGTGCCCCGGTCTCCCCCACAGCTAAGTCCATTGACCTGTTACAAAGCAATTAGTATAAGATTTAACAAGTTCTGGTCTATTAAAGTGGAGGAAAAAAATTTAATTTAAAAAGGAGATTTTGGCATGAAAAAGGTGATTTTTGAAAAAAAGGTGATTTTGGTCAAAATAAAAAAGGTGATTTTGACCGAAAAGGAGATTTTGGAAAAGATGATTTTTGAAAAAGGTGATTATGACTGGCATTCCCGCTGCCTATATCCAAGGAAGCAAAGAATTATTGAAGCTGCTTCTATGTATAAATGCACAATTCTTGATTGATGAAAAATCTGCCCCGCTACAAATATGAGACTTGGTTTCTTTTTTGATTACCTAGAAAAAGTTCTACAAAGATTAAGATGGCTACCTGTTATGACAGCAAAATAAAAAAGTTGATTTCCTGAAAATAAATGAACATCTGCCACATTATATCATAAGTTATTCATGACTAATCAGGAAAACGCCATGGGATGCTTTGCAAAGAAAGAGGCCATAGTATTTGGCTAATTCTGGGTACACAGGCAATGTTGTACACAGGCCATGTTTACAGTTGGTCCAGCGTTGTGAAATTTAAGACAAAAGTATTTTTATTTAAGATCTACTAGATTACCATGCAAAAATTATTTGCTTAGGGACAATGGCTTTTAATTTATCTCGTGATATTTAATAACCTAGTACTAGTTTCGATGTATAAGGCCCTGATGTCTTCCGTCGGATTCGTAGTGAATCTTTACAGACGATTTCTGTAAATGTACTTTAGGCACAAATCTACAGCATTGTTCATCCAAATGGTCTTACATTTTAGGTCATATGTGAATAGAAAAAATTGTTTTATCCGCTATGATGCTGAGACTGACATATGATTGCAGGAGAGTTTTTTTTTCTTGAGTGCATGTTAAAAATTCATGTAATGTGCCACATTAAAAGTGGACAGTTCTAAGGTAAAACTTTCTATTCTATGATCAGCTTGGCATATAATGAATGAAGAAAATTGTCCATTTGATGTTTCTATATTTTTCAATGACACCTTTTGTGATCAAGCGTACTTCGCTATCTATTTTGAAAATATTATACCTGCAGGAAATATTTAAATTATTTTTCAGTTGTCATAGAAACGGAAATATAACTAAGGAAAATGTAGCAACTGTATTACAGACGGAACAGAGCCACCGGCTCACCGAGCCATCTGGTTCACTCCTCGCAAACATGCGAGGAGTGAACCAGATGGTTCAATCAAAAGAAGTGATTCAGATAACCCGAGGTGGTGCCCATCTTCATGCTTTGGCATTTACATATTACATGTTAAATTTTGCCTTTTACATCACAACCTTTTTTTAGCCCATTGAGCAGCAAACAAGTTTCATTCCTTAGTCATAATGTACTTAAGTCACAAATATCTCCCAATTGTTTGCCTGTCACGAAAATAATCTTGAAAACAAACATGGCATTGTGTCTGATTCATGAAAAATGATCTAGTTTTTTTAAAGTGGTTCACAAAATAACAAACTTCTCTCTCTCGGAAAGTGCTTTTCATATCAATGATTAGCACATTTTTGACATGTTAATTGACAGATGTATGCAATAATACTTTCAGAAATAACTGCAAAACTAAATCACACACGTTTTTGCCATATTTGTTGCATGTGCATGGAGACCTTGAGAACACGATTAATTGTGACAACCGCCATTTTGAGCCAAGGTTCCTAGAGTTTGGAGCAGGTGAACATATGAGCTCATATGGAATTTGTTAAGTATTATCTCTTAGCGCCATGTTCAACTGTGGCCACAGTGTCCTTGAACGAAGTCTAGGGTTAAAAAAAATGTACAAAGAATCTGTCAACGCAGTGTTGTAGTATGTGGTCTCAGCTTCGATTTGATGTAAAGATCAAAAAAATTTGTTGGGAAAATTTTGAGAAAATTGAAATTTAAAATGTTTGGTTTTTCACACGCTTGTTGCATGCAAAATATCCAAAATAGAATTTTGAAAACGATCTATTGGAATGCCTTGAATGTAGAAATGCTTTCTTTGACCACCCTGGTGATTATATTAACAGTTGAACAAACTCAGAATTATGATCAAGTGGATTTTAAAGGAATATATTGAGAAGGTGTTACAAACTTGCTAGACTACATCCTGCATTCTCAGAGCACATGTTTAATCAACTGAACCTGCGTAGTGTTACTAATTCATTGAGTGCATAAGTAAAGTAGCCAAACACTGCAGCAATATATTCAATAATAAGACATATTTAGATATTTTATAGCATTTTTATACCCATATCCCGAGACATATGTCGCAACACTTTCAGAGTGCATCTCTCCATATTAATATCAAAACCTCTCATCCCAATCAGAAGAAATATGATTGTTTCAATTGTCTATTCCTTAAATATGATATATTTGTTCAGGAACTTTATTTCTGAAGGTATATCATAGATTTTCTTCAATTGTGCATAACTCTCAAATTAGTACTTTCTCCGTAGATTTTACATCACTAATGCAATGAATTGGCAAGAAAATACTTATGAGATGCATTTTTGAGTGTTTTCATTATGACCATGAAAGAAAAATAAGTAATTTCGCCAATAATTACTTGTTTCAGAGCCTCTGGTGTGAAGTTATTTTGTTTAAAATGCTGATAACTGTTCATTTTGTATTGAAAGTTCACAGATAACCGCTATTGACCATGTGACTATAGAGTAGAATCTGTTGACTAATAGTTTAATAATACATTGATTGCACCAATGCATGATACTACTAAACAACTGAGTCTTGGAAGTCTGCAACTACTAAATTCTAAGAAATAATCTTAACAAATTGCAAAAACAGGTAAACAAAGCACTTAAAATCCTTCAGAAGACCACAAATTGTCACCTATATTTCAATATGCATAAAGACACTGTAATAAAACTAGGAATTGACCATCTTATGTTCATTAGCCCACTCACATAGTTTTTGGTATTGATTTTAGAAAATAATTTTATCAGAATATATAATTTCCTTAAATATCAAATACATCTTACATGAAAGATGTGGTGAAGATACAAAATTTGTCAGATCCCAGCAGTAGGTATTAATACAGGGATCTGCTGTTTATTGTCTGATAACTTTACAGATGTTTTGTGAACTTCTTTTGAAAAACATCAACTGGTGAAATGCTAAAAATCTCACTTTAAATCACTAATGAAGTTAACAAGGCATTTTCAGACACTCTGGTGGTTCATTTGCCGCTTTTCCTTAGTTCAAGAAATAATTAAGCCGAAATAGTCATGTTTGTATATGATTTAAACACATTATAATATTTGGTGAGTTTGCAACACCCTAAGTATTGGAAACGATGTGAAAATTAAAAATAAAAGGCTTTTCCTTGATTTTTTTTACCTGATTGAGTAACGTAATGCATAATTAAATAAATTATGATGTTTCAGTATCACTGAACTGCCATTTGATATGTCAATAACAGACATTTTGCATGCAGCAAGGGTGTGAAAAACCAAAAATTTTAAATTTCAATTTTCTCAAAATTTTCCCAACAGATTTTTTTGATCTTTACATCAAATTGAAGCTGAGACCACATACTACAATGCCGCGTTGACAGATTCTTTGTACATTTTTTTTAACCCTAAACTTCGTTCAAGGACACTGTGTGGCTGTTTAGGATTATCTGGCTTTTGCAAGACATTGCAAATGATTAATGCAACCCCTGTGGCGACGTGTACTAATTGGACTGAATGAAGCTACAGCTCAAAATTGTCACAATATCATTGTCTCAATGTCGCACAGAATAACTTAGAGTTAAAAAATAATGCTGCGAAGAAGGGTTTTATCATTTTTATGGCTCTGACAAGGTTGTGCGATTTAAATGAGAAGAGTGCCATTAATTGAAATCAACAGGAAATTTCCTTGTGAAATAAGTATGAATTGGGCTGAATTTACCTTACACTATACCGGATCAACTGATAATCCATGAATACATTATTAAACATCACATGTCATCAACTCTTCCCAAGGAAGAGACTCTCAAAGAAGAAATGTACAAGCTATGCATCATTATAAGGTGGCTGTAACTTTGAATTTTGATAGTAACACTTTTATTCAGAGCCATTTAGGAAATAGTGGAGGACATTGCCCTTGCAGCAGTAAATTACCATACAACTTCTTGCAGGATTTTTGATTCTGCCTGTTAATAGAGTTGACTTGGTTAACTAAAATTGAATTAGTCCTTGTGTATTTCTAGTTAGCAGGTCCATAACATTCAGCCAAAAGTGGCTTCCAAAACAGTTTAACTCTGTTTTGGGAAGGAGATAATATGTAGCTTAGTTGGTTAGAGTGTCAATTGGCTTCACTTTTAAGCTCCCTCCTCCTTTACTTGTATCGGTTGGAGTCCAGCTCTAATACACACTCTTGTGAAATATGATCGACCCTGACCAGGCCCAATCCCACAGAACTTCACCAATAACGGAGGTGAGTTGCCGCCTGTTCTATCACACTGCTACAGCCTCTTATTTATGTGAAAAGTATACAAACTCTTTGTTTGCAGAATAGGTTCTATACTGCCCGGGGAACTGAAAGAACCCAAACTTCCCTGAGTTAATAAGGCAAATGCTACAAAGGTTATCATCTATTATCCATCAGGGCCTTGACTCTCTGGAGCATTGAGAAGATGTCAGCATGGAGGAACTCAGAAGAGGTCCTGAATTGATTAAATATTAAATTAGATACTTGAAACATGATTGCATGGAACAGAATAAGTTGATCAAACAGCATGGAATTGGAGTATATCCAATGAAGAAATAATTTCTGACCTCCTCACTGACTTACTTCTTAGAAAACCAACCTGCAATGTGGGACGCTATGCAATTGACTAATTTAGAAAATGATAGGAACTCTAATAATATATTCCAACTTCTGCTGGAGGCCTGCTCCAACCCATTTGACACTTTCCAATAAATATCGATCAATGAAGAGACTACAAACACTCAGACAGTTATGCATGATTTATCACTACCTGTGGTGTCAGCAGGAAGACAAAAGCGGAAAATAGCAAAGGTTCATCCCACTTCAGTCACTAGTTCAGTGCAAACAAAACAGAACAATAGCTGTCAATTTGTTGAAATTTTTTTTCATCAGCCTCAATTATATGTGATAAGAATTGTGATAAATGCAAAAATACATTGATGAGCACAAATGATTGAGAGGAAAACACAAAGACCAGGTTGAAGCAAATTGTGCATCACAGACAAGTTTCATGAACTATTCTTATTTTCACATAGTCTTTGATTCATGACTAATACCTCCCTAATTTTAAAGCCCGGATGATGGATTGGCAATTTTTAGTTAGAACTGCAGTGTATGTATCCAACAATAGCTGTTTTCTGGGTCATTTCGAGAAACTCCTACATGTCACAATTTCACAAACTCTCTGAGCTCAAGTTATACTATCAGAAACTCTCCACTTTCACTTTCAACACCCTTGGGAGTCTGAAGCACAGCTTAACTGAAAGCATGTGTGTGGACAAGATGCTGAGAGTCGCGGAAATAGACAAATCGGCTGTGGCAACATGTGGGTCTTTCCCACACATTCACTGAACCTGTGACTTTTGAGGAAGAGCAGTTCCAGAGCCTGGGCTGTTTCTAGCATGATGAAAGTGTTTTCAAATTATTTACAGTGTTAGCATTATAAATTTTTTGAATGGCGATACTGTTCAGAATGCATATCAAATTTAACCTCCCATTTATTTGCTGTTAAAGAAGTTCTTGGAATTAATAACATACATCTTTGTGAAGGCTTGGCATTTATTGATTTCAAGTTTGTGTGCTCTTATAGAGGAGCCTTTCAGTTTTTAAACTATCTGCAACCATGTTTCAACTTAAAGCAATGACATCTTGAAATTAATCAAATATTCTCTTCTGCTCTTGCATAAATAAGCCACTTTCTGTAAACAGCAGTTTGTGAGCAGCCTGTTCTTGCCAATCCAGACACCACAGTCCACAGGCATTTGGACAACATGAAAAGTATAAAGTCAAAACTCTTAAATGATTTTTTTCTTGAAAAAGAAGAAAAAGATCTAATTGTTATAGTGCAGAATTAATCACATGTGTTTGGCTGAGGCCTTCCGTCTTTGGGAAGTTATAATGAGCTACTGTCTCGGAAAACTTTTAAAAGAACATCTGTGACTTCCTTCTTCCATTGCGAAATGGAGATAGGAGAAAAGTCTCTTTTGTTTTTCAACCTCTGCCACCAATGAAGAGAATTCTTGTAAAGTAATGACTTACTGAGATCATAAAGGTTAATTAATTCTAATACTTGCTACTTCCACTGAGGTATCCAAGTATTATGTATGCCTTTTTCTTGGATGACACTTGACACAAAATATGGGAAATGAGAACTGCATACTTGTTAATTTTTCCATGTGCGATACATGTGCCCAGAAGCCTTCATTATTTGGATGCATTCGCTTATTGTAATTCTGCATTTCCTGCAAAGGTTAACACATATTACAGAATTTATGCAATAGCAAGTTGACTATGTGGGAGGTCCAACCAGGAATATCAGTTTGCAACTTCTCTGATTCACTGTCAACCCATGTAACTACGGATTTTCATCATCATTTTTTGTAGGGACCATCTCAGATCTGTGTTATAAGCTCCAAATGAGGAAAGATTTGACAGTGGAGGTCCCTAACTAAAGGGGCAAAAATAATCAGCCAAGTGCTATTTGTCATCAATTTATGTGTACTACAGTGGTGGAACTTCTTGAGTTTCTGGAGGGGGCCACTAGGAAGTTGGCCTTGCAGATATACTTTCCCTATAGCAGGAGTATCCTCCAAATTTACCTCCAATATTAGGAGGATACTCATGCTACAGCAAAGGTAACTGTGACTACAATTTACAAATCAAGTATATATTTGCCCCTCTTTATGCTCAGTAGCTCCTTCACTGCATGACCTTGGGAGCTGTCATGGTTGAGTGATTGGGGACCATATCCAAAGCACACCTGGAGCATAATATTATCCCATAGAGATTTCCTTCAAAAAATTATGTAGCCTAAGTGTATAAACATTTGAGACGACATAAGATAAGTGATAAAAGAAAACACTTTATGAGAACATTAGATATTCAACTTCTCACAAACTGGCCAGTCTAAAAGTGTAATAATCCAAATATTATGCAAGCCACAATTAGTTTGTTGTGACGGAAATAGAAATTTCATGTTCATGACAAAGAATTTAAAAGGGCTTCTCATTGCTTGCTTTGCTGTCTATATGTTATTATCGTTTTCATAGCTATGTGTTTTTTTGAAAACTTCGTTTTGCGGTTAAACCGTGACATCATCGGGTATCTGTCAATGTGATTGGTCTAATCTTCAATCTGTGACATATCAGTTCAGAGTTTGACATCACAGTTAATGACAAAGGAATTTAAAACTGCCAGGCAATGTTACTATATGTGTACAACCACAACAAACAACCCATGTCTAAGCTGAGTGTTGCACCTCACCAAAAGAGTTTCATAGTTTTCCAAACAAAATGTGTTGCTGTTTTTCACAATACACCAGTCATCAAAATTTCAAACAACTTTTGTTGTCAGTAATTGCAACTCTCCTTTGAGGCTAAGAAGTCTGTTTGGTTCAGTTACAGTTCATTGAAGCATCATTTAGCCAGGGCAAGCTGAACAAGTTAAACATACATCATACGTGTGTCAATGGACTTCGTCAGTTTCCTGAAATCTATGCTTGTAATAAACAAAAATATTCAATTTAATCCCTGACATCACAGTTTTGGAATGAAGCAAATTCCAAACTTGAAAAACACGTAGCTATGAAAACGATTATAATAACACCTGTAATTAGGCATGCCTAATCATGATGTAACATGTATTAGGTTTGTTAAATCACACTCATAGTGGTACATTGGAGGTATAGATGCAACTACACATACATAAAACATTATTTGAATATTTGGAAAATAAAATATGCGTTTAAAGAAACCTCAGGTCCCTACAATTCTTTTTTTAAAGAATTTCTTGTTAAATTTTCTCTCAGGGGCAAACATTAGATATCTGGTAGTGGCAGGGGTTTTTGAAGTTTTCCGGTAAATCATCAATAATAAATTCCTGGCGGTCCTGAAATAAAGAATACCTAATGTGGTGGATTTCTTAAAATTCAATTGATTGATTTAGAAACAAATATTTTACAACACCGCATGCTTGATATAAATGATTATGTCGAGTGCTTTAAGGTGACTCAACCGTGGTACAATGCACACACTTCTGAGCAGCCTGGTTGCCTAGCAACATAGCGTCACCACTGCTGCAGGCCCTGAAAAAGTTGTGACGTTACCATTTTCTGCTCTCTTTTTTTTAACAGCATGGCAGCCAGTAATTTGCTATTTAAATGAGATCTAATGCAGCTAGAAGCATAATTATTTTTTTATTGAATGCAGTAACACCTACTCTATGCTAATTCAAAGTTTCAGCTTCTCGTCTTTATCCAAAGAATTTTCTCAACTAATATCAGTCAACTGTGTCTAAAATTGTCTTTATTTCTTTAAATTGACATTGGCATAGTCATGGTACTGCAGTTAAAAAACGACTTGGTGAATTTTTTTTATTTTTGGACATTTGTTTGACAATAACTTGTTTATGATATATGCAAATTTTTAAAAAAATCTGTATGATCGTTTTCCTAAAATGTGATTACTGCCAAAATTGATGCATGAAAAATCTGCAATTAATTAGTGTGTTTGTGCCCTTTGAGCTCTTACAGAAAAAAGTATTTTAACCTTTTTCTTCGAATTTGTGGCAAATGTATTGGTTTACATCCATGGGAATACATTTCTGACATTTTTGTGTGACAAATCCATGTAATGCTCTATTCTGTGGTACATAACCAAAAACTCAATTTATAACTTTTAAGCAGTCATCAGGCCAAACATGCTGTTACCATGGCAACCAAACAAGTTGGTGAAATTTTTTTATTTTTCATTTTTGGAATGTATGGGTCCCATAGACTACCTGTGCAAAATTTTAGAAAAATCTGTATGATCAAACTACCACGGTTGAGTCACCTTAAATGAAATAAATGATTTCCTTTCAAGGAAAACTGCAAACCGCCTCCCCTAAAATTCATTGATCACAAGCTAAGCATTACAGATTCCCTTCACCACTCTTTCCATTCCCCGGAGAAAACAGACACCAGGCATTAAATGACATCTGCGGCTCTCTTCTTCAGTCAGACCTGTCAGCCCATCTAATTACTTCAGTTCGGGTACAGTTGTAAACTAAACCTCCTTTTGATCCTGGCAGGGCCGTATTAACCTATGGGCAAACGGGGAACTTGCCCCGGGCCCATGACCTCAGGGGGGCCCATGATGAAGCTGAAGTGTGTTCCGACAGTAAAGAAAGTGCGTCGGGTAACTTGCGCGCGAATGTACGTTTCAGAATTTCAGAGCGTTTTTGGGGCGCAAGGGGGCTCATTAGAAACAGTTTGCCCCTGGCCCAGAAATGCGCTAATACGGCCCTGGATCCTGGAGTGAAACCACATATATTGTTTGTCTTTTTAGCCCAACCTGTCTTATCTGGCTGCAACTGGTTTTAAAGACATTGTTAAATTGATTAGGTCTAACATTTCAGACATAATTTTCTGTATCTTTACACACATCCATATTAGTCATCCTATTTATATATATATGGCATGACATATGTGTCTGTAGATATCTTTGTTGTCAATAAAAGAATATATATAAATATTCATATGAATGTCTGAAAAGATAGATGTGAAAAAATACCAAAAGAGGTATTTAGATACTCATAAATGTGTATTACTGTACGTTGAGGTCATGACCACATTATCCACATAACTATTTCCTCATCCTGTGCCGCTCATGCCTTACCCTTATGAGAGAGCCCGAGATGCCCTCCTTTCAACGTTATTGCTTTCTCTAAATATATTTCCCATTAGAAGAAGATGCGGCTGAGTGCTTAATAATCTAATATGTGCAATGTGCATTGAGCGTTAGGTTTTCTTGGTGGCATATCCATTCCCAGCAATCATGAAGCATATACATTCTCGCCGAAGAAAGCATTGACACTAGGCCTATCATATATGACGTGCTACAATACTGTTTGCGAAAAATATGTCATGATTTTGTTATCGTACCTAACCGTAGTTATTATATATATACACAACAGCGAGTGATATTGTACGAAGTGCCCTGACGCGTGGTTGTTTTGTTTTTATCACCTGGTTTTACCTCAAATTTTCAATTTTAAAGAGGGACTATTTTCTGCCATTACAAAAATGTGACGTCACCATGGAGCAAAAATGGAGGTGATGTCACAAAAATGGAGGTGATGTCACAATCCTATTGTTTTGGCCATTGCTTGGTTTGTGACGTCATCAGGCATCTCAAATGCCGGTGATGTCATAACTATTGTTAAAAAATATCGCCCTTGAAGGTTGGTATTTTTTACAATATCATAGGCCCTGATATTTTGACTGTAAACAGTGATATTCACAGCCAACCAGGTGATAATAAAGTTAATCACCCTGAACCCTGAAGTACACCAGAGACACCTATTGTTTGTTTGAGCTTGCTGGTTGCTATGCACAAGCCTACAGAATCACATGACTGTCTGTTGTTCAATTGTGACGTCACCACAGCTGATGAGGTCACAGTAGCCAAGCTCCCATTGTGACGTCATGCCCCTGGTGGATTAGAGACGGAACAGCTAAATTTGCCTGTTGTGTGCAGCTTCTCCTGACCACAGCTCAAAAACGGATGCTGATGGGCCACTTCATCTTTTTACCAATTTTCAGTTAATAAAGCAAGGATCATGTTGTTAGAATTTTAAAAACATGGTAATACTCTAGCTATTGTATAATCCATAAAAACTAATAATTTAAGTATTATTAGTAACATTTTAATGTAAATTCAATTGGCCCTACTGAAAAAGTAAGTGCGGATAGGACCCTTTTTGGCCGGATTTGTAGCATTTAGGCCCAGTAACATCATACTGCAATTTCAGAAATATGGTAATAGTTTAGGACTTTAGGGTGATTAACTTTAAATTAATAGTGTTAAAGAGTGATAAGCATATCTTTCTTAAACTGAAATTTCTGTTTATTGCCTTTGATAATTGTAATTCAAATGATATCGATATAATCTAAGAAAACTGAATTGGTTGGGGACTCGTCAAGTCATCCTGACCCAAAAACTCGCCAGGCCTGGGCGAACAAGGGACAGTCTCTGTGTTCATTGTCAGTGTGGGAAAGGTCCACATGTTGTCCCTGCTGGTCTGTCTATTTCCGCCATTCTCAGTGTCTGCTCCACAAACGTTGATTAACTGCTTTCACCTTGTGAGTGGATGTGGTGCAGACTCCCGAAGGTTTCAAGAGAGAGCACAGTTCTTCATGAGAGTGCGATTTGCATACTGAAAATTTTGTTAGAAAGGAATTTCTGCAAATGGAGGAATCTAGTAGCAGTTGGTGGCTAAAATTTAGTTTTGAGATCAACAAAATAGGTAATAACCAATATTTCATATCATATGAAATGTGAATGTAAACTTTTTCATTCTCAACCGACTTTACAGTACAATTACAACTGCAGTGAAACAAAGAGTTATGGAGGCTGGAACTCGAACTATGACTGGCAAGGATTCAACATAAAAGTACAACCTATTTCCAATGTGGTCATGTGGCAAGCGTTCAAAATTCTCATAATTGTGTCAAAACATTATGTTTTAAGTGAATAATGTAATTTAGAAATTGTGTGACACATACTGCAATGAAATAAATGATGGAAATTAATGTCTCTACTTTGTTTAATCATCTGTTTAAAATTGTCCTTATTTTAGCATTTCTTGATGTTTTCTGGCAGGATGTTAGCGACAAATTTGCCATCTACTAAAGAATATAAAGACATGGTTTCCCTGTTGATAATATAGAAAAAATACTACAAAGACTAAGATTGCTCCTGTTTATGACATCAAAATAAAGTAGCTGATTTCCTGGAAATGACAAACATCTGCCACATTATACCATACATTATTCATGACTAATCAGGAAAACAACATGGGTTGCTTTGCAAAGAAAGAGGCCACATGAGTTAAGGCCAATTCTGGGTGCACAGTCAAAGTTTCTATATTTTTCAATGATACATTGTGTGATCAAAGGTATTTCACTATCTATTTTGAAAATATTATCCCTGTAGAAAATGCTTAAATTTCTTTTCAGTTGTCTTAGAAATGGAAACTTTGGACAGGTAGCGACTGTATTATGTACGTGACCATGAAGTCCACGTGTGACGGAATGATGCTAAGAAGCAGTTGTTTGCTCTAGAAGTCTCAGTTTAATCACTCTCAGTGCCGAGTATTAGTTTCTATATGTCTGACACTTAAGAGAACAATTCCAGCAGTAAAAATCACCAACTGCTGAAGTTTTAAACTAAGAGTGTCTCAGCAATCAGGGGTCCATTTCCAGCGTGACGGAATGATTCTCACCATCATTCCGTCACACTAGATATGGACCCCTGAATACTGAGGCACCTTGAGTTTGAAAATTGAGCAATGGGTGATTTTTGCAGTTTGAATTGTTCTCATCACTGTCAAATAAATAGAAACCAAAATGTAGTACCTAGAATGATTAAACTGTGACTTATAGACCAAAAAACAGCAAAAAACTGCAGTTCATTTTTCGTGGACTTCATGACACATGAAATTATGTCTTTTTCATCATAATTTGCATGTGCGTGTTGAGCAGTAAACTAGTTTCATTCATTAGTCACAATGCGCTTGAGTCACAAATATCTCCCAATTATTTGATTGTCATGAAAATAATCTTGAAAACAAATATGACACTGTACATTTGTCTGATTGAAATCTGTTATCCAGTTTATTTTAAGTGGCTAACCAAATGACAAGCAACTCTGTCTGGGACACTGCCTTAAATCAGCCACATGTAGCTACTTCATTCGGCGAAAAGATATTTTCGATATGGCAATTAACGTATGAATGCAATAATATTTCTCAGAAAATAACTGCGAAACTAAATATAACAGATGAGAATGATACTAGGCCTATGCCCTCTCATACTGCAAGAGAATATGCAAAGAAGTTTTGTCATGTTACAATGCAAACTTGTGCAAAATAACAACTAAAAGGAATCACTCACATTTTGCAATGTAACGTTTGAGGCAGTGTGTATTTAGTCCATATCATTTGTAAAACATATCAGATGCTATTCACTGTTAGCCTTGGTCCCAAAGTTAGTTGGCACCGACTGGAGCCCAGGAGTGACAATGTATGGTATATCAATAATATAAATTAAATTTACCTCGATGGCAAATTTCTCCACACTAGCTGGTGTTAGTCTTTTTCACTTGACTCTCTCCCAATTCATATTGGCTGGAACTCATTTAAGACACAATAGGTGAAGAAGTATTGTTGAATCTATTTACAGCTTTCCACAGACACACTTCTTATTAAAGCATTTGCAATATCTACTTTGAAAGACATTTGCCTGACAAAATAATGAAAAGTGAAATAAGTTTTGGAAGAAAGTTAACTAAATGAAATGACACCTCTAAATTCTGCCTGCCATTGGTCATAAATAACATCATTGTCTCAATGTCACGTGACACAGCATCAGTGGCGTAACTAGGGGGTCGCGAATGGGGGGGCACCTGGGGGCACGGGATTCTCTGGGGGGGGCACCCATAATACTAATTGTATATTTTAGCCAAGGTTGAAAAGTTCATATGGGGGGCACCTGGGGAGGCACAGGTCCAATATGGGGGGCACGTGCCCCCCGTGCCCTCCCATAGGGACGCCACTGCACAGCATAGCCTGAGCAAATTTGTTCAGTAAGAAATCATTGACGCATATTTGGAATAAGAAACGAAACTCAATTTTTACTCTCATCACAAAATGTTTTTTGTCATGAAAATAATGCATAGCCATGTACTTATGCTTAAAATTATACTACAAAGGAAAGGTTTATAAAATGTGTTTCTGACAAGCTTTCGAGAATTAAATGATAAAGAGCACCATTAATTGATCTAAATATGAAATCTCCTTATGAATTAAGTATGAATTGCGCCAAGTGTAATCTTATCACATTATTCTTTATCAAGTGATCGTACATGCATATAAACTGGTTAATTTTCAAGTCTGAGCTGTGTCTGGAAAATTTTCACAAATTCATGACTCTTGAAATATCAATATATACTGTACTCCTTTGTTTCAATTAAAGTGTCTTGGTACACCCAAATGTATAAACTGATATTCACACACAGTGGCATGTAGGCCCCATTTAAGCATGTAACTCCCGGAACTCCTTGACTTCCTGCAACTCCCGCTATGTCCCACTAACTCCCGCTAACTCCTGCTAACTCCCATAACTCCCGCTAACTCCTGCTAATTTCCGTAGCTCCCACTAACTCCCGCTAACTCCTGCTAAATCCCGCTAACTCCCGTAACTCCAACTAACTCCCGTAACTCCTGCTAACTCCCGTAACTCCCTATAACTCCCGCAAATCCCACTAACTCCCATAACTCCTGCCAACTCCCACTAACTCCTGCTAACTCCTGCAATTCCCACTAACTCCTGTAACTCCTGCTAACTCCCACTAACTCCCGTAACTCCCGCAACTCCCACCAACTCCCGCTAACTCCCGTAACTCCCACTAACTCCCACTAGCTCCTGCTTACTCCCATAACTCCCATAACTCCCACTAACTCCTGCTCACTCCTGCTAACTCCCACTAACTCCCTTGACTCCCACTAACTCCCGTTACTCCCACTAACTCCCGATAACTCCTTCTAATTCCCGTAACTCCCATTACTTCCGCTAACTCCTCCTAACTCCCACTAACTCCTGTAACTCCTATTAACTCCTGTGACTCCCACTAACTCCTGTAACTCCCGTAACTCCCAATAACTCCCGCTAACTCCCGTAACTCCCATAACTCCAAAAAACAATTACCCTCGGCAATGTATACACTTTTCAATGATACGGATAACGGGCGTCCCACTTGTGTATTGGGAGTAATGCCAAAACTATGGGATGTATACTTTTTATTTTTGGGACATTATTGTATCTTTTATCCTAGTTACAAGTGCCTTTTAGGGGTTTAATCCACATGAGATTAATACTTTTCTCACAATTATTGAAAAATGTGAAAAAAAACATTTTTTGTGCATTGGGTGTCAAGCCAAAACTAAGGCATGCATATTTATCATTTTTGGGTAAATATCGTATCTTCTATCCCTGTTGAGCCTTTTAAGGGTCTAATCCCCATGACGTTAATACTTTTCTCAGAATCATTGAAAGACGTGAAAAAAATGTTTTTGTTTGTTTCTCGGACAGAACTAAAAAATAACGTGCAAGCACTTTAAGCGGCGTCAAAGGTTCATGACTAGTCAGGCTGTAGATGGGGTTTTGTGTCCCTTAATCCCTTGGCCATATTACTTGTGAATTCCTTGTCCCTTTACAATTTTTCCAGTTGAATTTTTAATTGCCTGTCCCTGTGCTCTGGATGGGGTTTGATGTCCCCATATCCCTTTTGAATTGTGTCATTAAGATAAATACACTAGTGTCAAATAAAGAAAAGACTTATAAGGCTTGGGCCTGTGATCTATCCATACCAAATGTATTTATGCTTGTCTGTCTAATCTGTCAGCATGTCAGTCTCTATTTATATTCATATAAAGGAACATTTAGATAACCATTAATCTCAGATTGGTCAAAGCATGTGTGATGATTTCCAAGATTTGAAGAGCAATCGAGTGGCTTTGAAAAGATTAGTCTGTGTTGCCAATTACAACAATTAAGTTGATTGCAAATTGCAATAAAGAAGATTCAACAATAGCTGTGTGTCTATGTACTTTGAATTACTCTACACTTTTTTAATCGTAATTTAACTTAACACCTCCGAGCTGTCAATTGATACAGTTACAATGACATTGTCACATATGTCTATGTGAGGCCACTCAATATCATTGCTGACATGCCACGACCACTCACGGAAATGCAAGAAGCGATCAGATTCTTGTGACCCCTGACCCTTGAATTTCAGTCTATTTAGTTTCTTTATTAATTTTTTTTTGTAACATTGGACCAACAAAATCGACTGGGCTCAAGGAAATATTCCATTGAGTCTGTATTTCAAGTTTGAATGAGATTGGTGATGAAGGGCGATCCCAGCAGTGCGAGGAGTATATAATTTCTTCCTGCAGTTCTGCAAAAAACTGCAGAATTCTGCAGTTCTGCAAAAAACTGCAGAATTCTGCAGTTCTGCAAAAAGCTGCAGAATTCTGCAAAAAACTGCAGAATTCTGTAGGAAACTGCAGAATTCTGCAGGAAACTGCAGAATTCTGCAGTTCTACAAAAAAAACTGCAGAATTCTGCAGTTCCAAAAAAAATTCTGCAGTTTCAAAAAACTCTGCAGGAAGCTGCAGAATTCTGCAGTTCTGCAGCTCCCTGCATGATTTCTGAACCTCTGTTACCTCTTGCAGTTTATTGCAATGCATCTTCAAAGTTCAGACCTCTCTGATATGGGGCTTGCCGCTACCAAGGAAACGTGGTTTGGGGGATTGTTGTATGAGGGATCAGGGTGTTTGTTAGTCCTCTGTCACTGCAGCGTTTCTGAAAAGTTTCTGCAGCAAAATCTGTAATTCTGTAGGAGATATACAGCCTGGGAGGTTTTATGCAGTTCTGCAAAAAACTGCAGAATTCTGAAAAAAACTGCAGAATTCTGAAGGAAACTGCAGAATTCTGCAGGAAGCTGCAGAATTCTGCAGGAAGCTGCAGAATTCTGCAGTTCCAAAAAAATCTGCAGAATTCTGCAGTTTCAAAAAAAAGCTCTGCATGATTTCTGAACCTCTGTTACTTCCTCCAGTGTATTGCATCTGTACAGTTCAGACCTCTTTGACATTGGGCTTGCCGCTACCAAGGAAACATTGATTAGGGGGGTTGGTTTTTGGGGGTTGTGGTTTGGGGGGTCGGGGTTTTGGTGGTCCTCTGTCATTGCAGCGTTTCTGAAAAGTTTCTGCAGCAAAATCTGTAATCCTGTAGGAGATATGCAGCCTGCGAGGTTTTATGCAGTTCTGCAAAAAACTGCAGAATTCTGCAGAAAACTGTTCTGCAAAAAACTGCAGAATTCTGCAAAAAACTGCAGAATTCTGCAAGAAACTGCAGAATTCTGCAGGAAGCTGCAGAATTCTGCAGGAAGCTGCAGAATTCTGCAGTTCCAAAAAAATCTGCAGAATTTTGCAGTTTCGAAAAAAACTCTGCAGGAAGCTGCAGAATTCTGCAGCTAACTGCATGATTTCTGAACCTCTGTTACTTCCTCCAGTGTATTGCATCTGTACAGTTCAGACCTCTTTGACATTGGGCTTGCCGCTACCAAGGAAACATTTATTTGGGTGGTTGGTTTGGGGGGTTGTGGTTTGGGGGTCTGGGTTTTGGTAGTCCTCTGTCATTGCAGCGTTTCTGAAAAGTTTCTGCAGCAAAATCTGTAATCCTGTAGGAGATATGCAGCCTGGGAGGTTTTATGCAGTTCCAAAAAAATCTGCAGAATTCTGCAGTTTCAAAAAAAACTCTGCAGGAAGCTGCAGAATTCTGCAGTTCTGTAGCAAATTCTGCAGTTCTACCAGGTAGCAGTTTGTGGAATGACATTTTTGCGAGCACACAGATCGCCGAAAAAAGTGCCGTATGGCAAAAAGAAACAACGACAGACAAAGAATGACTGCTGTATTAAATAGACCTGGTTGCAGAGTACCTGAAACTTTTTTCGGAATGAAATTTGGTTGAGAATTGACCGAGCAGAGAGGAAAAATGTCCATGGAAGTTCATTATGATAGAGCACTGTCAGCAGTTTATGAAATGACATTTTTGCGAGCTGACCGATCGCCGAAAAACGGGTCGTACGGCAAAAAGAAACAACAACGGACAAAGACTGACTATTGTATTAAATAGACCTGGTTGCAGAGTATCTGAAACTTTTTTCGGAATGAAATTTGGTTGAGAATTAACCGAGCAGAGAGGCAAAACGTCCATTGAAGTTTATTTTGATAGAGCACTGTCAGTAGTTTATAAAATGACATTTTTGCAAGCTGACCGATCGCCGAAAAACGGGTCGTACGGCAAAAAAAAAACGACGGACAAAGACTGACTAGTGTAGTCAATAGACCTGGTTGATGGGTACCTGAAACATTTTTCGGAATGAAATTTGGTTGAGAATTGACCGAGCAGAGAGGCAAAGCGTCCATTGAAGTTTATTTTGATAGAGCAGTTTGTAAAACGACATTTTTGTGATCCCATTTGTTTCCTCACAGTCCTCATTCTTGTATAGGTATTAATGGAGCTGCAGAACTGCAGAATTCTGCAGTTTCCTACAGAACTGCAGAATTTATTGCAGAACTGCAGAATTCTGCAGCTTCCTGCAGAATTCTGCAGTTTCCTACAGAACTGCAGAATTTATTGCAGAACTGCAGAATTCTGCAGCTTCCTGCAGAATTCTGCAGTTTCCTTCAGAACTGCAGAATTTTTTGCAGAACTGCAGAATTCTGCAGTTTCCTACAGAACTGCAGACTTTTTTTGCAGAACTGCAGAATTCTGCAGTTTTCTGCAGAATTCTGCAGTTTCTATTGCAGAATATGCAGCTGCAGGAAGAAATTTAAGTGTACTGAGCAGTGCTAACAAGATTAACCAAAATGCTTAGGGTAAGAGTTGGCTGACGCCGCTAAAAACTACTGTACTTTTGACACTGAAATTTGCATATTGTAAGCATTAAATACCCAAGATGTGGTTTTTGTGGGTCTAAATGCTCTGAGAAAGTTGAACAGACGACAATTTACCAAAAATATGGAAAAATACTATTATTTTAAACCTGTATGATTCAGTCAATTTTGGAGTTAAATCTATGAAATTTTCCCATTAGGTGTCTAACTTATGCCTCTTTAACATCTCAACTCAGTTGGAATGTTGGTCCTATGAATTTTATAAAAACCCAAAAACTAGAAAAAATCCCAATTTTCCAACATTTCTGCGTGATTAGCCAAAATTGTAATGGGTAAATTATTTAACATTAAAGCTTAGTTGTAGTTAGACACATTATGGATTAATATTCACAGCAATATTACACGAGTTATTGAAAAATTTTCCATTGAAATTTGTGATTTAAAATGCAAAAAATTGTTAAAATGTCTATTTACTCTCAATTTCATTGTGAAATTTTTTTTTTTGTCGAAATAAACCTCACATGTTTCATCATCATCATGCTAATTTTGAACACTATGAAAATTTTTATTCACAGCAGAAGTCAATATTAACAAAATTAGATAAATATTGAGGATTTTCAGATAATCATATATCAGCCAATATTTGGCCCTGGTCATTGGTCAATCAAATTTCACAATAATGACTAAATTTATGTACCACTCCTCATCAAATATTATCAATAGGAAATATTAAATTATATATATATATATATATATATATATATGTGGACTTTCAAAGCACTAACTAAGTATATTCAAAAACATGCATTTGTTTGTTGATATTTTAAAATGTTTACACTGAATCTTTCACTCCCAATTATAACTTTATGGCTAATATCTAAACTCAGTATGATTCAGTCAATTTTGGAGTTAAATCTATGAAATTTTCCCATTAGGTGTCTAACTTATGCCTCGTTAACATCTCAACTCAGTTGGAATGTTGGTCCTATGAATTTTTATAAAAACCCAAAAACTAGAAAAAATCCCAATTTTCCAACATTTCTGCGTGATTAGCCAAAATTGTAATGGGTAAATTATTTAACATTAAAGCTTAGTTGCAGTTAGACACATTATGGATTAATATTCACAGCAATATTGCATGAGTTATTGCAAAATTTTCCATTGAAATTTGTGATTTAAAATGCAAAAAATTGTTAAAATGTCTATTTACTCTCAATTGCATTGTGAAATTTTTTTTTTGTCGAAATAAACCTCACATGTTTCATCATCATCATGCTAATTTTGAACACTATGAAAATTTTTATTCACAGCAGAAGTCAATATTAACAAAATTAGATAAATATTGAGGATTTTCAGATAATCATATATCAGCCAATATTTGGCCCTGGTCATTGGTCAATCGAATTTCACAATAATGACTAAATTTAAATTTGTGTACCACTCCTCATCAAATATTATCAATAGGAAATATTAAATTATATATATATATATATATATATATATATATATATGTGGACTTTCAAAGCACTAACTAAGTATATTCAAAAACATGCATTTGTTTGTTGATATTTTAAAATGTTTACACTGAATCTTTCACTCCCAATTATAACTTTATGGCTAATATCTAAACTCAGTGATTTAAATTTTAGAAGATTAAGTAATGTCAGCCCCTTTTATTTAGTTATTTGCATGAAAATTAAATATGAATGAATCAGACAGACTGGCTTTTGTTGAATGGAGCACTGGTGAAGTCTTGATTATGTAATGTTATGTCACTGGGTAATTGTCTTCCCTGCTTATCCTTTCAATGACTGAAGCCAAGATCACTGGGGTAAAACTACAGTGGCTTGGCTACTCCATGTCTCTGCATTGCGTAATTGTTACATAATCTTACACTACCCTCCAAAAATTTGAATACACCAGAAAAGGTGATATTTCTTTCAAAAATACCTCATCTTCAACACAACTTTTGTTTTATACTTACTTCAAACAATATGACAATTCACATTCAGGCCATAAGGTCTCCATATTTCATGGTTTTAGATCATTTTGGTATAAATTTATATAAATTTCTTGATATCCCATTTTTTCATTTTTTATAAAAAGCTATAAAAGCACTGTTGTTTTCCATATTTATGACATTTTATCATTTGTTACACTTTTCCACTGGTTTGTGATGATTTTACACGTAGTTTCAGACCAGAAAATGGCCGTTGAAAATCAGACGAAAATACTGATTTTGGCTATTTTTGGGTCAAAACCGTGATTATACTTCGTGGTGACATGAAATTATCTAAATTTTGTATTTTTGGGTGGTCAATGTCCAATTTTTAAACTGTCTTTTCGGGGTCAAAAATAACTGCTACGATCATTTTACAACTCTGGAAATGCTTAAATATGATAAAATTTCATAAACCTAGAAGATAACTCGGCTGTGACAATTTTCTATAAAATACCAAAATTTGGGATATCGAGAGAGGCCATAAATTTCAACCAAAATGACCGAAAATTACAAAATAAAGACAACTTCTCACTTCAATGTGACTTGTTGTATTGTTTGATGTAAATATTAAACAAAAATTCCATTCATTTTTAAAAGAAACCTCACTTATCAAGGTGTATTCAAACTTTTGGAGGGTAGTGTATGTCAGTCACAGTTGGTGGTTTTAAAAGTGGCTGGCTAATATGCAGAACACATCAAAAGCAGCAGTCATGAAATTATGGAGATATTTTAATGAAGAAAAATGCTTTAAATATATAAAAAATCTCCTTTTATTAGTTATAATCTATTTATTCTGCAAATTTTCATTTTATTTTACTTTATTTTTCTTCTCTAAAATGGCTATACACTCAATACTGTAATGATTATCATGAGTTTTTAAAGTATATTTTTATGAAAATAAACATATAATGTATATCTGTTATGAAAATCATGACAAAATGGAAATGGCTTTTTAAACATCTTATTATTGTTAGACAACTACATGGCATGACTGACAAGTTTATTGTCTCAATCATATAGGCCAAAAGAAAATATTGATAGAGAAAAAAACTCAAATGATAAATATATTCAGATAAAAATAGGTTCCCATGGAGATTAGTGGCTGAAATATCATAAGCTGTCTAGTCAATCTGAATTCCGAAATTGCTAATGGCCTTATTTTTCATTTTTCACCTTAATTATTGTCTGTGCCCACGTATTAACTGTTCTCCAAATTTTTTTTGGGGGGGCGGCCTGTCTTACTCACTACCCAACCTCCCCCCCCAACCTGCGGAATAGCCTGCTGAATAGCCAAGGGTATGCTGCTGTGCAGCTTATGTTTTTTTTATTATCTTTTGTTATTATCCTTCCAGAAAGTATGTGGAAAGTTAGTTTTTTTCTTGCAATGTGGAAGTGTGACATCATATAGCAATTCCCATAGAATAGCATTGGAATCCAGGGGTTCCACATGAGGTCACAGGTTGTTCAGCCAATCATGGCTCACTCTGCAAAGGATGTCATATCAAATCTGTGAGGTGGTACACTGGCATAGCAGTTCATGTTAAGTGTGTACAAGTAAAGTAAGACAATTACAAGCTGTGTAAGTCAATAAACAACTTTTGCTCATAAACTGCCTAATCTGAATGCTGCTTTCTGTTAGCTGTCAGTGGCACAGCTAGGATGTCTCAAGTAGGGGGATACACAGTTGTTATTGCAGATTATTTGTTGGATGGATTCACTCTTCAAGGAAAGACAGGGAGGATCGACTCTGTGACCATTTCTAGCTATGCCCCTTCTGGCTACGTCTCATTGTGTTTCATTTGTTATGCTTGATAAGACTTTCTACTTTTTACTGTGTCACATACCACATATGGCTATGCTCTATACTACATCATATACCAACACTGCATCACACTTCAAACCACAGCCAATCACGATGCTCCAGCAGTGTGAGGTCACATACCAATTTTCCAAGATTTTTCAATTTCTACATACTTTCTGGAAGGATAGCAAACCGGAACTAAAACAGAAAAAAAAAGGTAGCACTTCTAACCTAAAAACACATATTTTCAGAACATAAAACCAGGTAACTTCATAAATAAGGGATGTAAAGTGCTACCCCGTCTCCCCCCCCCCCTTGCTTAGCCGGTTTACATTTATTCCAGCAAGTCTGAAATTATGTGGAATCCGAGCGACATGTCAGCATCAATCCTCCGTGTTGTAGTGGTTAGGGCGTTGAGCCAGCAACTGAGACTTCCTGGGTTCAAGACATTTTCAAGTTAAACTTTTTTTTAAGTCACCCAATCAAAGCCTTCTGAAGCACCTAGATGGATCCACAATACAGAAAAAAGCCTTAAAGCAACATTTTTAATATATATATAAACAGTGGTGAAAGTGCAAGAACAGACATTTAACTGATACGCAAAATATTCCTAATTCTAATCACTGCTATATGCTACATTAGTAACCTGCGAGCTAAACTGCATGCAGAAAGCACATATCTAGCAGACGACAGTGGTTTTATACGATTATGTCCGGGAGAAAATAGACAGCTGTGCTCTGATTGGTTGACTTAATGCATGTGAACTTTGAAGTACAGACTGTAGGCCAGCAACTACTATGGAAACTGGTTAAAATGGAGTAGATTAGCATGCTAAAAGATAGGAAAACAGGCCTTCCGGTCAGAATCAACCAGCGGTATCCTGGTGAAATGTCTTGATATATTACTTATCAACACTAGTAGAGCAGCCTTTCCTGCAAAAATGATGAAAATCACATCATTTCTCAGCCCGCAAAGTGCCAAAAATCTCCATTTTCGCACTTTTTGAAAAAAACTCCCCTCTCACGGCAAATTAGGTCAGAGGCCCCGATAGTGGCACTGAAAGATTTCCAGCGTTCAGGCACATGACCCTGCACTACACAACAGTTACATTACCGTAATATGGGGTGAATTGGGACACTGGGGTGAATCGGGACAGAACAGGGAAACATTTTATTTTTGGCACATTTATGGTACACATACCAGTGTATATTGCGATAAAATTTTGTAATTCTAACATCAGGCAGTGAGGAGCTGCAGTACCTTAAACTTGGCCCTGCAGAAATGACATCTTTGCAGGTGGTCAAAACTTTGTGTGTACCATATAAAGTATAAATACTAAAGCCACCAAACTTGCAGCAAACTTTAAAATCAGTTTAAAATATTCATAGAGGACCATGATAATAGCCTGGATATGAGATTGTGATTGTTTGGTTCTGGGTTCAGATCCAGGTCTTTGGCAAAGTTTCGGGATTGAACAAAATAACCCTACTTATTTTCATTTGAGTTTGCTGGTGTGGCTTTTTGATGAATATTATCGAACTTGACATCATTTATGGTGGATTTAGTCCAGAATTATCAATCACTGGCAAAATTTGAAGAAAAATACATTTTTCAAACGTTTTCGGTCATTTATCACGTTTTTATAAATCTGCATATTATCAATGAAATTGATTTCAAGTTTCCTTCAAATTTGTTTTTTTTGCATATTTAACGTGTTTTCTAATGTTTATTCACAAGTAGAAATCACTCAAAGAAGGTAGGGAATTTTGATTGTGGAAATAATTGAGTGTCCCGATTCACCCCAAAGTGAGGGGTGAATTGGGACAGTGGTTTTCTGGGCCCTGATCATTGGAAATTTAAGATATCACTTGAAGCTCCAGGGGATAGTTAGACCTTTTGCTTGGACACAATTAGACACCATATTTTGATTTCTGGGTTGATTTTTGGCCATTCTATAACAGAAAAACGGCCAAAACTGTCCCGATTCACCCCATATTACGGTACACCAAAACTGGCCCGATAACGGGTGGTGAAGTTTTGTCACCGCCCTGCGGTTGCTAGCTACCAGTGTTACTAACGTTACTTTTATACTTACAGAAAACCAGTGATTATCCAATGGTTGCCTCCTCCCTTAAATGCTGATTTTTGCCAATGATAAACAGGTATTTGCTGAAATTCCAGTGGTCAACTAGCTGTATATAAAAATTTGAAAAGCAAGATTTATCTTAAACCCCAACCCAAACCTATCCCTAACCCCAACCCAACCCCAACCCTTTTAGGGCCAGAATGATAGCTCACTTCAGTGCTATCCGTAGAAAACACTCCACTAAAATAGCACAACACTTTTTTCAAGCCTAGATCACTCCCCGGCAGATCTCTGGATTTCGGTGTTAGAAACTCACAAGCCAAGCAAACAATTGGATAAGCTTGAATTGGGATGGATAGATAGACTCAATACAGTGAACAATGGCCTAAACATTCAAGAGGGAAACCCAGTAGGGGACATTCATTCTTCAGTATCACCCGCTGGCTTCCAAACTAGCCAAAATTGTCAATGAGTGGTGGGACCAATTCAAAATGGATAACCCATCCACAACAAAAAGACATCCCATTAATATCATTCGGGCCTTTGCCAAAAACAAGAGCCTTTCTAGCTCTTTCTCAAACTTTAGTCAGGTCAATGCTTGTCCAGCTAAAAGAATAAATTACCCTAAAAACTAGCATTAACTTCATCAGACCTTAAACCTAACCATAAACCCTAAACCTAACCCCAACCCCAACCCTAAACAAGCCCTAAACCTAACCCTAAATCAAAAGTTTCAGATAAAGCTACCATAAGTAGACTTTTGTACTTTTGCTCCTTGATACAATTCTAGTATTAAATTTAAGTCAAACACTTTGACTCTCCGAATCACACATGTGAAGATTTAACTATAACAGTTTTACAAATCCCTAAATCAGAAAAGCAAGAAATTTTAGATAAACTTGAAAGACAATGGATAAAAAAAACTTGATACTTTTCAGTCAGGCCTGAATTAAGATGCAGGCAACCCTGAAAATATGAAAAACCAGACACAAATGTATGCAGACGATACGAAGATCTACGGCATCACGAACAACAGGGAACAGCAAGATTCACTACAGGATGACCTAAATGAAGCCTTCAACTGGGTAAGTAAATGGCAACTGCGGTTCAATTACGAGAAATGCAAAGTGATGCACCACGGACAGGGTAACAGCCAGCATGTATACAGCATGACAAATCAAGGCGTAGATGTCAGCATGACAGTCACCAATCAAGAAAAAGATCTGGGAGTACTGTTTACACCCCGTATGAAATTCTCCGAGCACATCGCCAAGGCAGTCAGCAAGGCCAATCAAGTAACCGGAGTTGTCAGGAGGTCGTTCAAATACATGAACCCAGATATGTTCAACCAATTATACAAAGGATTGATCAGATGCCACCTTGAGTATGGAAACAGAGTATGGCATCCAGTTAACAAAACAGATAGTGACCACCTGGAAAAAGCGCAAAGAAGAGCAACCAAGATCATCCCTGGCATCAGAGACCTTCCGTACCAAGAAAGGCTTCGCAGACTAGGTTTGCCCAGTCTAGTGTACAGAAGAAGGAGAGGGGACATGGTCCAGGCATATAAGATACTGAACGGAATGGAAGATCTTAAAGAAAACAACATCATCAAGAAAGCTGAGGGAACAACCGGGGGTCACAGTCTGAAACTGTTCAAGCCAAGATGTAACACACGATTAAGGCAGAATGCCTTTGGGCACAGAATCATATATAAATGACTGGAACAGCCTACCAGAGAACGTTGTCACTGCACCGTCTCTAAACGCCTTTAAAGGCAGATTAGATAAACATTGGTTAAACATACAACCTGACTTTTGAGGCGTGGGTTGGGGATGTGAAACAACCTCCAAACAACGAGCATGGCAGCCCAAGCAGCCACGCAAATTTGCCGTACAGAAAATTAGTGTATATATATAGCAAATTTAAATATGAATCCAAAATTAGCAAAAAAGATATCAATATACAGATGCACTTGGCAGCCCAAGCAGCCACGCATTATGAAAATACAAAAAGATTTTTTTTGGTTAGATGCCATGGCAGCCCAAGCAGCCAAAGGCTAAGTGGAATTCTCCTAATTGATTGATTTATTTTGCCCCTAGCCGCTGGCTCACGTTGGATGTCCATGGCAGCCCAAGCAGCCACAGACGTTGCATTTTAAAGTTTTTTAGCTTCACAGTGATTTTAAATCTGTTTTTATACACTCCATTGGCAGCCCAAGCAGCCAATCCAGGGAAATGGTGTCAGATGTGCCTCCCAGGCACCTTTTAAAAATAGAAAAGTAAAATCTGTGATAAAAAACTAATCTGATGTACATAAATGCACTAATCAATTACGTAAATGCTTTTTTATAGAAACAGCTATTCAGTGAAAAGTATCTGAAGAAACGAGAGGCTACATAGGGGAAGTATCCCCTCCCAAGTGCCTTACATCAGTATATCAGTATATATATCAGAAAAGGATTTTTGTACTTTTATTCTACAGTACAATCCTCTCTCAACTAAACTTACAAACATTGCTAAAGATTGGTTAGAAAAATTCTGCCAGAATAACTCTAGATACAAAAAACAACCAGTTTCATTAATCACAGCCAATGCAAAAATCAAGAATTTTTCTCAAACTTTAGTCAGGTCACTGCTCAAATAAGTCCCTACATGGGCCGGGAGGCCACCTTGCCTCATTACATAACTTCTTTTTGCCTGCAAATAGTGGTAGGTGGATCTAAATAGGCTATCCAGCCACATTTTCCATTTGCCTGTGCCAGTGCATAAGTTTCTTTTTTGAGGTTCTTAACTCAATAAACCCTAACCCCAACCCTAACCCCAACCCTAAACCCTATTTTCCATATGCCTGTGCCAGTGCATGGTTAAGTTGGGATTTTAGGGTGATGGGCTGAGATAAGTTTCTTTTTTTAGGATCTTAACTCAATAAACCCTAACCCTAACCCTAACCCCAACCCTAACTATAACAATTTTGGAAATTCCTAAATCAGAAAAGCAAGAAATTTTGGATAAATTTGAAAGAAAATGGATCACAAAACTTGACACTTTTCAGTCAGTTGTCTCAAACTTTGGTCAGGTCATTGCTCAAATAAGTCCCTACTTGTATGGGGCCTGGAGGCCATCATGCCTCATTATATAACTACTTTTTGCCTACAAATAGTTGTAGGCGGATCTAAATGGGCTATCCAGCCACTTTTCCATTTGCCTGTGCCAGTGCATGGTTAAGTTGGGATTTTAGGGGGATGGGCTAACCCTAACCCTAACCCCAACCCCAACCCTAACCACAACCCTAACTATAACAGTTTTGGAAATTCCTAAATCAGAAAAGCAAGAAATTTTGGATAAATTTGAAAGAAAATGGATCACAAAACTTGATACTCTTCAGTCAGGGATGAATTCAGATGCAGGCAACCCTGAAAGGGATTTTTGTACTATTATTCTACAGTACAATCCTCTCTCAACTAAACTTACAAATATTGCTAAAGATTGGTTAGAAAAATTCTGCCAGAATAACTCTAAATACAAAAAAACAACCAGTTTCATTAATAACAGCAAATGCTATAAACAAGAATTTGTCTCAAACTTTGGTCAGGTCACTGCTCAAATAATTCCCTACATGTGTGGGGCCTGGACGCCACAATGCCTCATTATATAACTTCTTTTTGCCTACAAATAGTTGTAGGCGGATCCAAATAGGCTATCCAGCCGCATTTTTCATTTTCCTGTGCCAGTGCATGGTTAAGTTGGGATTTTAGGGGGATGGGCTGAATAAGTTGGCCGTTAACCCTGAATGCTAACCCTAACCCCTAAACCCTAACCCCCACCCTAAGCGGTGGGCTCCTCATTATGCGGATATATGCATGGCCTACTTTGTAACACAAAATTTAGCTAAATGTGACAAACAACCGCTTGTTTATCTTCGATATATAGATGATATTTTCATGGAGTGGCCCCATCCGCGAGACACTTTTGATCAGTTTTTTTGAGATTCTTACCAGTCCTAGTATTAAACTTAAGTCAACCATTCAGGAATATGATCTGGAATTCCTAGATGTTTTGGTTTATAAGGGCGATAACTTTGCAAGGAATGGGACATTTGATACCAAGGTATATTTCAAACCAACTGATTCTCAAACCTTATTACATAAACATTCGTTCCATCCCCAACATACATTTTCAGGAATTATAGAATCTTGACTGGTGCGTTTTGGCAGAATCTGTAGATTGGAGAAAGATTTTCATGAAGCAACAGGTATTTTATTCAGTGCCTTGTATCGTAGGGGCCATTCTAGACGATATTTTAGGGCAATCAAATCCCGGATCAAAGGTATGATATTTTAGGGCAATCAAATCCCGAATCAAAGGGTATGAACCCTTTAGATAATTTTGGCTGTTGCAGCGTTGCTCCATTTGTAAACATGTGAATAGAAATCGCACTGTGAATATAAATTCAAAGCAGATTTAAGATTATTTGCCAATGGCAACTGCAATACCAAAACAGCCATCTATCTGATGTTTATTTTTTGAGGAACTTAACTCAATAAACCCCAACCCTAACCCCAACCCTAACCCCAACCCCGTTACCCCAACCTGGGCGATTGTGTTACATGAATCATACTATTTTAGATCTCATAAAGCAGAGCTTTATATTACATTCCTAGTATTTCAAAAGTCTTCATAGAAGTTCACTACCTCCACCTTCATTGTTGGTCTCCGATAGGGCATGGTCCGTCTTGGATTAACCCATAATTAGTCCTTAATATTCCAGTTTGGAGGGTGTCAAATCACTGCAGGACCTTTTCCCAATTGTCCTGAAAATATTTTTGAACAGGATTGGTGGCCTAGGGTTTGTGGATGGCTTTGGATTGTTGTCCTGTTGCAGTGACTTGTTTAGTCATGTTCCTTACTTTCATACTGAATCATGTCAGTTCTCTTCAAAAATTTTCTGAAAACCAGCGGCATTGGAGTGTTCATAAGTCGTGACCAATTTTCCAGTGTTGTTTGCACTCAAATAGCCACAATGTATGAATAGTGCACCACCCTGGGTTCACCCTGTGAATGGTGTTATTTTCTTGCATACCTTCAAACAGAGTGGGGGTGATTATGAGACAAACTTGGCAGCAATATACCAGAAGCAGTTTAGTGAGTCTCAAGTCAACTGCCAAAATGTTTTGGATGGATGAGACTGAGCTAGGTGTTATATCATTAAATTTTTTTGCATTGTGTTTGGAAGGAGATTAATCAGATTTACAAAGAAAAGAAGACCATTTCTAAATTGAACAAGGGTGATCCACTGTCAAAGCTTTGCAGCTGGTTCAGTTCAATTGGCACCAGAGACATTGTCAGGACTGAAGAAATGTATAATGTCACTGATTCCCAGAAAATTTTAGAAGAAAACTTGCCACGAAACAGTGTCAGGGTGAAGAATGTGATAAAAATAGATGCTTCGACATTCCAGCAATCCAAAACCATCCACCAATCCTGTTCAAAAATATTTTCAGGACAATTGGGAACAGGTCCTGGAGTGGTTTAACACCCAACAGACTAGAATATTATGGACAAATTATGAGTTAATCTGAGACGGACCATGCCCTATTGGAGACCAACAATGAAGGTGGAGTTACAGAAAATCTGTGATGCAGAATGGACTGAAATTACTGTTGATGTAGTCTGAAGACTTTTGAAATACTTAAGTAAATCCTGCAATCAGTTAGTGATCCTAAGGGGGAAAATATGTAATATTACAGGAGGGTATGTAAACTTTTGAAAATGCCATAAAATGCTAACTCCTGCTAACTCCCACTAACTCCCATAACTCCCAGTAACTCCCGTAACTCCCACTAACTCCCATAACTCCTGCTAACTCCTGCTAAATCCCACTAATTCCCGTAACTCCCACTAACTCCCGCTAACTCCCACTAACTCCCGTAACTCCTGCTAACTCCCGCTAACTCCTGCTAACTCCCGTAACTCCCGCTAACTCCCACTAACTCCCGTAACTCCCACTAACTCCCGTAACTCCCAATAACTCCCAATAACTCCCATAACTCCCGCTAACTCCTGCTTAATCCCACTAACTCCCATAACTCCCGCTAACTCCCGCTAACTCCCACTGACTCCCGTAACTCCCACTAACTCCTATAACTCCTGCAAAAAATCCCGCTAACTCCTGCTAACTCCCGTAACTCCCACTAACTCCTGCTAACTCCCACTAACTCTCGTAACTCCCATTAAGTCCCATAAGTCCCACTAACTCCCGTACTTCCCACTAACTCCTGCTAACTCCCACTAACTCCCACTTACTCCCGCTAACTCCCGCTACCTCCTGCTAACTCCCGTAACTCCCATAACTCCCTGAAGTCCCAAATGGAGGCTCCGTTTGGGAGTTACATGCTTAAATGGGGCCTGCATGTGAACATTACGATACACTTTTACCAAGGTCACATAAAGTTTCAAATGGTGCATAGATGTAGGTGTCAAAATTGAGGTCTAAATCAGAGTCAAAATTAATACTTCTATTGTTTAGTCGTCATTCTTTGAATGCTAATTCAAAACATAGGGTGCGCAGCAGCAAACCTTCAGCGAATAACACCTTTAGAAGATTACAATAATATCATAAAATTTGTGCGTTGACGAAATTGCTTATAGGTACATGCAATAGCGGTCGAGTTGTGGTCTTCAATAATCTCTATTTGCCAGCTGCCCTACCATCTTCCCATCTGCTTGTCAGGATTTGTAAAATCAGGGAAAGGCCTTATTAGACTAATTTACGCATATTATGTTATAGTTTCATGGATGTACAAAGTACAGGTTATGAAAAACCAAAAAATATAATGCTGTTATAATTTTGTGATGTTTTTCCAATGAGCACTGCTACATTGCGTAGGTGATTTGTTTAGAAAATTGCATTACTGTATATGCAATAGTGGGCAATTTTAGCTCCGATATACAAAATATTCTTTTAAATATTTTTTCTCAATATTACAAAAACTATAGAATAGCCATCTGTCAGACCATGAAAAGGCACAACTAGACCATATAAGCCATATGTGTACCAAACTTCATCCAAGTATATGGAATAGTGATGGGATGTTGGGCTAGAAACAAAAAATTAAGTTTTAACTTTTTTTCAATATTTCAAGAAGTATATAATATTTTCCATCAGACCTTTCAAAGGGCACAACTAGACCATATTGACCATATGTGTACCAAACTTTATCCATGAACATGCAATAGTGACCGAGTCTTAGCCCAAAAAACAAAAAGAATATGCTTTTATACTTTTTCAAATTTTTTCAGAAAGTATAGAATATCTGTCAATGAGACCATCAAAAGGCACAACTAGTGTACCAAATTTCATCCATGCACATGCAATAACGACCGAGCCTTAGCCCGGAAACGAAAATTTTTTTTTTTTATATTTTGTTAATTATTTAAAAAAGTATTTAAGATCTATTCATCAGACCATTAAAAGGCACAACTAGACCATACAGGCTAGATGTGTACCAAATTTTATCCACGTACAGTCAATAGAGGCCGAGTGCTGGGCCGGAAACGATGTATCCGCCCGCCGCCCGACTGCCCTAGACCATATAGGCCACATGTGTACCAAATTTCATCCATGCACATGCAATAACGACCGAGCCTTGGCTCGGAAACGAAAAAAATTTTATTTTTTTATATTTTGTTAATTATTAAAAAAAGTATTTAAGATCTATTCATCAGACCATCAAAAGGCACAACTAGACTATACAGGCTAGATGTGTACCAAATTTTATCCACGTACAGTCAATAGAGGCCGAGTGCTGGGCCGGAAACGATCTATCCGCCCGCCGCCCGACCGCCCGAGGAGTATATAATTTCTTCCTGCAGTTCTGCAAAAAACTGCAGAATTCTGCAGTTCTGCAAAAAAAATCTGCAGAATTCTGTAGTTTCAAAATAAAACTCTGCAGGAAGCTGCAGAATTCTGCAGCTAACTGCATGATTTCTGAACCTCTGTTACTTCCTCCAGTGTATTGCATCTGTACAGTTCAGACCTCTTTGACATTGGGCTTGCCGCTACCAAGGAAACATTGATTAGGGGGTTGGTTTCGGGGGTTGTGGTTTGGGGGGTCGGGGTTTTGGTAGTCCTCTGTCATTGCAGCGTTTCTGAAAAGTTTCTGCAGCAAAATCTGTAATCCTGTAGGAGATATGCAGCCTGGGAGGTTTTATGCAGTTCTGAAAAAAACTGCAGAATTCTGCAGAAAACTGCAGAATTCTGCAGGAAGCTGCAGAATTCTGCAGTTCCAAAAAAATCTGCAGAATTCTGCAGTTTCAAAAAAAAACTGCAGCCAACTGCATGATTTCTGAACCTCTGTTACTTCCTCCAGTGTATTGCATCTGTACAGTTCAGACCTCTTTGACATTGGGCTTGCCGCTACCAAGGAAACATTTATTTGGGGGGTTGGTTTGGGGGGTCTGGGTTTTGGTAGTCCTCTGTCATTGCAGCGTTTCTGAAAAGTTTCTGCAGCAAAATCTGTAATCTTGTAGGAGATATGCCGCCTGGGAGGTTTTAAGCAGTTCTGCAGAAAACTGACGAATTCTGCAGAAAACTGCAGAATTCTGCAGGAAGCTGCAGAATTCTGCAGGAAGCTGCAGAAATCTGCAGTTCCAAAAAAATTTGCAGAATTCTGCAGTTTAAAAAAAAACTCTGCAGGAAGCTGCAGAATTCTGCAGTTCTGTAGCAAATTCTGCAGTTCTACCAGGTAGCAGTTTGTGGAATGACATTTTTGCGAGCACACAGATCGCCGAAAAAAGTGCCGTACGGCAAAAAGAAACAACGACGGACAAAGACTGACTGCTGTATTAAATAGACCTGGTTGTAGAGTACCTGAAACTTTTTTCGGAATGAAATTTGGTTGAGAATTGACCGAGCAGAGAGGAAAAATGTCCATGGAAGTTCATTATGATAGAGCACTGTCAGCAGTTTATGAAATGACATTTTTGCGAGCTGACCGATCGCCGAAAAACGGGTCGTACCGTCTCGTACGGCAAAAAGAAACAACGACGGACAAAGACTGACTATTGTATTAAATAGACCTGGTTGCAGAGTATCTGAAACTTTTTTCGGAATGAAATTTGGTTGAGAATTAACCGAGCAGAGAGGCACAACGTCCATTGAAGTTTATTTTGATAGAGCACTGTCAGTAGTTTATAAAATGACATTTTTGCGAGCTGACGGATCGCCGAAAAACGGGTCGTACGGCAAAAAAAAAACGATGACGGACAAAGACTGACTAGTGTAGTCAATAGACCTGGTTGTTGGGTACCTGAAACATTTTTCTGAATGAAATTTTCTTGAGAATTGACCGAGCAGAGAGGCAAAGCGTCCATTGAAGTTAATTTTGATAGAGCAGTTTGTAAAATGACATTTTTGTGATCCCATTTGTTTCCTCACAGTCCTCATTCTTGTATAGGTATTAATGGAGCTGCAGAACTGCAGAATTCTGCAGTTTCCTACAGAACTGCAGAATTTATTGCAGAACTGCAGAATTCTGCAGCTTCCTGCAGAATTCTGCAGTTTCCTTCAGAACTGCAGAATTTTTTGCAGAACTGCAGAATTCTGCAGTTTTCTGCAGAATTCTGCAGTTTCCTACAGAACTGCAGAATTTTTTTGCAGAACTGCAGAATTCTGCAGAATTCTGCAGTTTCTATTGCAGAATATGCAGCTGCAGGAAGAAATTTAAGTGTACTGGACCGCCCGCCCGCCCGGCGGACGGACAGCATTTTTACCCAAGTGAATAGAATACCTTCTTCGAACTTCGTTTGCTGAAGGTAAAAATATATCACCATCAGGTATTGAGGTCACGGGAGTTGGTCTACCTCAACTGAAACTGAAAGTCATTGGTTTTTTGGTCATTGTGGGAAAAGCGCACCTGTTGTCACTGCCGATTTACTTTTTCCACTTTCTCAGAATCTGGTCTACAAAAATTGAATAATATAGTATCTGTTTCTGCTTGTGTCATATGCTATAAGATTTCCAGAGGTTTCAAAATTGGATGGGGGAATTCCCCTTGAATGCAATAACTGCAATCTGTTAAAAGTTAAAAATATGCAATGTTTGCATAGGACTTGCTATGGAATGGCCTCTGCCCAAACGCTTTTTAATGCAGGCCCCTAAAGGCGAATTTCAATCATTGAAAGTAGCACCTGACAATACTAGATCATAACTTTTTGACATAGACCAAATTGTTCCATCAACCTGGGATATGCATTGTTGTTTCCAGGTAAATAGATATACTTTCATTTCGTATGATCTGCTCATTCACATGACACCCACACATCATCAGACATTGCAGCAAAAAGAGATAACATGTGTAAATGGATCTGAGACATCAAAAAGGGATGAAAGAAAAAGGTATGTCATGATTTCCTGATAGAGCAATACGATGAGTTCACAAAATATATTTAGCTGCAAATAGCTTTGAGCTCAAGTTCAACTTCAAGGACACTTTTGATACACATTTATTTACAATACTGAATTCACTTATTTTACTTATATTATGATGCCTGTTGTTTTCAATGCAAATTACTGAAAATGATCAAATTCCAAACTGTGCAATACTTTGTATATAATGGAGCTTGTATATCTCCATAGGTATACCTCTTGCTGGTACTGCTATTGCATCAGATATTAATTTTGTTGAAGTAACATTTGATACAGGGATATAGAAGCTGATTATGAGCCTTCTGTCAAAGTCTGATGATCAGTAAATGAAATCATTTTCTGTCGTATAAAATGAATGTTTATGGCTTTGTGAATTTTAGTACAGAAAATATAATGATAAAAACAAAACATCTGAGTGATTCACAAAAGCTGATTCACAGAAGATTCATAAAAACTGATAAAAACTGCTGAATCTCCCTTTTTCCAATCTTTAACTGAACGAAGTCATATCGCTGTAATGCGACAATGAATCTCTATGTTTCATATCTTTCTCATTTTGGTGCTTGTTTGAGAGCGTAATATGAGTATTTATCACTCCCAGATCTGTTGGAAAATGTCCGTCGCTCTCTTCCTGTCACCCATTGCAATACACATCTGATGTCAAGGGCAAGGGGGAGGTAGACCTCTTTCTGAAGCAAGATCATAGGAAATGGTGTGATGAGTCGCATGGGAGAAGCATTGTTTGACATGACAGCAGGTGGTTTACATTGTCATTACATACATGCATGCTGCAATCGGAATGTTTTATCCCCATCTTTTAGAATATTATGTTGTTTACGCTTTTCAATGATTTCATCTTCAGTATTCATAGACAAGAACAAGGTAGGTATGTATTATAAGGATGGTAAACATTATGTATTATTGTATATATTTATGTATATGCTAAATGCTGTGCGCAGAATGTTTTTCCATTCATTCAGAATATTTAACTGTGTAGTTTCAAGAGATTCGATGCTCAGTACTCATGAATGAGAACAATAAAGGATTTTATTGCAGCTATTTGCATCTCAATATAAATCGATGTCGTAAATTAAGTCTAAGTTGCCTTTATTATGAAATGTCTTGCACACATTATACCTGACCACACAAAAAGTGGCTCATATGCATCTTGAAAATTTTTATTAAGGCTGCAGAGTTATTTCTACCTACAACAAAATCAATTAAAAATGCACCACAAGTTTTGTCTTTCACATTGTAATTTAGATTGAGGTGATAAACAAGTTTTGTTCTTCAGTCACAATATATTTGAGTCACAATTATCTGCAATTTATTTGCCTGCCATGAAATGCCCTGAAAACAATCATGACATAAGTGTCTTATTGAAATCCATGGTTTAGTTTTTCTGGAGTAGCTTGCAAAATAACAACCAACTGCACTTACAGTCTGGAAAGGTGCTTTAAATCCTATGTGCTGCTTCTATATTCTTTGAGTAGAAATTTAGGACTTGCCAATTAATGGGTGCAAGCAATTATGATTTCCAGAAATAGCGGCAAAACCAAATAAGCAGAAGTAAAGAAGTTATGTATTCACGTGACTTTCCCAATTGAGCGCCTGCAACTAAAGGCGAACCAGATGAAGAACTGTTGAATTTATTTGCAGCTACTCCAGACACATTTTCGCGAAAACACCTCTGCTTGACATGTACCTAAAAAAATAGTGAAATAAGAAACTGAGGATAAAAGTAATCCGAATGAAGTGATAGCTCTAAATATGGAAAATTTTGATTTTTATACTATTTTCTATTTCAAATTGGACTTTTACTACTTTTCTTTCTTTAGTTGTACAGAAGTTTTGTATTTGCAAACAAATTATGTTTCTGACAAGCTTTTCTAAATTAAATGAGAAAGAGTGCCATTAATTCATCTCAATATGAAATAGCCTTATAAATGAATTAAGTTAGACCTGTGCTGCACGTAAATACCTAAAATTATTCCTGATCAAGTGACCCTACATGCATAAGATTTTTCGAACAACAAAGAGCTAGAGTGTTTCAAGAAAAACCTAAAAACCCACTTATTTAAAAGTCCTGCAAATGATCCTTACTCACCATAGTGCTTCTGAGCAGTTTACAGGAAATACGCTATAAAATTACTATTCTTATTTATTATTAATATCAAAATTCCCTGGGTGGTCTAACTCTAAGTTGTGCAAAATGCAAATTTCAATTCACTGAAATCATAATGTTAATATATTTTTTAAATATACCGAATCATGCCCTGATTGCAAACAATAAGCTCATGCATACACTGCGTTCCCAATTATTATGCAACTACGCTTTTTTGCATTATCTCAAAAAGAAATAACACTATTTAAATATCCTTTACACGTAATGATAAGTGTACAATGGAGATAATATCCTGCGAATTTTGTCCAATTCCATTGACTCAGTTGGGAGTTATGCCACATAATGATGTTTTGTGGTGTTCCCAATTATTAAGCAAATTCTTGGAAAAGCATCCATGGCCACTCAAAATTACCAAAACTAATCTGAAGATGCCATGCACATATACCCCATAACACAAAAGAAAAAGTGTAACCATAATTTCAAACATAGATGCATTCATAGCCAAGAAATTCATGTTATTTTACTGTATTGAAATAGAATTGAAATTACAGTTTTATTGCAATAAAAACCCCCTGATAGCCAGACAAAATGAAAAATCATTACCTAACTCATTTACCACTTTCCTTAGGTTTGGAGCTCTCCTGTAAACCAATGGCAATTAAGTTGCACGACTATATTTGAGAAATATCTTGAAATGAATTGAACTCATCCAATTGTCAATGCTATTCCAATGGGACACAGAAGTCTGAGTTTTTGATTTGGTGTCATATTATGTAGAGATACCTGATTTGGTGTTTCATCTCACTGTACGACCGTGGTGTGCTATAGATATATTCTAAGCTGGAATTTTATTTATACTAAATTTTTTAAGAGCATGGGAGGCTTCTTTATTGAGAAAAAAGCCAATTTCAATGGTTTTTCAATGCAGATGTATTATATTGATTTCTTGGTCATGAAGGTCTCTACGTTTGAAATGATTGTTCCATTTTTAACCCTCGGCAATGTATACATTGCCGACGGGTATTGTAGTTACTTTGGGAAAATTTGTCCGTCCGGCGGGCGGGGGGGCGGGCGGGCGGGCGGGCGGGCGGGCGGCGGGGGCGGGGGCGTCCGGATAACGGGCGTCCCACTTGTGTATTGGGAGTAATGCCAAAACTATGGAATGTATACTTTTTATTTTTGGGACATTATTATATCTTTTATCCTAGTTGTACCTATTAGAGGTTTAATCCACATGA
>JAPTHN010000188.1:0-312500 GCA_026936325.1 Platynereis dumerilii | reverse complement strand
GCTTCTTGAGTACTTGTGACAATCTTCCATTTTTCAAATCTTTAGCTGAACCATAATATTTCCTATCTTTCTATTTTTGGTGCTTGTGTGAGAGCATGATATGGGCATTTATCACTTAAAGATCTGTAGGAACAGGCCCCTTGCTCCCTTCCTGTCAGTCGCCCATTGCATTACACACCTGATGTCAAGGACAAGTGGGAGGTATTCCTCTTTTTGCTGCAAGATAATATGCTATGTGACACTGATATCCCTAACACTGCTTTCAACATATGACATATTATGATGAGTCATATAGGAGAATCATTTTTTGAAATGACATAAGGTGGTACACATAATTGCATGCATATATACATGAAGTTTAATATCATAAGGTTTTTAAGGTCATTTATCTACCCATTACAGAGATTCTTAAGCAAGGACAATGTGTGCATAGGATGGTAATAAGTTTATATATGTAGATATGTAAATGATGTGTCGAGAACGTAATTCATAAATTAGAACAATGTAGAATTTTATAACATCAATTTTCATCTCAATACGAAATCTCTGTGGAAAATTTAGTCTAGGTTTTCATGAATAATGTGTTGAACACATTATACCTGACCTTACAAAATGTGGCTGATTTGCAAGTCTAGTCTTTGCTGAAGGAATAATAGAGTTCTTAACTGAAGAAATATACAAATCTTGTTAATGTATATTGAATTGCACAAGGATTTTTAAGTTTTAAAATATCCTGTGTAGATATTAATCTCCCAAAGTCAGCATTCCCACTCCTCCTTATTTATTTTTGTGATACAAAATGACAATAATATTGATGTCATGTCATCTAATCAGTAATTTCTAAGACAATATGAATGATAAGCAAATTTTCTATCCTGAATCAAGAGCTCCTTTCCCTTCAACACAGACCAAACGGCAATGGTGAAAGCCTTCATGCACCGGAATTTCCCTGCAGCTTTTCACAGGATTTGTTATTCTGGCTGTTAATTGAGTTGGCATTAACGTGGTTAACTATGGATACACTCTTGCGCATTTCTGGTAAACAGATCTGAAATATTCAGCTGAAACCAGCTTCCAAAATAATTTCAAACTGTCTGAAAGATTCGGTTAATTAAAATGGCATCAACTATGAGCTCTGAATTAGTATCAATCCCAAATGAGTGGACATTATTTTGTTCATTTGAATTATTATTCTCAGTGCTGCAGTAGAAAGAGCAATTCCAAGAGTATTCGAGATAGGCAGGTGACCAGATCTCCATACTTTAAGTACGTAGTTGGCAGGTAAATTTTATTTCATGTCACATCAAAATCGAAATATTATATATCTATAAATAATTTTATTGACAACAAATATATAAAGAAGAGGTGCTTAGAAATGACGATGCACATAGAAATACTATCAGGGCCGGATTAAGGTAGTATGAGGCCCTAGGCTGAACCTCAGTGTGAGACCCCTTGCTGGAGCCGACCTGAGACTGCCAATCACCGCAGATTTGTCCCTGTGATTCCCATTTAAAATTTGTATTTAAAAATTGTAAATTAAATGGATCGCTTGATCTTAAAGTTTTCCATTAAAAATTGCATGCGCCACTGACGAACCAGACAGAAATCCTTCTCTGTCTCTACTGCATTTGACCCTGTTCTAGGCCTACTTGATTTGATATTCATTTCCCTGTTACAATTTCATGATAGACAGATAGATAGATATGTCTTTTATTCGACCACAGAACCATAACCATGAGACTACCAGCTCTTCTATTATCAACTGTACAATTATTTAAATGGCAAAGATTTTGGCAACATTTTTTTGCAATGATCAGGAAAATATCGGCAATAAACATCAAAATATTTGCAATAATCATGAAAATATCTGCAATAATTGTACAAAATTAGCAATAAATGCACTAAAATCGTAGAAAGAATGGGAAATTTCACATTTATTCCTAGATAATAGTGCATTTTCATCCAATTGTTGCACAAATATTTACGAGACAGTCATATATATATATATACGTTTTTATTGACATAAAAAGGTCACATTTGACCAAAAAGTCAGTTACAAACAGTAAAAATATGGTACAGGCAAAATCAAGAACAATAGAAAAATAAGAAATAAAGTAAATTCTAGTTCTAGTACTACCACACTAATACTACATTCAGCTAATAGGAATATCACATTCTATTTAGAGTTACATCTATAATAGCATACATCATAATGTCAATCACAGTCAATAGGATAGCAAAAAGAGTCAATTTAGCACTATTGCGGTTATCAGTACCATAGCACTTAATAGCACCTTTAAAACGATGAAAGATAAAGACAGTCAATGTTACATCACAAAGTAAAAGTATATAAATCAAAATAGCACAGAGGCACATAATAATCATAGAGAATTCAGTAATAGTCGTTAAAATGTTGAGAAATGTTTACAATAATTGATTCCAGGGGAGCTTCATATTTGAAACTCTTTAAACATGTATTTCTAGGCTACGCGATCCGTTTTTATAAATTTGGGGCAATTTGGGGCCCCTTAATAGCATTTCAACCAACTTGTCCTTTTGATTTTTCTCAATTTATTTTGGTAAATTTTATTATATTTTTGTGACCAGATGTGAGGCCCTCCTGAGGTGTGAGGCCCTAGGCTACAGTTGTGCGTGAAAAATAGTGAACCCATGGAGATTTACCATTGAAGACAATGATAAAGTTGTCTCACCTCAGTGGCCACAACATGAATGATATTACACGAATCATTGAACCAATGACTGTATTATACCATTGAGGTTTCCCACTACATGTACCAGCCTGGCCATTGGATTTGTATCAGGGGTCTTTGCGCCAGATAGGGGTTATAATTGTGCAAGAGTAAGTACACCCTCTGCTCCTATCTTTTAACATTACGCTTAGGGTGCACTTACTTTTGCACAATTGTATAGCCTACTCAGCCTAACGGATAATCCAGGCCTAGATGCTATATCAGTTTTATTGACATGAAAAATATCAGATGACGATACATCCATCAGATAGTATAAAATCATGAATTAGTTATGTCACGTGATAGTCTCACCTATAATTCTCGGAAAGCTGACATGTTGTTAGTGCCAATTTGTCTATTTCCACTTTCCATGCATCCGGTGTTCAAACATTGATTTTCTGGTCTCGCCTTGTGAGTGGATGCACTTCAGACTACCAAGGGTTTCAGAGTGAGTCTGAAAACGCGTTCTTTAGAATTAAATGAAATTTGTGTTAAGAAAGCGGTCAAATTCTTGCAGGAGGCATGAGGAGTTACTACTACAGTGGAATTTTAGATAATTTTGCAACCTGTTGTAGTGCCAGGTGGTTAACCAACAGCAGATCAAGGGGGGCCTATGGGCCCAGGCCTCCCTAGACCAATGAGTTTTAAATAAAATTTTCCAGTATATATGGAGCAATGTGTGCCCTCGAATGCCGAAATGAAGCCCACGTGGGCCCGAAAATTCCAAAACAACACCCTTCCTTCTTTAGACTATCCTTTCTGGATCCGCCACTGATGACATCTGTCTGGCTGATGTGTTCTTCCATCTTGACAAATTTTAATAAGGCTGCAAGAGGGTCTGTCTCAGAAAAATTTCTACCTACTAAATCCGATTAAAAGTGCACCACAACTTTTGTCTTTTACATTGTAAATTAAATTGAGAGATAAACAAGTTTCGTTCTTCAGTCACAATGCACTTCATTCACAGTGTACATTCATTTGCCATGAAAATTACCTGGAAAACAATCATGATATAAGTGTCTTATTGAAATCTGTGTTTTAGTTTTCAGAAGTAGCTTGCCAAATAACAAACAACTGCACAGTCTTGAAAGGTGTTTTAAATCCAAAATGCTGCTTCTCTAAGGTAAAGGTAAAGGTAAGGTAAAGGGACTTTTATTTAACGTGGGTAGCCAAGCTAAGTCAGTGACTTGTTTCCAGTTGGGCCCACGGCGCCTCCAATTTTACGTCTGATGTGAACGACGATGTCGTGGAATGACATGATGGCCAGCCTGGGGATTGAACCCGGGTCTTTCGCTTGTGAGGCAAGCACTCTATTGACTGAGCTATCCGGGCTGACTCTATTCTATGGGTAGCAATTTCGGACAGGGCAATTAAATGGAACCAGGAAATAATACTTTCCTGAGATAACTGCAAAACCAAATGAGCAGGAGCCAAGACCAAGAAGTTATGTATTTAACTGACTTTCCCAAATGAGCACCTGTGAGTGATTTAAGACGCATCAGATAGAGAACTTGTTAATTTATTTTACATTTTGTTGTCATTATTTTGCAACACCAGAGTAAACTGTTTATTATTGTTAAGTGGTTGTAAAACTATGACTTATTGATTTTATCATTTGTTATTTATATACCTATTTAATAAGGGCATTATTGAAAAACAGTTTTTAACTGAACAAATCACCCTTGTAAAATATTTTTGAAATAAAAAAAAATCAAAAAAAAATCTATTCCTGAGACATTTTCACAAAAACTACTTTGCTTGACATTTACCTCGCAAAATAGTACAAGGTGAAAATAATAAGTATTGAGGACAAAAGTGACCTGAATGAAGTGATAGCTCTGATATGGACAATTTCGATTTTTAGATTATTAGGAATTTAAAATTGGACATTTAATTTAATTGTCTTTAATCGTACAATAGTTTTATATTTCCATACAAATGTCTTTATAACATCATATAAGACGTAAAATAAATGTTTTTTTCATTAGGGGGAGGGGGTCCACCCACCTATTGGTTATAGCAGTATATACATCTGCTCGGGTGGCCTCCAACGCAACATTTATTGATATTGTTATCAAATTGTGATATTTATGTGTGTACATATGTTGCGAAAATAAATTTATCCTATCCTATACATAAACATCATTCTCCACATGGTCAAGAAGAACAATGTCATTTTAAAAATGTGACCTGCCACAGCAACACTTAGAAACAAATTCTCTAAAATATCCAAAAGGTGCATATTTGAAAAAAGAATTCTCTGCATGCCCTTGTCACAAAATGCATTTGTTCATGTAAATAATTCATAACCACAACCACTACTTGCACATTATGCTGCTAAGAGGCTGATCAAGTGCACATACATGCATATGAATTGGCTATGAATTGGCAGTTGTGCGAAATGCAAATTTCAAACACCTGAGACCAAACAATTGATGCTAAATCATAAATGTAGAATATTTTTTCAAATAGACCAAATTGCTTTACCAAACATCAAAAATAATATGTCATTCCCAATAAGAGTAAGGCATGCTCCGATTTTTGAATGATAAGCTCACACACATTGCAACTGCACATCGTCAGACATTGCATGAAAAGGGGATAGGAGGGATGTAAATGAATCTGTGACATCAAAACGGATGAAAGAAAGGTGCATCATGATTTCCTGATAAAGACACACAATGTGTTGGCTACTTCTTCACATCAACTGTCTAATATTGTCGCTTCTGGAATAATAAGAATTGTTCTCATCTACTGTCTTTACCGGGTTATAAAAACGTCTTGAAACGTTTGACAAAGTGAGAAATACCATGAATTGATAATGGATTGCACACAATTTTTCTGTAGAAGGTGATTCAGATGTCACACTACATTTTAAAGAAATATTCATTTGCAAATAGCTCCGAGTTTTAATTCCACCTATACTTTGCTACTTTTGATACTTATGAATTCACAATTTTACCTTGCGGATTTATGCACACTTATTGAGGTAGCTATAGCATTAAATATTTACTAGACAAACATCCCATGTAGGTATATAGTGATTACAGACAGATTCTTCCTGTAAAAACTGATAATCAGTAAATATACAGCTTTTTCGCAATATTTTGTTGCAGGCTTCTTGACACTTGACAATCCTCCATTTTTCCAATCTTTAACAGAAACATGTCATATCCTTTTAATACAGCAATGAAGCTCCACATTTCCTATCTTTCTCATTTTGGGGCTTGTGTGGAGGAGTAATATATATTTGTCACTCAAAGATCGGAACAGGCCTTACACGTTTCCTGTCATCCATTGCATTACAGACCTGATGCTAAGGGCAAGTGGGAGGTAGAACTCTTTCTGCAGCAAGATCATAGGCAATGTGACAATGATATCTTTGATGCTGTATACAGCATGTTATTATGAGTCACATACAAGAATCATTTTTTGACATGTTTTTCCATTTAATTTTAGAATATAATGTAGTTTATAAGGATTTGATGTTCAGTATTCATAATGAAGAGCACAATGTCCGGGATTTTATTTTGTTTTGCAGCATACTGTGTGATAAATTTCATGCTCTGCTCTCCCAGGAGTATTATTAATGCAACAAGGTAGATAAAAAAGAATCAAGGACGATATAAAGGGAGATAACAAAGACACTGGTTGCCATTAACCTACCTCTCAGAGACTCTTGATTGCAATAAATCAGTTCCTCCTGAATCAGCAAACTTTGTCGTAAAAACAGTATATACCGGTATGTCTTCTTTCCATTGAACCTATTGCCTTCATGTCAATGTATAATAGGCGCATAGCTGCAGTGTCTGAAGAAATTCTTGACAATAACATGATTTAAAAAAATACTTTTCTTGTATGTGCCAGGTCTTTGTTGTAATAACATTATTATTTTGTCTTCTATGTCACAAGGAATTAATACCGTCCTTCCACTGCAAACTTTCAGTTTTGGCTGTAAAACTGCTGAATCGGCTACTTTGCACATCCACGTTTCATATCAATCTGATTTTAGGAGAATTGTTTTTTTGTGTGGGAGCATCATATATGAGTATGTATCCTTCCGAAGTCTGTCCTTTATTCTCTTAGTGTCAGCCATTGCATTACACACCCGATGTCAAGGTGAGATCTCTTTTTGAAGCAAGATTACAGGCAATATGACACTGATAGCGTTGATGCTGCATTTTGACCTTGATCTATCAAAGATTCAACATATAGCCACATGTGACATGATCTGATGAGTAACAATTTAAAACCACTTTTTGAAAATTAACCAAAATTTTCAGATGAGAGAATACAATGACAGCTGTTTTTTTGTCATTACCATATTTTCCTCAGAGAAAATATCTGCAAATTAGTTCTCACTTATATCATATTGGGCTCTGAGTTCTTCAGTGTGTGGACACAACAGCAGGTCATGGGTATTGGTCTCCACTTCAGAACATCTTATAGTTCTATTATATACGTGAATGGTTTGATCAAAGGTTTTTAAAGACATTTCGAGCTTTTTTCTTTTCTTTTCTTTTCATTTTAGAGAGACTAGGCAATTAAAGCTTTTTTGGCTCAGACTCAGACTCAGACTCATTTCTTGCTATTTTAAATGAAAAAAAAAATACAATACACACATATACATAATAAATCATCAATTTTCTATTAAAAAAAAGAGCAATGGGACTCCTCGAAGGCAATTAGTTGCCGCTGATAAGGTGCCCCACTGTTTAGAAATTGTTTCAAGGCACAGTGGGTGGCGATGAACTTAACAAAATTCAATAAAAGAAATATAAACAACTGTAAATAAGAAAGAAACAAAGATTTTATAGTCGAATAAAAAATAAAAATAATGATGGGATGATGGACTTCAGTTACGAGGGGATGGAGCTGTGAACAGAGCAGTATCTCATAGTGAAATCAATTTCTATTACAAATATAACAGTGATCAATCGAACAAACGGGATCATAACTATCTAGTAATTTAATCTTAATGTATTTTTTGTATCGATGTTTTAACCTATAAAAAAAAAACTTACATGTAAGTATTCTTAACAGTACATCGATTCATCAAGGTGAGGAAAATGAACTGGCAATATTTTTTCCGTGTGAAACGTCATCAAAGATTGTGTACAATTTCAAGATAGGACTCAATGCAAAACTTGGTCTAAAATCCCTAATAAACGTCCGATTTTCAAAATTTAAAAACCTACATCTATCAAGTAAACTCCTCCGAATTCAAAGCACTTATTAATTTTGCTCTATTTGCAATATTAACTTCGCAAAAAGCGTTTCGGCGCATTACGCTGCAATGATGCAAAGTTCCAGTGGCCACAGCAAACCAGTGGCAGACTCATGATTTTTTTTTTGTTGGGGGGTGGAGGGTATTTTTCAGGCCTGAAATCACACACTATTAAATAGTACTGAGAAAAGTGTACACTGTGCATGTAGCAAATAACAAACTAATAGCCAAACAGGTGGTTTTACACAACAGAGGTTGTTTTTTTACACATCCTTGGCTATGTAATATTTTCATGAAAAAAGGGGAGGGGCTTTGGAATTTTTCTAAGGGTATTTATTTCATAGAAATGCCTACTTTGAGATACTAAAACCTTTTATTACATGCCACATACCCTCAGGTTCATGGTAAGATCGATGCAGTACCCTTTTTTAAGGGTACTTTTCTCGTTATATCCATGAGAGCTATGTGTAAAGATTTTGTTTCTGAAATTATCTTGCATGGTATTAAATATTTTAATAAATTTATATTTTATACCATTTCTTGCAAACTCATTATTATAATCATGTTGAGTCAAATTCACAAAGAATTATTTCTTTCTTTAACAGCGAGAAAATAAAGTTGCCTTTAAGAATATTCAGCTGCTGCTCACACGACCATTCCCAATAATTTTACTGACATCTTCTGAAATTTACGTTACGGATTGAGAAGAATTCATACATTACATCCATTGTGACTAGAAATGTGCTCAGCTGAGTCTTGTGATTTCTTTCAGTCAATACAACTCATCTGTTTAAATCTAAAGTCAAATTTAGCATGATATAGAGCATATAAAATGAGCTTTTCGAATATTTGTCTTAAAAGAATGTGTCTATAGCCCAGACATTTTCTGCAGTCTTGATTGTCATGTCTACACACGTAATTTGAATTGTGAAATTTATGACTTGTTTCAATTCAACCACTAGAATGTCAGAAACATGAAACAAATATGCATAGGCAAAAATTATATTTATCTAAACCATGCTTGTCTTCCTTGGTGTGGGAGCCAGAGATTTATGTGCACTATCATCATGATCCTATCAATCTTCCAAACAGAAAAATGAGAAAATCATAATTGATTCGTAACTATCTCAAATGGGTGCTTAACTAATTTGGAGACATGATGACATGATTCAAACCGGCATGAATGAGACAGGCCCTTCACCTGAAATTTGAGGAGTTGAAAAGTATACACAAGTACAATGAGATAACTCGGATTTGGTGAGTTCTTCACAACACATTATTTACCCTCTTTTTAGAGTTTGTGTATATGTGAAATGACAAAGGTGCTGTAACAGCAGGTGGGTGGCACATGGGGCAAACACCAGATATTCTCAATATTCGGTCTGCAAACATTGATTATCTGCTTTACTTGGTGAGTTGGTGCAGGGGCGGACTGGCGGCATTTTGGGTCCGTGGCAAAATAAGCCAATGGGCCCCTAGGTCCCTACCGTTGGCGATGTTTTTTAAAATAGAAAAGCAAAATACAACAGGACTATTAATAAATTTGGCAAAGTGCTAAAATTAGGGAGGGGGCCCCCACATGAGATGGTGCTGTCATTTCAAATTATCATTTTTAGCATAATCATGAACCTTAGAGCAACATTTCTCTCTTTACTTGAAATTTTTATTTTTTGGCATCTTTGCATAGGCCCCCCTGAGTGAATGGACCTGTGGCAGCTGCCACTTTGCCACATAGGCCCGTCCGCCCCTGAGTTGGTGTGCTCAAGCCAGCAGTTCCTAAAGTGAGAGACGAGAGTTTCAGAGGGTGTAACTGGAGTTTTAAAAAGTATGTTTAATTCTGTCAGAAAAGGAGATTGCTGATAATTAATGAGTTGAGTCAAGAATGCTTGCTTCAACGTTTGCTAAAAGGAAGATTCATTGAATATTGATCAAACCTGTAAGGTTGAAACAACATTGAGAACCATGCAGTTGATATAAAAAAAGAATAAAATATTTAGGGCCTCCGTATTTGCTGAAAACTGGACACATATACAATAATCAGACTCCATACCTTTTTTTAAATTTTTATTAGATAAGTGAAATACTAAGAGACGATTTATTAAGTGTGCCAACATAAAATATTTTGTAGCTGAGATTTTTGTCCAAATTTGATATTCAATTAATTTCCCATAGAATCTACTAAACTGCATTATCAAGGCATGTGGCAAATCTAGTCGAAGGCCCCCCAACATTTTGATTTCTGGCACGACTCAATTTACGTTGATGTGGAAGGGCCCATTCTAATGCAGGGCCCTCTCACAATGGGGCCCAAACCTGTAAAGTTTGTATCCCAGTCAGAATTTGGTCAAAAAGTTATAATTTTTGGTACCTTGCGTGGGCCCGCGTGAATGGTTGCCGCATAGGCCAGTCGGCCCCTGACTAACAGAAGGGATCAACTGACCAAACATATCTCACCACTGGGTCAAGTTGTGCTATAGTTGGCCTACTTTTTTTTCAAATGCCAACCATTATCACCATTCATTCTTACAATGCGATTGAGCTGAAAATGCATCTCAAATATAGTGAGTATGTGATCAATACACATGATGTCAGATAAAACTACCTTGTTTCGCCAAATTGGCACATAAATGGTGCGACTTAACATGGTCTCCCCTACGGTTCAGGCAAGCTCTGGAAAGCATCTCCTTCTGAAACTCTTCAGATATTCAGTCACGAAATTACGTGCATTAACGTAATTGCTGTTTGTCCATTATGGTTGTAGGGTCATTATATTCACTACCCATTACGATAATGCATAACTGTGCACAGATTGATTAGCTATAGTTAACGAGCTTGCAAAGATGGCTGAGGCCAAATATAGAGTCTGAATTCGGAAACAATTGCCAAAATTCTCCTCTCAGTTACAAACATTATTGGTGATGTCAATAAGTAGAGTGCAGTAGTATGGGTACAGATAATGGTCTTCCTGCATGCAACTGATGACAAGTAAACATTGCTTTATTCTCAAAAGGAATAAATAATTCAAAACATCTAACAGATACTGTGGTGAGCTTTTATTTATCATCAGCCATATATATTTGAACATGGTGATTGGTGAATTGCCGAGTCATTTCAGATCTATGTAACAAGCAGCATGGAGCCATCAAAGGTTGCGCCAATGTCAGTTATTCTACCATACACAACATACAAGGATTTTCATGAAGCTATTGCCATTGACAATGATGTGTTTGTTTCTGACCTGCTCAGAAATGACCTAGTTGCAATCAATGGCAGATTTGACTTCACTGTCCAAGAAGATCAGGAAGTCTCCAAGTCTATCAAAATGATGGGCGATTCCCAACCGCACTATCCCTTGACTCTGGCAGCATGCAAAGGAAGTACCAAAGTGCTGCACGTTCTTTTAAAGCTAAAGTAGATACAACAATCAAAGAAGCAGATGGATATAACATCATCCACATGCTGTTACTAGAGGCAAGTGGGGGTGTCCACAACAATGCAAAACTTCTTGAGGTCTACGAAATCTTACAACAGCAATCGGCAATCTCCGACCTCCTCCTGGAGGAAAGTGGCGATGGCTTGCGTCCTCTTGAAATGGCGGCTTGTCTGGGACTGATGACTTTCACTCAACTGATCATGAACACACCAGAGATATATTTGGCTAAGACAGTGGTGAAAGGCGACAAGGTCTACAAATGGTATGACGTCACTGACTATGAAAAGCCTGGATGGAAAAGCAGAAGGGACCGGTCTCCTTTATTCTTCCTGAGACACATTGACAAAAGAGACATAGTGAAGAAAGAGACAAAAGAAATATTCAACTGGTGTGTCATGCAGAACTGGATCAAGAACAAGGTCTTCAGCAACTGTCCACTTGCTCTGTTGTGGATGATTTTGAGAACATTGTACTTATACGCCTGCATTACATATGATGTGAAGCCCGAGGACTCATTTTACACAAACAGCAGTTGGTCTCAAAACATGGTCAATGAGACAATGCAACAATGTGTTTCATTTGTGAGGCCAGTCATTCCTTTTTCGTAAACTGGCTGTTCTGGCACTGATGGCCGTTTCCTGGTCTTTTGTTGTTTTTGATGCCTTGGAATTCCTAATTACTAGATTTACAACAAAACCTGAAAAAGCAATGGGAAAACTTAAGGGCAAATGTTCATCAGCCATTGTGCCGACTGCATTCTTCAGAGTCATGCATTTGATGTTTTGTCTTGGCGCGGGCTTCGAACAAGGCTTCGAGGTAGCAGCAATTACAAATAGCAGACCTTATCAAAAGAACATGGGACAACTTGCCATCCTTGCATCTTCATGGTCATTTCTGTACTTTATACAACTCCATAAGGGCATTGGATATCTTATTGTCATTCTGGAGAAACTTATTGGAGATACCTTGAATATATATCTCTTGTTTATGGCGATGTTTTTGCCTTTCTTTCACATGTTCGCTAGGCTCTACGCTGAGGCAGGAGTTTGTGACGTCATCAGTATAAATTCTGTAGCGAACGCACTGTATGATGTGTTTACCGTCCACATGAACATGATTGCATTCAGGAATGCTGCTGAACAAGACCCAACCATCTATGCAGTCCATGTGCTCTATGTTCTCCTGATAAGCATCATCCTGATGAATCTCATCATTGCTGTTTATTCCGACACCGTTTCTCAACTTGCTCCTCACCGTTGTGTCATATCTCAGGTGCAGAGTTTGTCCATCATGCTGGTCATTGAAAGGAGAGCCTCTATCCTGATGTATCCGTACTATCTCCTGATGCTGAAGATGTCTTCGTATCAAGTGGAAAACAACAAGATTTACGTTGTTGATGTGGTTAAAGTCAGGTGCGACTCCCACAGATGTGCTAATAAACTGTAAAACTAAAATAAAATCATCATTGATGCACTATTAATAACACAATTGTGCAGTATAAAATTCAATCCATAGCTCTATGCTGATACAAACAGTTTTTCCAACACTTACCTTGTCTTATATATCTGCCTACATCTATCTATCAATATCCAAATGTCTTTTGTTTAAATTTGGGTATTTCCAGAATCCCTGCTGTGTCAGGAGAAGACCATCAATGTAGCTCTGTTATTTCCTGGTTTCCTTTTGTTATTCAGTGTTTCATGAATAATGCAAAACTCAAAATAAAATGTCCCTCTGTCTCTTTTATTTCCTGTATGAGGCTTGTCATGTCATTTATGATTGTATAGATGGGAGAATAAAACAGAAAGAAATTGTGACACACCTTGATTGTGCTCAAAGTATGTTATAGGCAATGGATGATATATAGATAAATACAGTTGGGATCAAATATTTGCATACAGTTCGACATCAAATGGTTAAAGATGTATTATGTAAGCACAAGCTGCATGGTTTGTAAATCTGGCATTTCTGAGCTTTATTTCTTACATATTGAATTTATGAATTTGTCTATAATTGGTCAGTTCACCTAATCCCTTCAAAATGTATACACTGCGTTCCCAATTATTATGCAACCATTCTTTTTCGTGATATCTCCAAAAGAAATAAGGCTATTTTGATATCCTTTACACACAATGATACTTGTGCCATAAAGCCAATATCCTGTCGATTTTGTCCAATTCTGTTAGTTCAATGAGGAGATAAGCAATAAAATCAGGTTTTCGGTGTTCCCAATTATTATGCATTTCTTGGAATAGTACTCAACATATCTACCAAACTTATCTTGAAATTCTATAAATGTTCACCTCATAACATGAATTCATAAATAGAACCATCATTTCAAACATGGATGCTTTCATTGACCCATGAATCCACATTACACAACTGCATAGCAGGGTAATTCCGTGTCATTTCATCAAATTTCAGAAAATTTTCCCACTCGACCGACTCAGAATGCCTCCAAAATTTACCAGGATGAAGGTTTCTTGCCTAAAAGTACAAATCCCAAATAATGCTGTGATATCTACAATAGTTTCTCTGAAAAAAATTCATGAAAAATTTGAGATTTTTCCTGAAATTTTCTAAGTCCAGAAATTTGACAGCGTGTAACTCAATCAGTGTAAAACCTAGAGACTTGTAATAAAACAACATGTTTTTAATGTAGCCCAGGTGTAATAATGCATTGTTTCAGCCACCTCAATTAATTTGCCTCTATTTCACAGGTTGTCGAAAAAATCTGAAAATTGCATTTTATTCACATATTTGTCCCCAAATTTCTCTGTCGATATAACAAGTGGAGATTTAATATCATGGTTGAAGAATCTTTGCTATGACTTCTAAACATGTGTGCAGTGTCAAGCTAACCACACAAATATTCTTGGAGATGTATGGTCCGAAAACTGAAAAATGTGTAAAATTGGTCAACTTCTGACCAAATTTTACAAGGTATAGTAGCCTATATTTAAAAAATGAATACATCGACCTAAAGAACAACATCACATGTGTTCACAGAAAAAAATTAAACTTGGTATCTTTTGGCTTTATATCTACATACATTTTTTTAAATTTGTTGTTTGTGTATTAAACGGGCATTATCTGAAGTTGTAAAAAAAATTTACAAATAAATCTGCTTAGTAATTTTTTTAATGTATTCTGCTATAATTACAAGTTGTCTTTGCGCATTGTTGTGGTTTGAATTCATCAACATTGTTCATATTTCAGATCAATTGGTTTATTGTTGTCTGAGTCCATAATGCACTTTCATCCAAATTCTGCCATTGAGGTTCTGGTAGGGCCCAGTATTATCATGGCATATTTGGTACCCCGCACAAACCCATTTTATTTTGCCTTTGCCAGACAATGTGGATTCAGCTATTGTACAAGAACATCATCCTCAGCTATGATGCATTCTCGTAATTAAGAAAACCCATAATAATTACAAATAATTGGAGATGTTTAATTAATCTATAAACTGACCTACTCTACACAAAGCAAAACTGTGGTGATTAATGCCGAGGATGATGTTCATTTGATAATGCCAAAAACAAATCAAGATTTTTTTGTAATGCATCTGTGTCTTTGACAATATAACAAAGTTTGTTTCAGGTAGCTGTAAAACTTGTTTTCAATGTAAGAATATCATATCAATATGTCATTGATAACTTGCAATGCAATAGTGTGTATAAAAAAGAGCACAAGAAAATGTTTGCATCCATGGCGAAAATGTATCAATATGACAAGTTTGTAAACTTGAAACAATAAATTTTTGAAATTTTGTGTAACAAAAGCGCCAATAGATACCAACTAGAAATTTTTTCTGTGAACACATGTGCTGTTGTTCTTTAGGTCGTTGTATTTATTTTTTAAATATAGGCTACTATACCTTGTAAAATTTGGTCAGAAGTTGACCAATTTTACACATTTTCAGTTTTTCAGACCACATTTCTTCAAGAATATTTGTATGGTTAGGTTGATACTGCACACATGTTTAGAAGTCATAGCAAAGATTCTTCGAACATGATATTAAATCTCCACTTGTTATATCGACAGAGAAATTTGGGGACAAAAATGTGAATAAACTGCAATTTTCAGATTTTTTCGACAACCTGTGAAATAGAGGCAAATTAATTGAGGTGGCTGAAACAATGCATTATTACACCTGGGCTACATTAAAAACATGTTGCCTAATTACAAGTTTCTAGGTTTTACACTGATTGAGTTACATGCCTTCAAATTTCTGGACTTAGAAAATTTCAGGAAAAATCTCGAATTTTTCATGAATTTTTTTCATAGAAATTGTTAAAGATATCACTCTATTACTTTGGATTTGTGTTTTTAGGCAAGAAACCTTCACCCTGGTAAATTTTGGAGGCATTCTGAGTCGGTCGAGTGGGAGCCATTTGTTGAATTAACACGGATTTACCCAGCAAGCACTGCTGTTTCCCATTCGATTAGCATTGTCAATCAGATGAGCTCAATTCATTCCAATATATTTGCTAGTATGCTTGTGCCATTTGAAATTATTTGGAAAAGAGGAGAGTCATAAACCTAGGCGAAGCAGAAAATTAGTTTTGATAAGGATTTCATATTTTTTTCGGGCTTATAGAAGCTTTTATTTCAATAAAGCTGTAATTCCAATGCTATTTCAATGTAGGGAAATAAAATTGATTTCCTGACTATGTATACATCCATATTTATATGATGGTCCTGCTTTAAGTGTTAAGAGATATATGTTCATGGCATTTTTAGATGGGTTTGGTCAATTTTGGTTGCCTTAGACTGCTTTTCCAAGAATTTGCATATGTAATTGGGAACACCCCAGACCTGATAACATAGCATAACTCCACACTTAACGAACAGAATTGGACAAGAAATGACATGATGTTGGCTCCATGGCACACGTGAAATTATGTGAAAAGGATATCAAAATATTATTAATTCTTTTGGGGATATCATGAAAAAGCAAGGTTGCATAATAATTGGGAACGCTGTGTACAACATTAATCTGCATGCTGTCCAAACTTGATTTTCTTTGAGCAGAACTTTTCGGACAAGGCAACTAACAAGCGCATGCTATTATACTTTCCAGAAATAACTGCAAAGCAAAATGAGCAGCTACCCCAAACACACTTTCACAAAAAACTACTTTGCATATACATTTACCATACAGAATGCTGAAAATAGTGAATGGTGAAATAAGAAACTGCTGACAAGAGTGAACTGAATGAAGTTATAACTCTAACTTTTTATTTTCCCTTTATTCACGAACAACAATATCATTGTCACAATGTCACCGGACGCAGCGTTGCTTAGAGCTAAACTCTTGAATTCATACTTGGACTGACAAAAGAAACCAATTTTCTACTCTTGTCACAAAATACATTTGGTCGTGGAAATAATTTATAATCATGCAATTCTGCTTACAAATTAAATTTCACTGCAAATAAGAGCTTCATAATTTATGTTAATGACAAGGTTTTGTGAATCAAATGAGAAAGAGTTCCATTAACTCATCTTTATATGAATTAAGTATGAATTTTGCTTAGTTAAAATACCTTACATTATTCCTTAGCAAGTGATCATAGTTACTTGCATATAAATTGGCTAATTTTCAAGTCTGAGTTGTGCAAAATGTAAATTTCAAACACATGAGACCTAACAATTGATGCTAAATCATAATGTAGAATATATTTTTATATACACCAAATTCCTTTACTAATGGAAAATACTGTTTTGCTCACAAATAAAAAGCAAGGCATGCTCTGATTCAGGCGATTAGCTCACGTGCATTGCACCGACACATTGCGTCAAAAAGGGGAAATCATTTGTGTTTTTAATCACGCAAAATGTATACTACAGATACTGAAAATGTCTTGAAACATTTGTCAAAATAGGAAACACCATGAATAAATAATGGATTGTATAACAAAACAACCCAAGTCAGGGTCACTGAGTAACAATATCACCAGCTGTTGTGTGAATTAATATCACTCGAGCCCGCAGGGCGAGAGTGATATTAATTCACACAACAGCGAGTGATATTGTACGAAGTGCCCTGACGCATGGTTGTTTTGTTTTTATCACCTGGTTTTACCTCAAATGTTCAGTTATAAAGGGGGACTATTTTCTGCCATTACAAAAATGTGACGTCACCATTAGGATGTGGCTGTTGCCCATCAAATCGGAAAATTTTGGAGGACCCCCCTGTACCATTTTTTTGTATTGTGGTTTGATCTAAGGGACATTCCTGAGAAATTTCAAGAAAATTGAAAAACGTTTAACTGGAGCACAATGCAGTTGAAGTTTCATCTTGTTTTATTGAAACCCAAAGTCGCGGCTTCCCGTAACTTTGTCAATATTCATTAAACAGCAATAACATATGTTCAGTTGGACAGGGCTCAGTAAGACCTTCATTTTGAATACCAACTTCAATGGTATCAGGTAATTTTAAGCAGTGTATCAATTCATTATTTGACTGCAGTTTTCGTTATTTTGTGCTATTAGTACTGATTACCTTCATATTAAATGTCTACTGGCCTTTGTCACCCATTATATTTAATAAAGCAATGACAAGGTCTTGACTGATTTTAATTGAAAAAAAGTTAGTGTCTGCTTAATATTGACAAGGCTATACATTTATATATGGGAACATGTGTGTGGTTGATCCATACAGACAATGTATGCTGCAAGCTATGGTTGGTGGCTGATGAGTGGTGCTTAAATACAAAACATTTCAGTTCCAGGCATACTGTTAAATATGTCAATTAGCCAATTGTCAATTATTACCAATTCTATTTGGTCAAAGAAAAGTAAAAATTAAGCATAATTTGGTCTAACTATGCAAAAATAGTTTATATTGACACCAGCTAAGCATTTTGACTTTTTTTTTTTCACCAAAAAACCGTTTTTTCAAGTGAACTGAAGCTAAGATTCGAAATCAATACTAACTGAGGTTAGCTAGGTAAAATTGATGAATAAGGATGATCAAGCAATACTTCTGCTTATATAATTGTGAATGCAGTTGTTTAATCAAGCGAGTAAAGACATAAATGTATGTGCTGTCTTAATTATCTCTTTTATGCCATGATATTGTCAATTGTTGCCATTTATCCAGGGCTTTGGAGTCGGAGTTGGGAGTCGTGGAGTCGGAGGTTTTCGGGTGGAGTCGGAGTCAGAATCGGAGTCGAACTTTAATTTTCAGGTGGAGTCGGAGTTGAAAATTAATTTGGTGACTCCTGACTCCTTAAAAATAATTAATATAATTTACAAAAACCATATGCAACAACTTGAAATGTATCTTGAATTTTAAGCTAAACTTTCTTAACAAGTATTCAAGAACAAAAGCCAATGGAAAATTTGAGGAAGTACTTTTTGCCCCTGTAAATCATGTCATATTTGTGTGAAATAATGCCGATAAGCGGAGTCGGGAGACGGAGTCGGAATTTAGGAGTCGCTTTTCAGAAAGACGAAGGAGTCGGGAGTCGAAGTCGGTTCACTTACTACCCGACTCCAAAGCCCTGCATTTATCATAGTTCCTTCAAACATAGCATTAGACTTCAGTAACCTGAGTTATGAAGTTTAAAATGCTTTGTGGAGGTGAAATGAGTTTAAGATTTCACACATTGTCATGATCATTGCATCCTAAAAATGTGACAAGAGAGAAAATCTTTGCTATACACACACAGCATGTGTCATTAATTCATGATTCAACTCAAATTTTAAAAATGTGGCTAGCTGTATAGACTGCTTTTCATGCCCATATAGTCAAAAAATTTTGTTTTTATAAGACATTGTGTGCTTGACAGTGTGCTAGATCAGAATGAGTTGATTGAGAAGGGATCCATTTTCCCTGACCTCATGATAACAAACAATTTTATTGCGAATTGTTAGACGCATTACATATGGAGTACTGACTACTGAGGTCAGACCTACCTGGTGCCAACTTAATGATTTAATTTTTTTCAGCTTTAATTAGTTATTTATCTGTTGCTCACTTAGGCCTATTGTCACTGAGTATGAATAAAGATATTGGATTGGATATGGCATAGGTAGATTTCAGCCACTCTCAATTTGCTGGCCTCATAATGTGAGATTTACAAATAACAGTAAACTACTTACAACAGTTCACCAAAATATCCAAATATAATCAAATTTCTTCAAAATGTCAAGATAATGTCCTTGGCACTTTCTGCCATGCAATATAAACCCAATTGACATCAAATGTTCGTCTGTATAGAATTTGCTAATTATTTCCCAAACAAACCTTAAATTACAGATTTGTTTCACCGCATAATATTTTCTGAGGCCATTGAAGTTGGTATTCAAAATGAAGCTCTAATTGAGGGCAGTTCAACCATACAGGTTATATTACTGTATGACTCATATTGACAAAGTTATACAATACCGCGATTAGCGCTTTTAATGATTAATTAAGAATTTTCAACTGCATTGTGCTCATGTTAAGCATTTTCTGATTTCCATGAAACTTTCCATAAATGTTATCTGGACCAAGACACAGTACCAAAAAAAGGTACAGTGGGATATGACAACCTTCGGGCACCAGCCACACCCTAGTCACCATGGAGCAACAATGGATATGACGACACAATCCTATTGTTTTGGCCTTTGTTTGGTTTGTGACGTCATCAGACAGCCAAAATGCTGGTGATGTCATAACCATTGTTAAAAAATATCGCCCTTGAAGGGTGGTATTTTTTACAATATCATAGGCACTGATATTTTGACTGTAAAAAGTGATATTCACAGCCAACCAGGTGATAATACACCTTTTCTGTAGAAGATGCTTTTAAAAGATGGCACTGCACATTTTCCAAGAAATATTCATTTGCAAATAGCTTTGAGTTTCAATTCCACCTTTACCAGACTACTTTTGATACATATTAATTTACAATTATCAATGCACATATTTCATTATGATGTCTGTTGTGTTTGATGCAAATGATTGAAAATGAACAAATACCTAATCGTGCTGTACTTTCTTTGCTTGCATAATGGAGCATAATGGAGCTGAGTTGTATGTACATGTATGTTTATTGAGGTAGCTATTGCATTTTTTTACAGAACAAACATTTAATGCAGGTATACAGAGAGAGATTATGGTCTTCCTGTAAAAACTGATGATCAGTAAATATATATATAGCTTTTTCACAATATTTGGTTGTAGGCTTCTTGAGTAAATGTGAAAATCCGTATTTTTCCCATCTTTAGCTGAAGTCATATTCCTTTAATGTGACAATGAATCTCCACATTTCATATCTTTCTCATTTTGGTGCTTGTGTGGGAGTGCAATATGGGTATTCATCACTCGAAGGCACCCATTGCATTACACATCTGATGTCAAGGGCAATTGGAAATTCTCTTTCTGACATAGTTTTGAGCAAGATCATAGGCAATGTGACACTGATATCTCTGATGCTCTATTTGAGCCAACATACAATGTGATATGATGAGTCACATGGGAGCAATACTTTTTGACAAAACAGCAATGCTATAAATTGCATGCACATATGCTTGAAATGTATTCAGAATGTTTTTCCCTTTCATAATAAGATTCACTATAAAACATTATGTAGTTTATAAAGATTTGCTGCTCAGTATTCATAATGAAGAGCATGCAAGGTATGTCAACGATTTCATTTTTCTTTACGCCATGGTGTGTGATAAATTCCAGGCAATTCTCCCCCATGCAGGAGCATCACTGATGCTCCAAGGATGATAAAAAGGAATCAAGGATGATATAAAGTGAGATAACAAAGACACTGGTTGCCATTAACCTATCTCTCTTGAATGCAATAAATCACTTCCAGGTGACTTCCTCCTGAATCAGCAGACTTTGTTGTAAAATCATTATATGTCTTCTCTCCATTGAATATATTGCCTTCATGTCAATGTATAGTAGACCCACACCTGTTGTGTCTGAGGAAATTGTTAACAATAGCATGACTTAAAAAAGATATTTTCGCATGTGCCTGGTATTTGTGGTAATAACATCACTAATTTGTCTTCTATGTCACAAGGAATTAAACCGTCTTTCCACTGCAAACCTTTTGTTTTGGCTTTAAAACTTCTGAATCGGCTAATTTGCTGAATAATGTGATCAAAGTTAAAAAATATATTTAGCTGTTTTCTTTCCTTTTCATTTAAGCTTTTTTGGCTGAGCCACACTGGGCTATTTTTTTCTTTAACGCAGAGAAAATAAAGTTGCCTTTAAGAATATTCAGTTGCTGCTCACATGACCATTCCCAATAATTCTACTGACATCTTCTGAAATTTACATTACGGATTAAGCAGAATTCATACATTACATCCATTGTGACTAGAAATGTGCTCAGCTGAGTCTTGTGATTTCTTTCAGACAATACAACTCATCTGTTTAAATCGAAAGCCAAATACAGCATGATGTAGAGCATAATAAAATGTGCCTTTTCCAATATTTTTTTAAAAACGAATGTCTTGCCCAGAATTTTCCTGCAATCCTGATTGTCGTGTCTACAAATATAATTTGAATTGTGAAATTTATGACTTTGTATCAATTCAACCACTAGAATGTCAGAAAAATGAAACAAACATGCATAAGAAAATGATATTTATCTACAAACCATGCTTGTCTTCCTTAGTGTGGGAGTCAGAGATTTGTGTGCATGCAGTATCATCACGATCCTACCCATCTTCCAATCAGTACATCATAATTGATTCCTAAATGTCTCAGGTAGGTGCTTAACTGATTTGGAGACATGATGACATGATTCAAACTGACATGCATGAATGAGATAGGCCCTTGAGTCTTGACCAGCCATTCGAGGAGCTGAAATATGCACAAGTACAATGGTTTCACTTAGATTTGATGAGTTCTTCACTACGCAATATTTACCTATTTTCAGTTCGTTGATCTATAAAATTGTAAGGTTGATGGAACAGGGGGGGGGGGCAGCTCAGAGTTTCAGAGGTGTAACTGGAGTTTTAAAGAGTCTGTTTAATTCTGGCAGAAAAGGAGATTGCTGCTGGGTCAAGTTGTGCTAGTTGACTTACTTTTTCAAATGCCAACCATTATCGCCATTCTTACGATCCGTTTCAGCTGAAAATGCATCTCAAATATAGCAAACATGTGATAAGAAATATACATGATGTCGGATAAAACTACCTTGTTTTGGCAAATTTCCATGAAGCAAAAATGGCGCAAAAATAGCGCGACTTATCATCATTCTGAAACTCTTTAGATATTCAGTCACAAAATTACGTGCACTAAAGTAATTGCTGTTTGTCCATTATGGTTGCAGGGTCATTATATTCACTACCCATTACGATAATGCATAACTGTGCACAGATTGATTGGCTAGTTAACGATCTTGCAAGGATGACTCAGCGCAAATATACATGTAGAGTCTAAATTCGGAAACAATTGCCCAAATACGTCTCTCAGTTGCAAACATTATTGGCGATGTCAATAAGTAGAGTGCAGTAGTATGGGTATAGATAATAGTCTTCCTGCATGCAACTGATGACAAGTAAACATTGCTTTATTCAAAAAAGGAATAAATAATTTAAAACATCTAACAGATACTGTGTTGGGCTTTTATTCATCATCAGCCCTATATATTTGAACATGGTAATTGGTGAATTTCCAAGTCATTTCAGATCTATGTAACAAGCAACATGGAGTCTGCAAAGATTGCGCCAATGTCAGTCATTCTACCCTACACTACATACAAGGATTTTCATGAAGCTATTGTTATGGACAATGATGTGTTTGTTTCTGACCTGCTCAGAAATGACCTAGTTGCAATCAATGGCAGATTTGACTATACTATCCCTGAAGATGAACAACTCTCTAAGTCTGTCAAAAAGATGGGCGATTCCCAACCACACTATCCCTTGACTCTGGCAGTATGCAAAGGAAGTACCAAAGTGTTGCGGGTTCTTCTAGAGCTAAAAGCAGATACAACAATCAAAGAAGCAGATGGATATAACATCATCCACATGCTGTTACTGGAGGCAAGTGAGGGTGTCCACAACGATGCAAAACTTCTTGAGGTCTACGAAATCTTACAAGAGCACTCGGTCATCTCTGACCTGCTCCTTGAAGAAAGTGGTGATGGCTTGCGTCCTCTTGAAATGGCGGCTTGTCTTGGACTGATGAATTTCACTCAACTGATCATGAACACACCAGACGTTTACTTGGCTAAGACAGTGGTGAAAGGCGACAAGGTCTACAAATGGTATGACGTCACTGACTACGAAAAACCTGGATGGAGAAGCAGAAGGGATCGGTCTCCTTTGTTCTTCCTCAGACACATTGATAAAAGAGACATTGTTAAAGAAGAAACAAGAGAAATCTTCAACTGGCATGTCATGCAGAACTGGATCAAGAACAAGCTATTCTACAACTGTCCACTTGCTTTGTTGTGGATGATTTTGAGAACAGTGTACTTATACGCCTGCATTACATATGATGTGAAACCTGAAGACTCATTTTACACAAACAGCAGCAGTTATCAAAACCTGGTCAATGGGACAATGTCACAATGTGATTCATTTGTAAAGCCAGTCATTCCTCATCGAAAACTGGCTGTTCTGGCACTGATGGCCCTTTCCTGGTCTTTTGTGGTTTTTGATGCCTTGGAATTCCTAATTACTAGATTTACAACAAAACCTGAAAAAGCGATGGGAAAACTTAAGGGCAAATGTTCATCAGCCATTGTGCCCACTGCATTCTTCAGAGTCATGCATTTGATGTTTTGTCTGGGTGCGGGCTTCGAACAAGGCTTGGAGGTAGCAGCAATTACAAATAGCAGACCTTATCAAAAGAACATGGGACAACTTGCCATCCTTGCGTCTTCATGGTCATTTTTGTACTTTATACAACTCCATAAGGGCATCGGATATCTTATTGTCATTCTGGAGAAACTTATTGGAGATACCTTGAATATATATCTCTTGTTTATGGCGATGTTTTTGCCTTTCTTTCACATGTTCGCTAGGCTCTACGCTGAGGCAGGAGTTTGTGACGTCATCAGTATAAATTCGGCAACGAACGCACTGTATGATGTGTTTACCGTCCACATGAACATGATTGCTTTCAGGAATGCTGCTGAACAAGACCCAACCATCTATGCAGTCCATGTGCTCTATGTTCTCCTGATAAGCATCATCCTGATGAATCTCATCATTGCTGTTTATTCCGACACCGTTTCCCAACTTGCTCCTCACCGTTGTGTCATCTCTCAGGTGCAGAGTTTGTCCATCATGCTGGTCATTGAAAGAAGAGCCTCTATCCTGATGTATCTGTACTATCTCCTGATGCTGAAGATGTCTTCATATCAAGTGGAGAACAACAAGATTTATATTGTTGATGTGGTTAAAGTCAGTCGGGACTCCCACAAATCTACTAATAAACTATAAAACTAAAATAAAATTATCATTGAATAGAATAGACATGTGGATATGCATATTTTCTTGCTATATTAATGTCACTATTAGCCATATAAACCCAATCCATATAGCTAGCTGGTCTATGCATGTACAAATTGTTTTTCCTACACTTATCTTATGTCATGATGCTGAAGACATCTTCGTATCAAGTGGAAAATGACAAGATTTACATAGCTGATGTGGTTAAAGTCAGTCGGGACAAATATACTAATTAAGTGACTAATAAACTATAAAACAAAAATATAGGGCCCAATTACCATTGAATCACATATGTAGATATGCTATTCATAGGCATATTTTATTGAGCACTACATTAATAACTCAATTGTGCAAAAAGGTAACCCAATCTGTAGTAGGGCTATGCAGATACAAATTGTTTTTCCCACACTTACCTTGTCTTATATACAGTACAACCCAATAAATTTTCCGAGCTGATGCCCTCATTTGCACACCTCTAGACACCCCAGCACATCCCCTACTTTGCACTCGTTTGCATGCACTTGCACTCCTAAGCAAACAAAGCTCCTTCCAACTGACTGGTGTCCCCATCTATTGCAATGTGTTGCAATTACCTGATTTAACAGTATTATCAAACACATTAAATTGTCATCCAATTATGAGTGATTCTGAAATGGCAATTTGGTTAATTACAATTCATGCCATTTTCATTAATTTAACCTCTGTAATGCCAATATGAAATTTTGAACGAAAATAATCATGCATTCAATTTAATTTGCAGGCTACAAATTTCCAAAAATTTTTTTATAACTGAACTAAGTGTATAGTTTTATAGGATGCAATCTTTAAGGTAATAAGGTTTTATTTTATTTAAAGATATTTTTCTTAATGCCAAGAATTCGTTAAAACACATATCAAAGCTTAGCATGGCAGATTAAGGAAAACATTAAATTGAATCCACCAGGCAGGGGACAAAGGACAAACTATGAAAGTAAATTTAGAATGGCCGCAGTGCCTTTAATTTGGCGCAGGAGACGAGACATTTACAGACACATACACACAATCATTCACACACATAAAACAAGGAGAAAGGAACAAACAGATAGGAGCTGCTGCTCCGGACCAGCCGATGGTCGCATTAATGTTTAACCTTAGATCACATGAAATACATATATAACAACATGAAGTATAGACATAAAGTTTACAGACTGAATACATACAAATACGAAAAACAGAATACAAGGTGATAACCATGACTGTACAATAAAGAATGATGAAGATGAAATGTTCTAATATAAGATTTATACATTGAAGAGGGTAATAGGACCCCAGGGTAGCTAGATACAACTATTTTTGGGAGACATTGGTCTCTTAAATTAAATTTTAAAATTTTTTGGTGTCCAAATTTTCAAAATCTACCAGATCAAGAGAAAGGAAGAAAGAGGGAAGAAAGGAAGAAGAGGGAGGTAGAGGGTGGGTGCAAAAGAAGAACGCGACCCAGAGGCGGGAAAAAGTGGGTTTAAGTAGAGAACGAGAGCATTCACAGAAGGAAACTGTGAACGAAACAGTGAAGATAGAGAGAAAGGTGAGATAGGAAGAAGGACCTGCGAAATACAAGAAAACCACAAAAGCCAGAAGACATGTACAGAAACCAGGCGAAATGACCTAGTCGAACAAAACCGCCCCCCACGCAAAAAAGACCAGAATTGGTCAGCGCGGCAGCAAACCCTCTCCCCCTGCCCGGCTTCAATGGACCTTGGTTATTAACCAAGCTATCATTGAATCCACCAGGCAGGGGACAAAGGACAAACTATGAAAGTAAATTTAGAATGGCCGCAGTGCCTTTAATTTGGCGCAGGAGACGAGACATTTACAGACACATACACACAATCATTCACACACATAAAACAAGGAGAAAGGAACAAACAGATAGGAGCTGCTGCTCCGGACCAGCCAAGAGACTAGTCCAAGAGCAGCAGACTGTGAAAGTGAAGGTGAGTGGGGTGAGTGAGAAGACCAGGCGTGGCGATGAAAACCCTAAGGAGCCAGCCTTGAGGCGAAGGAAGAAAAGGAGTCGGGGTCAGGCCTCATGTAAGAAATGAAGGCATTTGACCTCCATCGACCCAGCCTCTGGACTTCGTGAGAAGAGAAACCGGCCTGAGCGGCCTGAGTGGCCGAGCCGGCGCGAAGCGAGTGGGTAGAATACGAGGCTGGGTCGAGACCTAGAGAAGAAATGATGGATTTTAAAGAGGAATTATAGGCTGAATAAGATAGAGGGAGGCCTGACGACAAGAGAAATAGAGGATGAGATGAAGGTGCGGGAAAAGTCGAGACAAGATGAAACAACAAGCAAGGGGCGCAGACTGGATGGCCCGAGCACCCTACGGAGACCGTAAACCCCTGGGGACTAGTCTTGGAGGTGGGGGCCGTGTAGCTGACGAGAGGGGGGGAGACAGACCGGTCAAACTGAAGGGAAGAACGAAGGGGAAATAAGGACATAGAGGAGTCAGCACAGAGCTCGGAGGCTCGAAGACATGCAAAATACTGGAGGGCTACGGCGGCCCTAGTGACCAGATGATCCTGAGAAAGAGAGAAGGAGGAAACGATGGAAACCAACAAAGGGAAAGTAATGGGTAAGGGTTGGGATGGGGGGGGGCTAGAACGAGAGAGAGCCCTAGTGGCAAGCTGGACGCGGGGGGACCAGATAGAGGGCTCGGGAAAACCCAAATATAGAACCCAGGCTCTAAGGCCAGACAGATAAAATTTTATGGTTCTGACTGACAAAGACTGAGAATGAAGGAAAGATATGAAACGAAGGATATTGGGCTCCACGAGAGGGAGGGGGGGGAGGGAATGGTGGGAAGAAAAGGCGAGATACCTTCTAACCGCCGTGGCGTATCCAGCCCTACTACGCGGTGCCCAGCCAGCCCGAACCAGGGCCTCGGCTTGGTGGTCCAGATCTGAAATAGAACAAAAAGGGGGGATCAGAAAATAGACGCAGAAAGGTCAATTAGATGAGGACATGAAGCCCTGGTCGGGCCAGGTCATAGAGGGGGAAGAAGAAGGGTTCCTGGCTCTGAAATCGGAAATACGGAGCCTGCTGAGATCGTCGGCATCCAAATTGTCATGGGTGGAGATGTACACAGGAGCTACTGTGAGATTGTACATCTCCACCGTGAGGCACCACTGTCGTACGAACCACATGAGTTCCTTGACAGGTGTGTAGGAACTGTTCAAGATATATACGACAGTGGTGTTGTCAATATGGAAGAAGATAGACCGCGAACGGTACCGACGACCCCAGCATACGAGGGCAGAGAGGGCGGCGTGAAATTCACGCCAGTTGATAGAGTGAGAAGCTGCGTAAGCAAGAGAGCCAGAATAAGAGAGAGAAAAGAAGAACGCGACCCAGAGGCGGGAAAAAGTGGGTTTAAGTAGAGAACGAGCATTCACAGAAGGAAACTGTGAACGAAACAGTGAAGATAGAGAGAAAGGTGAGATAGGAAGAAGGACCTGCGAAATACAAGAAAACCACAAAAGCCAGAAGACATGTACAGAAACCAGGCGAAATGACCTAGTCGAACAAAACCGCCCCCCACGCAAAAAAGACCAGAATTGGTCAGCGCGGCGGCAAACCCTCGCCCCCTGCCCGGCTTCAATGGACCTTGGTTATTAACCAAGCTATCATACAATATGAATTTATTGCAAGTATTGAGATGATTATTTCGTTCAGCTGAGAACATTTTTCGTTAGATGGAATTATGACATAGTGTTATAATTAAAACCACACCTGTTAGAATTAAGATAAAGCAGGGTGAGCACGTAGACTATGTTATATTCCAATTTCCGTAAAAGTGTCAATTTAACCAAAAAAAGGTTAAAACGGATACCGTTCTAATTATGGTTAAAATACGGCTAGAAAAATAATTTAAAAACGTAGATATATAATTTAGAAGATGCCAAATACGATGGCGGTCGTAAAAATGCTCTATCTTTAACGATTAGGCCAGTATTAGCCTGTAAATCATGATGTTTTGATTTGCGCCGAAAGGTGTGAAAAAAGCAAATGGCGGATATGCAATATGTGGTCAAATCAAAAACAAAATGGTGTTTCCTTGAGTTGCTTCAAATATGATTAAATGTATTTATACTGAATGAATCATTTATTTAAATCACGATATGGAAAAAGGTCATTGTAGTTATATAGATGACAACACAAGGCATAGATATTCCATGATTTTGGCCAAGTCCAAAGCTTGTTATGTGTTTGAATCACATTGTCTTACAAAAATAGAAGTGGGTTATTTTACCTGAATTACACTAATTCTCAAACTGAATTTTAAAAAGAAATATAGATGATCCAAATTGAAACAATCCTCATTATATTATATTCTAACAACATTTGCAGCATACCCAATTAATAACAAATATATAAATTTAAATATATTTCATTAATGCCATATATATAACTTGGGTGCATGCAGTAAAAATGTCTCTAAATTGGTTAAATAAATGAAAAATATTTCAAACTGCCTATTATTAGCTTCATTAGTTTAATTATAATGACATAATGTTACATTTAATTGACTGTAGAGGAGGAATTAATGTACCAACATCATTGCAAGACACAGAACAATATTACATTCAACTGTTCCCACTTTTGTGTTTAATTAGCACCAGAGGACAGGAGTGTAGGGTGTTTCCCCAGAAGGGCATGGAAGTGTCAGCAAGTGAGTGCATCAGCATAGATGTGAGTGGTTGGAAGTGAGGGCATTTTCCTAAGGGCATGGGATTTCGGAAAATTTATTGGGTTGTACTGTATCTACCTATGTTTATCTATTGATATCCAGAAGCATTTTGTTATGATTTTGTTATTCCCAGAATCCCCACTGTGTCAGGAGAAGACCATCAATGTCTCTGTTATTTCCTTCATGCCATCCTGGCTGGTTTCTTTTTGTTATTCAGTGTTTCATGAATAATGCAAAACCCAAAATAAAATGTCCCTCTGTCTATTTTATTTCCTGCATGAGGCTTGACATGTCATTCATGATTGGTATAGATGTCAGAATAAAACTGAAGGAAAAATTTTGTGACACACCTTGATTGTGCTCAAAGTATGTTATAGGCAATGGATGGTACATAGATAAATACAGTTGGGATCAAATATTTGCATAAAGTTCGACATCAAATGGTTAAAGATGTATTATGTAAGCGCAAACTGGTCTGCACATCTGGCATTTCTGAGCTTAAGTTCCTACATATTGAGAGTTCCTTCTTGGCCTAATGGTTAAGAGTGCTTGTTTGCACAATCACTGGCTCTGAGGGCCTTGGTTCGAATCCCATCCCGGAACTCAATTTGGTCCGAGCCCATGGGACATTAAATGGAGGCGGGTTGTATCCAGTGTTCTATGCTGGGGCAACTGAAAGACCCTGGGCATCCCTGAATTAATAGGGTATGTACCAGACTCACAGTCTTCTCATCTCATCATCATACGGCGATGGCCTGCCTCGATATAGCCCACTAAGGTGCTGCTGAGGCGTAAAACACAAACAAACAAATCCTACATATTGAACTTATGAATTTGGCTATAATTGGACAGTTTCACCAAATCCCTTTAAAATACAACATTAATCTGCATGCTGTCCAAACTTGAAATTCTTTGAGCAGAAATTTCGGACATGGCAACTAATGGGCGCATGCAATTATACTTTCCAGGAATAACTGCAAAACAAAATGAGTGGCTACTGCAGACACACTTTCACAAAAAAATGATTTGCATGACATTTACCATACAGAATACTGAAAATAGTGAATGGTGAAATAAGAAACTGCCGACAAAAGTGAACTCAATGAAGTTATAACTCCAAATTATCATTCTCCCTTTGTTCATGAACAACAATACCATTGTCAAAATGTCACTGGACACAGCATAATATAGAGCTAAATTAAAGTAAGAAAAAGGTGCATACTTGGACTGAAAACAGAAACCAATTTTCTACTCTTGTCACAAAATGCATTTTATTTGGTCATGGAAATAACTCATAATCATGCACTTCTGCTTACAAATTATATTGCACTGCAATAGGAGCTCCATAATTTATGTTTCTGACAAGGTTGTGTGAATCTAATGAGAAAGAGTGCCATTAACTCATCCTAATAGGAAATTTACTTAAGAATTAAGTATGAATTGTTAAAATACCTTACATTATTCCTAATCAAGTGATCATAGTGGCATGCATATAAATTGGCTAATTTTCAAGTCTGAGTTGTGCAAAATACAAATTTCAAACACATGAGACGAAACAATTAATGCTAAATCATAATGTAGAATATATTTTTATATAGACCAAATTCCTTATCTAATTGAAAATACTATTTTGTTCCCAAATTAATAGTAAGGCATGCTCTGATTTCAGACGATTAGCTCACGTGCATTGCACCCACACATTGCATCAAAAAGGGGAAGCATGTGTGTCTTTAATCACGCAAAAATGTAAATTATAGGTTATGAAAATGTCTTGAAACATTTGTCAAAATGAATAAATATGGATTGTGCAACTTTTTCTGTAGAACTTCTAGAAGGTGCTTAAGATGGAACATCACATTTTCCAAGAAATATTCATTTGCAAATAGCTATAAGTTTCGATTCCACCCATACCAGACTACTTTTGATACATATTAATTTACAGTTACCGATGCACATATATATTTCATTTATGATGCCTGTTGTGTTTTATGCAAATAATTGAAAATGGACAAATGCCCAATCGTGCTGAACTTTCTTTCATGATTGAGCTAGTACATCTCAAAAAGTATAAGTTGTGTATGTATGTTTGTTTATTGAGGTAGCTATTGCATTAAATATTTGCTGAACAAACATTTACTGCAGGTATATCGAGAGAGATTATGGTCTTCCTGTAAAAACTGATGATCAGTAAATATATATAGCTTTCTCACAATGTCTGGTTGCAGGCTTCTTGACTATTTGTGACAATCCGTATTTTTCAAATGTTTAGCTGAACCAAGTCATATATCTTTAATGTGATAATGAATCTCAACATTTCATATCTTTCTTATATTGGTGCTTGTGTGGGAGTGCAATACGAGTATTAATCACTCCAAGGCACCCATTGCATTACACATCTGGGCAAGTGGGAGTTCTCCTTTTGAAATAGTTTGAAGCAAGATCATAGGCAATGTGACACTGATATCTCTGATTCTGTATTTAGGCCAACATTATGGCAACATACAACATGATATGATTAGTCATATAGGAGAAATACTTTTTGACACGACAGCAAGTGCTATAAAAATTGCATGTGCATACGCTTAATGTATTCAGAATGTTTTTTTCCCTTTCATAATAAGTTTGCTTATAAAACATTATGTAGTTTATAAAGATTTGATGCACAGTATTCTTAATGAAGAGCATAAAAAGTGTACGTCAACGATTTCATTTTGCTTTACACCATGGTGTGTGATAAATTCCATGCAATGCTCCACAAAGGAACATTATTGATGCTGTAAGGAAAAAAAAAAAAAATCAAAGACGATGTAAAGGAAATAAAACAGATGCTGGTTGCCATTAACTTACCTCTCTTGACTGCAATAAATCACTTCCTCCTGATCTGCAGACGTTGTTGTAAAAACATATATATGTCTTCTCTCCATTGAATCTATTGCCTTCATGTCAATGTATCATTGGCCCATACCTGCTGTGTCTGAGGAAATTTTTGACAACAACATGATTATTGAAAATATCACTTCACTATCCATATCATTCTCATTTTGGGTGCATGTGCTAGTATGAGTATTTATCCAAAATCTATAAGCATATATGTATGTCCTTACTGCTTTTTGTGTCATCCATTGCATTACACACTTGATGTCAAGGGCAAGTGGGGGGGAATACCTCTTTTTGAAGCAAGATCACTGGCAATGTGACACTGATATTATATGAAATGTTATGATGAGTCCCAATCATATCTATAGGCGAACATTTTTTTGACATACCAGAGTTAAGTGGCATAAGTATGTCTAGGTTTGGTTTGATTGACCGTTGTCCACAATTAATATTATAATAAACAAAAATCCGAATTCAAAATTCACCAACTATCAGTAAAAGTCATTGAAATTTCTTGATCAAGAATTTTGCCAACAGATTCATATGAGAGTATAATACTTTCTTCTTAATGAAGGCCCGCTTCACAATGTGGTCATCTTAAATTATACAATATATGAATGATGTGATCAGAGGGTTAAAACAATTCATGATCCCCAGGGAAATTCACACCATGCCTAAAGGAATTATTATTTTCTGTAACACTGAGCAAATAAGAATATTCAGTTGTGGCTCACAGGACAAAATAATCTACTGACATCTTCTCAAATTTACATAACTGAAGAAGCGGAATTCATACATCTTTGGTGATTACAAATGAGCTCGTCTAAGTTGTGATTTTTTTTCTGCCACTACATCTAATCTGTTTAAATCAAAGACGAATATAGCATGAAGTAGAGAATGTAACATTAATTTTGAAGAATGTGTCTAGGCCAGGCATTTTCCTGCAAACTTGATTGTCGTGTCTACACATCTGATTTGATTAGTTCAGTTCATCATTTCGCATCAATTCAACAACTAGAATGTCAGATATATGAAACAAACATGCAATCAGCAATAATGACATTTATCTTCAAAGCATGCTTGTCTTGCTTGTTGTGAAAGCCGGAGATTTATGTGTACCATCACCATGACCCTATCCATCTTCCAATCAGAATATCATTATTCACTCCAAACTATCTCAGGTGGGCCCTAAACTGATTTAGAGACATGATGGCATGATTCAAACTGGCATGAATGAGACAGGCCTTTGACCTGCAATTTGAGGAGCTGAAATATACACAAGTACAATGAGACAACTCGGATTTGGTAAGTTCTCGACAACGCAATATTTACCATCTTCTTTTTAGTTTTTGTATATAAATGAGATGACAAGGGTGCTGTAACAGGGGGGAGACACCAGTTATTCTCAATATTCGGTCCGCAAACATTGATTATCCGCTTTAATTTGTGTGTTTGTGTGCTCAAGCCAGCAGTTCCTAAAGTGAGAGACGAGAGTTTCAGAGGGTGTAACTGGAGGTTTAAAGAGTCTGTTTAATTCTGTCAGTAAAGGAGATTGCTGCTAATTAATGAGTTGAGTCAATAATGCTTGCTTCAATGTTTGCTACAAGGAAGATTCATTCAATATTGATCAAACTTGCAATAGGCGGGAGGAGGGGGCGGTAATCCAAAATTTTTACGGTGACCGTTCAAAAAGTTGGGGGTGGTTAAGAAATGTGGGAAAAACCCAACTTTTGAAAATTTGAAGCGTGCTAACCCCTCTGTATATAAGGGTTGAAGTTTAGGCGATTTTAGCAAAAAACGCCAAAATTCGCATAATTCAGTCAGTGTTCCTGGGCTTGTCAGCTCATTGTACCGAACTGAAGGTAAACATGTTGGAGACCTCAATTCATGAAAACTATCTGATTTTGGTGGCAGTTTTAACTTTTAAAGGTTTGTTTGCATACTAAAATCACCCCAATTTTACTAATTTTCGACGAAAATTGGCCACATGCTAGATTACCGGCAGAACAGGCAGAATGTCACAATTTCAAGGAATTCTGATTCATATAAGAAGTACATAAAATACAGTTACTTGAATCATCTGGATATAATATTATACGCTGTATTGAAAATAATTACTGAAATATTATTAAAATAAAAAAATTGAAAATAATTGATGTCACTGATATACAATAATGACTCACTTCTTACATAATTAGCATTCTAAAACAATTGTATGCCTTTTATCAAAACAATATGACTATTTTGATAATTTGCTTGACTAAAAAACTATGTTCTATTACTACAACAACTGAACAAGAGGGCTTTTTCAATAAACCTAAGCAAAGGGAATCCGAGTGACAGTCCAGTCCCAAATATCAAAATAAGTTTTAGAACGCCTACAGTTCTTTCTCTGACTGAAGCATGTTTAATCAAATAAAAATGTCTAATGCTTGCTCCGTCGCACCAATACTGCTGGCATTTTTGCAACATTTTTTTGAAAAGTATAAAATATTATTCAAACCTGACATGTTTCTAACTCGGTTTTAACACTGTTTGGTCATCTCTCAGATGGAGAAGAGACAAAGGATGAGCATTCAAAACAGGTGGTCTTGATTTCTTGGACTGCGGTCAGTTTCCAATTGTTATGCGACAATTTATCAGTCTGATGGTTATTGCAGTCGGGACAGTAATGTAGCTTATTTTGAATAACTCTTTGATTGATGCACCTCAGAGCCAGTGACTTCAAGTAGCCTACATCCAAAACAACCAGTGTCATATGTGGGAGGTTTCTTTGGCTTCATCACCGATAGTCTGGGCTTGCTGGACTCTCCCAAGTTCCGTTAGTGCATTTGCCTTGTGCAGAAGAAGACTCCTCTTCCTGGCACATCATTTCAGTTCTTCTAACTGTGTGAATACATTTTATTAGTATATTTCATTTAGAAAAGACTCATGTTGTGAACTTCACAACAAAAGATCACAACTAGAGTTTAGCATAAACCCACAGGGCTCTATAACTTCTACATGCCTTATAATAAGACTGCTCCTAGCAGTGGTCTCTTTGGGGAGTAGTCTCTCATCAAGGTATTCTTAGTGCTTCTAGAATGTGGTCGCATTATGTTTCTTAGCATAAAACAAGATATCTTATAACACAGAAATTACTGTTTATCAGGTTTGGCCCTTAAAGTATGATTGTCCTTTGTTTAATTCAGTATGAAGTGATACTTTAAAAGTTGTCAGCTTACAATTTGAGTAAAAAAATTTAGAAAGATCCTAATTCTGTAAGAAATTTACAACTCTGACCACTTCTTTGGAGCCATAATCCACATGATGCTCCGGCTCAATGGTAACTGCTACCAATGACACCCTTTTGAAGTCATATCACACTAAAATATCATGTCACAACAAAAACCCCAGGTATAGCAACATCTGGGTAAAACAAGGAAATAACAATATCTTTATAAGAGATGGGTTCGAACTACGTAAATTCAAAAGGCCCATAGAGATAGCAGATGACGCTGTTAGGATTGAGAGAGATGACCGGGCCTTCCTTGTGAACCTTGCTGTCATGCTGACAGCCAAATTTGCAATTACATGCAACCATTATGCCAAATAGTGTGCTATATTCATGATCGAGAGTCATCATGTAGGTGTATCACACTTGCAAAAATTGGTGAAAATTCAGTAAAAACATGATTTACAAAGATTATATGAAAAAAATAATTTTTGAAAATGATCAATTTATGTTTAAATATATTAGATATGGCTATTCTGCATATTTTGAGAGGTTTTGCAATATTTCTGATGAAGTAGTGGCAAAAAAGTGCCCAAAAACAGTGAAAAAATGGAATTCGCGAAACACGAAAACTTCAGAGGGTATGTGCAGGGGAGTTACACCCTTTCAATTTCGAAAATTTTGGTATCATTCTGTTTGGTATGACTGTCCAAAACTTTTGGAATGGTCCCCGGATTGCCAGCTAAAAATTTTTGAATTAACACCCCTCCCCCCTACAAGTTTTAAGGTTGAAACGACATTGAGAGCCAGTTCATATAAAAAAAGAATAAAATATTTAGGGCCTCCGTATTTGCTGAAAACTGGACACATACAATAATCAGACTTTATACCTTTTTTGTTTATAAGACATAATAAGTGAAATACTAAGAGATGATTTGAGTGTGCTATCATCAAATATTTTGTAGTTAAGATTATTGCCTAAATTTGATGTTCAATTATCGCGTCCACACTTTCCTAGAGAATCTACCAAGCTGCATTATCGAGGCATGTTGCTAATCTAGTCGAAGGCCCCCCACATTTTGATTTCCAGCATTACTCAATTTACATCGAGGTGAAAGGGCGAATTCTAACACAGGGCTCTCTCACAATGGGGCCCTAACCTTAAAGGTTTGATTGTATCCCAGTCAGAATTTGGTCACAAAGTTATAATTTTCGTCATTTTTCTACATTTTTTTATTTTCAGTACCTTGCATGAGCCCGCGTGAATGGTTGACAGGCCAGTCGGCCCCTGACTAACAGAAATGATCAACTGACCAAACATATCTCAACACTGGGTCAAGTTGTGCTGGTTGACTTACTTTTTCAAATGCCAACCATTATCGCCATGCATTCTTACGATCCGATTGAGCTGAAAATGCATCTCAATTATAGCGAATATGTGTTAAGAAATATAAATGATGTCAGATAAAATTACCTTGTTTCTGAAAATTGCCATGAAGCAAAAATGGTGGAAAAATGATGCGACTTAACATGGTCTGCCCTACGGTTCAGGCAAGCTCTGGGAAGCGTCTCATTCTGAAACTCTTTAGACATTATGTCACAAAATTAGGTGCATTAACGTAATTGCTGTTTGTCCATTACGGTTGCAGGGTCATTATATTCACTACCCATTACAGTAATGCATAACTGTGCACAGATTGATTGGCTAGTCAACGAGCTTGCAAAGATGGCTCAGCACTATAGGGTCTGAATTCAGAAACAATTGCCCAAATACGTCTCTCAGTTCCAAACATTATTGGCAATGTCAATAAATAGAGCATAGTAGTATAGTATGGGTACAGATAATGGTCTTCCTGCATGCAACTGATGACAAGTAAACATTGCCTTATTCACAAAACTAATAAATAATTTAAAACATCTAACAGATACTGTGGTGGGCTTTTATTCATCATCAGCCATATATATTTGAACGTTGTGATTGGTGAATTGCCAAGTCATTTCAGATCTCTGAAACAAGCAACATGGAGTCTGCAAAGATTGCGCCAATGTCAGTTATTCTACCATACACAACATACAAGGATTTTCACGAAGCTATTGTCATGGATAATGATGTGTTTGTTTCTGACCTGCTCAGAAAAGACCAAGTTGCAATCAATGGCAGATTTGACTTTACTGTCCCAGAAGTTGAACAACTCTCTGAGTCTGTCAAAAAGAAGGGCGATTCCCAACCGCACTTTCCCTTCACTCTGGCAGCATGCAAAGGAAGTACCAAAGTGCTGCGCGTTCTTTTAAAGCTAAAAGTAGATACAACAATCAAAGAAGCGGATGACTATAACATCATCCACATGCTGTTACTGGAGGCAAGTGAGGGTGTCCACAACGAAGCAAAACTTCTTGAGGTCTACGAAATCTTACAACAACACTCGGCCATCTCTGATCTCCTCCTGGAAGAAAGTGGCAATGGCTTGCGTCCTCTTGAAATGGCAGCTTGTCTTGGGCTGATGACCTTCACTCAACTGATCATGAACACACCAGACGTCTACTTGTCTAAGACAGTGGTGAAAGGCGACAAGGTCTACAAATGGTATGATGTCACTGACTATGAAAAACCTGGATGGAGAAGTAGAAGGGACCGGTCTCCTTTGTTTTTCCTCCGACACATTGATAAAAGAGACATAGTGAAGGAAGAAACAAGAGAGATCTTCAACTGGCGTGTCATGCAGAACTGGATCAAGAACAAGGTCTTCAGCAACTGTCCACTTGCTCTGTTGTGGATGATTTTGAGAACATTGTACTTATACGCCTGCATTACATATGATGTGAAACCTGAGGACTCATTTTACACAAACAGCAGCAGTTATCAAAACCTGGTCAATGGGACAATGCCACAATGTGATTCATTTGTGAAGCCAGTCATTCCTCATCGTAAACTGGCTGTTCTGGCACTGATGGCCCTTTCCTGGTCTTTTGTTGTTTTTGATGCATTGGAATTCCTAATTACTAGATTTACAACAAAACCTGAAAAAGCAATGGGAAAACTTAAGGGCAAATGTTCATCAGCCATTGTGCCCACTGCATTCTTCAGAGTCATGCATTTGATGTTTTGTCTTGGTGCGGGCTTCGAACAAGGCTTCGAGGTAGCAGCAATTACAAATAGCAGACCTTATCAAAAGAACATGGGACAACTTGCCATCCTTGCTTCTTCATGGTCATTTCTGTACTTTATACAACTCCATAAGGGCATCGGATATCTTATTGTCATTCTGGAGAAACTTATTGGGGATACCTTGAATATATATCTCTTGTTTATGGCAATGTTTTTGCCTTTCTTTCACATGTTCGCTAGGCTCTACGCTGAGGCAGGAGTTTGTGACATCATCAGTATAAATTCGGTAGCGAACGCACTGTATGATGTGTTTACCGTCCACATGAACATGATTGCTTTCAGGAATGCTGCTGAACAAGACCCAACCATCTATGCAGTCCATGTGCTCTATGTTCTCCTGATAAGCATCATCCTGATGAATCTCATCATTGCTGTTTATTCCGACACCGTTTCTCAACTTGCTCCTCACCGTTGTGTCATCTCTCAGGTGCAGAGTTTGTCCATCATGCTGGTCATTGAAAGAAGAGCCTCTATCCTGATGTATCCGTACTATCTCCTGATGCTGAAGATGTCTTCGTATCAAGTTGAAAACAACAAGATTTATATTGTTGATGTGGTTAAAGTCAGGCGCGACTCCCACAAATGTACTAATAAACTGTAAAACTAAAATCAAATCATCATTGAAACACTATTAATAACACAATTGAGCAGTATAAAACTCAATCCATAGCTCTATGCTGATACAAACAGTTTTTCCCACACTTACCTTGTCTTATATATCTGCCTACATCTATCTATCAATATCTAAATGTCTTTTGTTATGATTTGGGTATTCCCAGAATCCCTGCTGTGTCAGGAGAAGACCATCAATGTCTCTGTTATTTCCTGGCTTCCTTTTGTTATTCAGTGTTTCATCAATAATGCGAAACACAAAATAAAATGTCCCTCTGTCTCTTTTATTTCCTGTATGAGGCTTGTCATGTCATTTATGATTGGTATAGATGTGAGAATAAAACAGAAAGAAATTGTGACACACTTTGATTGTGCTAAAGTATGTTATAGGCAATGGATGATATATAGATAAATACAGTTGGGATCAAAAATTTGCATACAGTTCAACATCAAATGGTTAAAGATGTATTATGTAAGCACAAGCTGGTTTGTAAATCTGGCATTTCTGAGCTTTATTTCTTACATATTGAATTTATGAATTTGTCTATAATTGGTCAGTTCACCTAATCCCTTCGAAATATATACACTGCGTTCCCAATTATTATGCAACCATTCTTTTTCGTGATATCTCCAAAAGAAATAAGGCTATTTTGATATCTTTTACACACAATGATACTTGTGCCATAAAGCCAATATCCTGTCGATTTTGTCCAATTCTGTTAGTTCAATGAGGAGATATGCAATAAAATCAGGTTTTCGGTGTTCCCAATTATTATGCATTTCTTGGAATAGTACTCAACATATCTACCAAACTAATCTTGAAATTCTATAAATGTTCACCTCCTAACATGAATTAATAAATAGAACCATCATTTCAAACATGGATGCTTTCATTGACCCATGAATCCACATTACACAACTGCATAGCAAGCACCGCTGTTTCCCATTCGATTAGCATTGTCAATCAGATGAGCTCAATTCATTCCAATAGATTTGCTAGTATGCTTGTGCCATTTGAAATTATTTGGTAAAGGGGAGAGTCATAAACCTAGGCGAAGCAGACAATTAGTTTTGATAAGGATTTCATATTTTTTTCGGGCTTATAGAAGCTTTTATTTCAATAAAGCTGTAATTTCAATGCTATTTCAATGTTATTTCAATGTAGGGAAATAAAATGTATTTCCTGACTATGAATACATCCATATTTGATATGATGGTCCTGCTTTTCTTTAAGTGTTAAGAGATATATGTTCATGGCATTTTTAGATGGGTTTGGACAATTTTGGTTGCCTTAGACTGCTTTTCCAAGAATTTGCATAATATGTAATTGGGAACACCCCAAACCTGATAACGTAGCATAACTCCACACTTAACGAACAGAATTGGACAAAAAATGACATGATGTTGGCTCCATGGCACACGTGAAATTATGTGCAAAGGATATCATAATATTATTAATTCTTTTGGGGATATCATGAAAAAGCAAGGTTGCATAATAATTGGGAACGCAGAGTTGCCCATAAGTTGCACTTGCAAACCAGCCAACCTGCCAAACAGATTAACTTGAACCAGCCAACTTGCCTAACAAACTAACCTGCTTGTGTTGCCCATAAGTAGCAAATGCAAACCAGCCAACTTACCAAACCGACTAACTTGAACCAGCCAACTTGCCTAACAAACTAACCTGTTGTGTTGCCAATACGTAGCACATGCAAACCAACCAACTTGCCAAACCGACTAACTTGAACCAGCCAACTTGCCTAACAAACTAACCCTTGTGTTGCCAATAAGTAGGTAATGAGAAAGAGTTCCATTAACTCATCTTAATAGGAAACTTTCTTATGAATTAAGTATGAATTTTGCTGAGTTAAAATACCTTACATTATTCCTTAGCAAGTGATCATAGTTACTTGCATATAAATTGGCTAATTTTCAAGTCTGAGTTGTGCAAAATGTAAATTTCAAACACATGAGACCTAACAATTGATGCTAAATCATAATGTAGAATTTATTTTTATATACACCAAATTCCTTTACTAATGGAAAATACTGTTTTGCTCACAAATAAAAAGCAAGGCATGCTCTGATTCAGGCGATTAGCTCACGTGCATTGCACCGACACATTGCATCAAAAAGGGGAAAGCATTTGTGTTTTTAATCACGCAAAATGTATACTATAGATAATGAAAATGTCTTGAAACATTTGTCAAAGTAGGAAACACCATGAATAAATAATGGATTGTACACCTTTTCTATAGAAGATGCTTTTAAAAGATGGCACAGCACATTTTCCAAGAAATATTCATTTGCAAATAGCTTTGAGTTTCAATTCCACCTTAACCAGACTACTTTTGATACATATTAATTTACAATTATCAATGCACATATGTCATTATGATGTCTGTTGTGTTTGATGCAAATGTATAATAATGAACAAATACCTAATCGTGCTGTACTTTCTTTGCTTGCTTAATGGAGCGTAATGGAGCTGAGTTGTATGTACATGTATGTTTATTGAGGTAGATATTGCATTACATTTTTTTTTTACTGAACAAACATTTAATGCAGGTGTACAGAGAAAGATTATGGTCTTCCTGTAAAAAATGATGATCAGTAAATATATACAGTTGTGCTTGAAAATTAGTGAACCCATAGAGATTTACCATTGAAGACAATGATAAAGTTGTCTCACCGTACTGGCCATAACATAGAAGATATTGCACAAATTATTGAACCAATGACTGTATTATACCATTGAGGTTTCCCACTACATGTACCAGCCTGGAAATTGGATTTGTATCAGGGGTCTTTGCATTAGATAGGGGTTAAAATTGAGCAAAAGTAAATGAACCCTCTGATCCTATCTTTTAACATTACGCTTGGGGTTCACTTACTTTTGCACAATTATAACTCCTATCTAACGCAAAGACCCCTGATACAAATCCAATGGCCAGGCTGGTACATGTAGTGGGAAACCTCAATGGTATAATACAGTCATTGGTTCAATAATTTGTGCAATATCTTCTATGTTATGGCCAGTACGGTGAGACAACTTTATCATTGTCTTCAATGGTAAATCTCTATGGGTTCACTAATTTTCAAGCACAACTGTACATATGTATAGCTTTTTCACAATATGTGGTTGCAGGCTTCTTGAGTAAATTTGAAAATCCGTATTTTTCCCCTCTTTAGCTGAAGTCATATTCCTTTAATGTGACAATGAATCTCCACGTGACCACGTTTCATATCTTTCTCATTTTGGTGCTTGTGTGGGAGTGCAATATTGGTATTCATCACTCGAAGGCACCCATTGCATTACACATCTGATGTCAAGGGCAATTGGAAATTCTCTTTCTGACATAGTTTTAAGCAAGATCATAGGCAATGTGACACTGATATCTCTGATGCTCTATTTAGGCCCACATACAGTGTGATATGATGAGTCACATGGGAGCAATACTTTGTGACAAAACACAGCAAGTGCTATAAATTGCATGCACATATGCTTGAAATGTATTCAGAATGTTTTTCCCTTTCATAATAAGTTTCACTATAAAACATTATGTAGTTTATAAAGATTTGCTGCTCAGTATTCATAATGAAGAGCATGCAAGGTATGTCAACGATTTCATTTTTCTTTACGCCATGGTGTGTGATAAATTCCAGGCAATTCTCCCCCAGGAGCATTACTGATGCTCCAAGGATGATAAAAAGGAATCAAGGATGATATAAAGTGAGATAACAAAGACACTAGTTGCCATTAACCTATCTCTCTTGAATGCAATAGATCACTTCCAGGTGACTTCCTCCTGAATCGGCAGACTTTGTTGTAAAATCATTATATGTCTTCTCTTCATTGAATATATTTCCTTCATGTCAATGTATAGTAGAACCACACCTGTTGTGTCTGAGGAAATTGTTATCAATAGCATGACTTAAAAAAGATATTTTCGCATGTGCCTGGTCTTTGTTAATTGTAATAACCAGGGCTTTGGAGTCGGGTAGTAAGTGAACCGACTCCGACTCCCGACTCCTTTGCCTTCCTGAAAAACGACTCCGACTCCAACTACTAAATTCCGACTCCGACTCCGACTCCCGACTCCACTTATCGGCATTATTTCACAAAAATATTACTTGATTAACAGGGTCCAAAAAGTGCTTCCACAAATTTTCCATTGGCTTTTGCTCTTGAATACTTGTTTAGGAAGTTTTGCTTAAACTTCAAGATACATTTCACTTCGTTGTAACTGGGTTTTTGTGAATTATATTAATTATCTTTAAGGAGTCAGGAGTCACCAAATTAATTTTCGACTCCGACTCCGACTCCACCTGATAATCAAAGTTCGACTCCGACTCCGACTCCACCCAAAAACCTCTGACTCCATGACTCCGACTCCTGACTCCGACTCCAAAGCCCTGGTAATAACATCATTAATTTGTCTTCTATGTCACAAGGAATTAAACATTCTTTCCACTGCAAACCTTTGGTTTTGGCTGTAAAACTGCTGAATCGGCTACTTTGCTGAATAATGTGATCAAAGTTAAAAAATATATTTAGCTGTTTTCTTTCCTTTTCATTTAAGCTTTTTTGGCTGAGCCACACTGGGCTATTTTTTTCTTTAACACAGAGAAAATAAAGATGCCTTTAAGAATATTCAGTTCTGCTCACACGACCATTCCCAATAATTTTACTGACATCTTCTGAAATTTACATTACGGATTAAGCAGAATTCATACATTACATCCATTGTGACTAGAAATGTGCTCAGCTGAGTCTTGTAATTTCTTTCAGTCAATACAACTCATCTGTTTAAATCAAAAGCCAAATACAGCATGATGTAGAGCATAATAAAATGTGCCTTTTCCAATATTTCTTTAAAAACGAATGTGTCTAGCCCAGAATTTTCCTGCAATCCTGATTGTCGTGTCTACAAATTTAATTTGAATTGCGAAATTAGTGACTTTGTATCAATTCAACCAATAGAATTTCAGAAAAATGAAACGAACATGCATAAGAAAAATGATATTTATCTACAAACCATGCTTGTCTTCCTTAGTGTGGGAGTCAGAGATTTGTGTGCAGTATCATCACGATCCTACCCATCTTCCAATCAGTATATCATAATTGATTCCTAAATGTCTCAAGTAGGTGCTTCACTGATTTGGAGACATGATGACATGATACAAACTGACATGCATGAATGAGATAGGCCCTTGAGTCTTGACCAGCCATTCGAGGAGCTGAAATATGCACAAGTACAATGGTTTCACTTAGATTTGATGAGTTCTTCACTACGCAATATTTACCGTATTTTTAGTTCGTTTATCTGTAAAATTGTAAGGTTGATGAAACAGGGGGGGGGGGGGCAGCTCAGAGTTTCAGAGGTGTAACTGGAGTTTTAAAGAGTCTGTTGAATTCTGGCAGAAAAGGAGATTGCTGCTGGGTCAAGTTGTGCTAGTTGACTTACTTTTTCAAATGCCAACCATTATCGCCATGCATTCTTACGATCCGATTGGGCTGAAAATGCTTCTCAATTATAGCGAATATGTATTAAGAAATATACATGATGTCAGATAAAACTACCTTGTTTCTGAAAATTGCCATGAAGCAAAAATGGCGCAAAAATGTTTCGACTTAACATGGTCTCTGCTATGGTTCAGGCAAGCTCTGGAAAGCATCTCATTCTGAAACTCTTCAGACATTCAGTCACAAAATTAGGTGCATTAACGTAATTGCTGTTTGTGCATTATGGTTGCAGGGTCATTATATTCACTATACCAATTACGATAATGCATAACTGTGCACAGATTGATTGGCTAGTTAACGATCTTGCAAAGATGACTCAGCACAAATATACATGTAGAGTCTGAATTCGGAAACAATTGCCCAAATACGTCTCTCAGTTGCAAACATTATTGGCGATGTCAATAAGTAGAGTGCAGTAGTATGGGTACAGATAATGGTCTTCCTGCATGCAACTGAAGACAAGTAAACATTACTTTATTCACAAAAGGAATAAATAATTCAAAACATCTAACAGATACTGTGGTGAGCTTTTATTCATCATCAGCCATATATATTTGAACATGGTGATTGGTGAATTGCCGAGTCATTTCAGATCTATGTAACAAACAGCATGGAGCCATCAAAGGTTGCGCCAATGTCAGTTATTCTACCATACACAACATACAAGGATTTTCATGAAGCTACACTCTAAGAAAAAAGGTTCATAGGGTGGGGTGAAGCACCTGTAGGGTGGATGTAAGAACTTAAAGGGTGCACCAGAGGAGACAAGGTGCACCAGCACCAGTGAGGTGCATCACACATGAGCAAGGGGTGAATCACACATTTGTAGGGTGCATCGGATTGATGCAGGGTGCTTCAGCCCTTGAAGCACTCTGTGTCACTCTGATGCACCCTACAAATGTGCAATATACAGTTCATGGATGCTTGATTCGATTTGCAAATCGGAAAAATTGGGTGGCTTGGTTATTGCATAAATTGTGGGGCAGTGCCAAACTGACAAGCTTTTCTGCTGTGGGCTGGCTAAGGCAGTGACCTGCCTCCAGTCAAATATGCTGGTGAGTGAGGCAATGTCAGGCTGCATCACTCTCCTGGAGCAGAGCTCGACTTGACTTAAAGTCTGCTCATCAGGCACCCAAAGTCTTGCGTGTCACGAATATGCATGTCTGGAGGAGGGGGTTGAAGCCAGTCCAATTAGTATAGTCAGTGACATTTACAAGACACCCAAGTGCACCTCTAATCACCCCCATCTCCTTCAGGTACCCCATTTCCGCCAACACTGGCATGCTGCCAACTATTCAACTGGAGCTACTCGTTTTCACATCAGCAAGTACAATGCTGGGAAAATCCGGTGCATTTCTGCTGTGCACCAACCTGATCTCTAGGAGCTGTCCTGGTTGCCCAGATACCAGTCTCTTTGCAGGCTCATACTGATATTCGCCAGTCTGCAGCCTGGCTACTCACCGTTGCCTTTACAGCATACCAACTTGTCAGTCAGGGGCAGTGCTACATTAATTGAAGAACTACCGAAAACCAGATACCATACTGATTTACGAGCAGTTCAGAAAATTGTGGCCAAGACTGGTAAATTTACCATGCATTAGCCTCAGTGCAACAGTTAGCACCTGCTTAAATGGTTGTGTCAGACTGAGCAACTTCAACCAAAACAGGAATCTGGGATTTTGATTTACGTAGAAGCAAAACAAGATCTTTTGTTTAACATACAAACGCTTACCTACAACAAATCAGATTGCACAAATTATTAGGATATATACTTTCGGTTTATTTTACACCTTTGCATGGGTTGTTTAATCAGTAGACTGAAGTAATTGGCTAAAATTACACCCTAAAAATTTTTTTTATGAAACTGGTTTCTGATTATTTCTTACAAGGAACGTGTGGTGCCATCTTTAATACAGAGCTTTTTGCAGAAAATGTCAATTGTTATACATGTGGCTCCGTCTATAACAGACGTGAACTCCTGATGTTTGTTTTTGCATAATATTAATATTATATTAACAAAACATCTCTTAATGTTTACTTGAAGATGCACAACACTCATGAAAGGACAGTTTCAATTGCAAAGCATGTGGCTTAAAGCTCATATCTAATTGTTTCAGTCTTCTGAAATTCAGACACATTCTGACTAAAATGTAGCAAGCAGAATTTTCACATATACAGAATGTCCAACTCATATGAGCAATCAATTATAAAGTGCTGAGATGCTGAGAAGGTGAAGATCCCTTTTCGTTCTTAGAGTGTATTGTCATTGACAATGATGTGTTTGTTTCTGACCTGCTCAGAAATGACCTAGTTGCAATCAATGGCAGATTTGACTTCACTGTCCAAGAAGATGAGGAAGTCTCCAAGTCTATCAAAATGATGGGCGATTCCCAACCGCACTTTCCCTTCACTCTGGCAGCATGCAAAGGAAGTACCAAAGTGCTGCGCGTTCTTTTAAAGCTAAAAGTAGATACAACAATCAAAGAAGCGGATGACTATAACATCATCCACATGCTGTTACTGGAGGCAAGTGAGGGTGTCCAAAACGATGCAAAACTTCTTGAGGTCTACGAAATCTTACAACAACACTCGGCCATCTCTGATCTCCTCCTGGAAGAAAGTGGCAATGGCTTGCGTCCTCTTGAAATGGCAGCTTGTCTTGGGCTGATGACCTTCACTCAACTGATCATGAACACACCAGACGTCTACTTGTCTAAGACAGTGGTGAAAGGCGACAAGGTCTACAAATGGTATGATGTCCCTGACTATGAAAAACCTGGATGGAGAAGTAGAAGGGACCGGTCTCCTTTGTTTTTCCTCCGACACATTGATAAAAGAGACATAGTGAAGGAAGAAACAAGAGAGACCTTCAACTGGCGTGTCATGCAGAACTGGATCAAGAACAAGGTCTTCAGCAACTCTCCACTTGCTCTGTTGTGGATGATTTTGAGAACATTGTACTTATACGCCTGCATTACATATGATGTGAAACCTGAGGACTCATTTTACACAAACAGCAGCAGTTATCAAAACCTGGTCAATGGGACAATGCAACAATGCGATTCATTTGTAAGGCCAGTCATTCCTCATCGTAAACTGGCTGTTCTGGCACTGATGGCCCTTTCCTGGTCTTTTGTTGTTTTTGATGCATTGGAATTCCTAATTACTAGATTTACAACAAAACCTGAAAAAGCAATGGGAAAACTTAAGGGCAAATGTTCATCAGCCATTGTGCCCACTGCATTCTTCAGAGTCATGCATTTGATGTTTTGTCTTGGTGCGGGCTTCGAACAAGGCTTCGAGGTAGCAGCAATTACAAATAGCAGACCTTATCAAAAGAACATGGGAAAACTTGCCATCCTTGCGTCTTCATGGTCATTTCTGTACTTTATACAACTCCACAAGGGCATTGGATATCTTATTGTCATTCTGGAGAAACTTATTGGGGATACTTTGAATATATATCTCCTGTTTATGGCGATGTTTTTGCCTTTCTTTCACATGTTCGCTAGGCTCTACGCTGAGGCAGGAGTTTGTGACGTCACCAGTATAAATTCGGCAACGAACGCACTGTATGATGTGTTTACCGTCCACATGAACATGATTGCATTCAGGAATGCTGCTGAACAAGACCCAACCATCTATGCAGTCCATGTGCTCTATGTTCTCCTGATAAGCATCATCCTCATGAATCTCATCATTGCTGTTTATTCCGACACCGTTTCTCAACTTGCTCCTCACCGTTGTGTCATATCTCAGGTGCAGAGTTTGTCCATCATGCTGGTCATTGAAAGAAGAGCCTCTATCCTGATGCATCCGTACTATCTCCTGATGCTGAAGATGTCTTCGTATCAAGTGAAAAACAACAAGATTTACATTGTTGATGTGGTCAAAGTCAGTCGGGACTCCCACAACTATACTAAAAAAAACGTGCAAGCACTTTAAGAGATGCTTGTAGATAGACTGCCTATAATAGTATCTACCCCTTTGCCTGTCTGTCTATCTACATACATGTACATCTATCTACAAGGATCTCTCTTTCTCAACCTAGGCATATTTTTTCTTCTTTCTTTCCTTTCTCTCTTGTCCCACCCTTTATTCCTTCCTTCCCTTTCTCCCTTTTTCCACCCTTTATTCCTTCCTTCCCTTGATCCTTCCTTTCTCTCTTCCTTTCCCCCTTCCTTTCTCCCTTCCTTTCTCCTTTAGGCCTGATTATCAACCAGGCTCAAAACTAGGTCAGCATGACCCAGTTAAGTGCATTGCCGTGATTGACCTTTGACCTGCAGAAACTCAGCCTGTTTGTTTTCTTTATTAATTTTTTCATATCAGAAAGGCACCAAAAGTTTATCAACGCAAGTTAAAATTCTCTTAAGACTGCATACAAAGTTTTAATGACAGAGGTGAAACAGGACGACCAAGGCAGTTGTCATAAGTTTGAGAGCCTTCCTCCCACAATAGAGATGCTGCTTGCAAGCAAGCAAGCATCTCTAATAAACTATAAAATAGCATGCAATGCATGCACCGTGTCCTCGAGCAATTTAATAACCTTTATAACTCAATGGGATATGATCATTACATTAACACATCTCTATAAATTGTTAAAAGTTGCATTCAATCTATAGATCTATCAATCTACCTGTCAATCTATCTATCTGTCTATCTATGTGTCTATGTGTCTATCTTTAGTAATTGGCTGAAGTATAAATCTCAGGTTGTGGTGCACCCCACTTTGTCTCAGGGCGGAAGGGCCAAAGGGAAGAAGAAGAAGATGCTTCTCAGAAATCGTCTGCTGAGCAAGGAGGAATTTGGGGGATTAAAGTTAACTATTTAGAGCAGTGAGACATAAGATTAAAGCCAGGGCATCTAGTGCAACAGTGTAAGCACTGGGCATCATAATGGCATCATAACTTTGGGTTGTTCTTGCATCTGTGAAATGCTTTTCGATCCACACCAACTTTGATATGACAATCCCATTGATGACGACAAAGGGCCGAGGCCCTGCTCTCGGACACAAAAACTAAAATAAAATCATTATCAAATAGCATATATACATTTAGATACACCTATTTTCTTGCCATATTTAATAACACTATTCAGCTGTATAAACCCAATCCACATAGCTGGACTATGCATATACAAATTGTTTTCCTACACTTGCCTTATCTCATGATTCTGAAGACATCTTCGTATCAAGTGGATAATGACAAGATTTACATAGCTGATGTGGTTAAATTCAGTCGCGACTCCGACAAGCATACTAATTAAGTGACTAATAAACTATAAAACAAAAATATAGGGCCCAATTACCATTGAATCACACATACATGTAGATATGCTATTCATAGGCATATTTTATTGCTACATTAATAACACAATTGTGCTGTATAAAACCCAATCTATAGTAGGTCTATGTAGATACAAATAGTTTTTCCCACACATACCTATCTATCAACCTATATTTATCTTTTAATATACATATGTCTTTTGTCATGTTTTGGGTATTCCCGGAATCCCAGTTGTGTGAGGAGAGGGACATCAATGTCTCTGTTACATTGTATTTCCTTCATGCCATCCTGGCTGGTTACTTTTTGTTATTCAGTGTTTCATCAATAATGCAAAACCCAAAATAAAATGTCCCTCTGTCTCTTTTATTTCCTGTAAGAGGCTTGTCATGTCATTTATGATTGTATAGATGGGAGAATAAAACAGAAAGAAATTGTGACAAAAACTGATTGTGCTTTGCTTAAATAAACATCTCCTTCTAAACTTGTGTCATTTATAAAATTTGTATACTTTACGTACATCATATGTTGTCATGTATGTTCACAAACTTTTGGAGATTAAACCAAACCATCACTTTTTCTCCGCTCTGAACAAGTTTATTTTTGCTTCTGTTTCATTCTCACCATTTCAGTTTTAAATCATCCTCGACAGCTGTCCTGCGCTTCACGGAGAAACTATATGTGGTCCACCACATTTTATGACATGAACTGTCCACAGGGGCCTCTGAAGTCCCCCTCTATTTATACCCAGAAGTACTATAAATTTAGATTCCAGAAAGTGAAGTGCTAACGGTATTCTTTTGATTCATGACAACTCAGCCTCATTTTTGTGTGTGCTTTAACTTTATTGTAAAATTACCTATTTTGGCTCTCAATGTGCATGGTATCTAGCACGTGTACAGATCTATCTCTCTGTTACCTTGAGTTAAAACTGGCTGCACCACAAGACATGATTTACTGCAGGTCCACAATGACTGCCTTTAAAGTTTACACGCATGTCTGGCGTTCACGATACATTTCCTTTAAAAAGCAACTCTTTTTGGTGTGAAAGTGCAAATAAAAAACATAGGCTGCGCGGCAGCATACCCTCGGCTAATCGTTGGGTATTCTGGAGGCAGTGAAATCAAGTTGCCCTCAGGAGGCGCGGGCTTTGAGGGGGGGAGGTCCCCAAAAACTTTAAATTGATGTCTGTTTCCACCAGGTCACAGCAAGTGCCATAATGAAAATCTGTAAAAATTTAAGCGAGAATCAAGGCCAAAATTTGTTTTGCAATTTGTTGAATTTCCATCACCATGATGTTTTTCATGAGTTTCCCTGACTTTCCGTAACTGCAGAGCAGACACTTAAATACAGTTAAAAAAAACTTAAGCAATACTTGATTTGTAAACAAAGACAAGGTTTTGAGGAGGGAGGGTTGGGCTAGTGGTAGCGTGCTGGACTGCCAATCGCTGGGGCGGTTCGAATCCAGCTCTTGCTGGGTCACCAGGGTTGGATGGCTGTTTCAATCATCCTTTGCCTCATTGCCATGTCCTCTTCCTGTCCAAATTAATGAGCCTACCAAGTGCGTAAATACAGGATGTAAAGCCCCAAACATCCATCCATCTTAAGAAATACTGTTCTTTTATTGCATACAGAAGTTCATTTTAGTAACTTTAAAATTAGAATTTATTGGATATGACTGAAATTTGTCTGCACCCATTCTATGAAATCTACAGATCTAATAGTACTGTATGTCATTAATGCAATATTAAAATCCAGTTGCACAAGGAAATTAATTAGTTGATCAGTCAGTCAAACAATTAATAAAGCAATCACTCAATCAGCAGATGAGTCAATCAAACCACCCTGGTTTTATACCAGGTTGGCACCCTTTAACTTCTGATAAAAACCAGAAATTTGGTTGAATCTGTGATAAGTGATAACACATGGAAAGAGACCTTGTTTTTATTTTTAAAAAATCTGTTAAAGTCAGTTTAAGGATTCCATTAACGCAGCAATAAATGCAATTGATGTCGGGGAAAATATGTCTGGTGAAGCAGGAACAATCACGGAAAAACACTGAGAATTTGCTCCAAAGCTTACTGTGCACTAAATTATATACTTTTAGCTATCTTTATTTAGTTTCATTTGAAATATTAGCTCCAATAGGCCTACATGTAAACTAGAAGAATAATTCTAATAAAGCATCTTCCAATCATATGCTGGAAAAACCTTGCTGACCACATTTACAAATAGATAATACAAACAACCAGGGCCAGGCGACAGTCAGATTATAGGTACGAATAACAATAAAAACGACCAAAAGCTCCGTAAAGTGGCACATTCAGTCCCATTTGCTGAATTTAGGTGTTTTTGACACTAAAACAATATGTTTGAATCTCTTGGATGACATGTTGATCTATCTATCTATCTATCTATCCATCTATCTATGGCATACAGAAGTCCATTTTTAAAATGAACTTCTGTATGCAAATTTTATCTATTATCTATCTATCTATCTATCTATCTATCTATCCATCTATGAATACATGCATCTATCAATCTATCTATCTATATATCTATCTATTTATCTACATGTGTCTATCTATCTATCTATCTATCTATCTATCTATCTATCTATCTATCTATCTATCTATCTATCTATCTATCTATCTATCTATCTATCTATCTATCTATCTAGTCTTAGCTATTCTTATCATAAATTACAAATATGGAATATGGGTCTAAAAACATAAATCATAGAAAAGATGTCTCCACCCAAAACCATTGTAAATAGTAAGACTAAAACAAGGTTTATGCCAGTATATATATATCTTCTAAGACTAAGCAAGTTACTAGTTAATACAAAGTTTAAATGCTGGTCAAACTTTGAAGAATAACAATGGCTGTAAAGAAAAACAAAACAAAAGAAACATGTCCCAACTCTGTGTACAGTCTGCATAGGCTACAAAAAATAACATCTCAGCTTCTACTTGGCCTAAATTTTTTATTCAAATTGGAAATTTCTTCATTTGTTCAATATAAAACCACAAAGTTGGTGTCATGCAGTTTGGACATATTTCTAGGAAAAAAGAAAATTTGTTATTATCGTTTTCATAGCTACATGTTTTTCAAGTTTGCACTTGGCTTCATTCCAAAACTATGATGTCAGAGATTAGTCAAATAATTTTGTTTATTACAAGCACAGATTTTAGGAAAACTCACAAAGTGCAGTGACACATGGATGATGTATGTTTCACTATGTACTGTAACTGAACCAAACAGACTACTTAACCTCAAAGGATGGTTGCCATTACTGACAAAAAAAAGCTGTTTGAAATTTTGATCACTGGTGTCTTGTGAAAAACAGCAATACATTTTGTTTGGAAAACAATGAGGTGCAACGCTCAGCTTAGATGTGCATTGTTTTTTGTTGTTGTACACAAATAGTAACATTGCCTGACAGTTTCAAATTCCTTTGTCATTAACTGTGATGTCAAACTCTGAACTGATATGTCACAGATTGAAGATTAGGCCAATCACATTGACAGATACCCAATGATGTCACGGTTTAACTGCAAAACGAAGTTTTCAAAAAAACACATAGCTATGAAAACGATAATAAAAAGTTGAGGGTGCAGTGCACTGCTTTTGTGCTCCTTTGTTCCTAGCTTTGGTCACTGGAGAGGATTAATGACACAATGTTACATAACATGAATGGCTGGAGGGGAGGGGTACAATGAGGCACAGACATAGTGTCTCCAGGCCCATTCAACAAAAACTGGACCCCTTCCAATGATGACACTTTTACCCCATAAACAATATTTCTTTAAAATGCTAAAAAATACAATTGGTTTGAGTTTTAAAATGGATTAAAAGACAGATTTATCCAATAATGTCTTAAAATGTAAAATTACACACTGAAATTTGCAGAAATGGGGTTTGCATGCCAAGTAATTTTCTTTAATAACCCTCTATATATACATAGTAGTCTTATTGCCAGTCTTTCTTATATGTTCATATTTAATTTTCATTAAAGACCAAAATAAAAGTAAGCTGACAGTACTCCATATGTTAAAATGTACATAACTGAGGTTAGATTTAAACCATTAAGTTAGAATTGAGAGTTTAAGATTTCTTGTCAAAGGATTAGCAGGAGAGACAATTACCCTATGACATAACATTACATAATCAAGACTTCTCCAGTGCCCCATTCAACAAAAGCCAATCTGTTTGATTCATTCACATTTAATTTTCATGCAAACAACTAAATAAAAGGGGCTGACATTAATTTATCTTCTAAAATTTACATCACTGAGTTTAGATATTCACCATAAAGTTATAATAATTGGGAGATAAACATTTAGTGTCAACATTTTAAAATATTAACACACAAATGCATGTTTTTGAATATACTTAATTAATGCTTTGAAAGTCAACATAATTATATATAAAATTTATATATTTCCTATTGATAATATGTCATGAGGAGAGGTAGAAAAAATTCAAATTTTGACATTATTGTGGCAAATTTGATTGACCAGGGCCAATATTCACTGATATATGATTATCTGAAAATCCTTAATATTTATCTCATTTTAATATTGACCTCTGCTGCGAATAAAAATTTTCATATTGTTCAAAATCAGCATGATGATGATATGAAACATATCAGGTTTATTTTGACAAAAAAAGGTCAACGACTGGTATGGCATCAGAAGGAAATGGAGAGTAAATAGACATTTTAATGATTTTTTGCATTTTTTCAATCATACATTTCAACGGAAAAATTGCAACAACTCATTCAATGGCTGTGAATATTAGTCAATAGTGTGTCTAACTACAATAAGACCTAAAGTTAACTAACTTACCCTTTACCATTTGGCTTTTCACGCAGAAATGTTGGAAAATTGGGATTTTTTCGAATTTTTGGGTTTTTATAAAAATTCATAGGACCAACATCCCAACTGATTAGAGATGTTTAAAGAGGCATAAGTTAGACACCTTATTGGAAAATTTCATAGATTTAACTTCAAAATTGACTGAATCATACTAGTTTAAAATAATAGTATTTTTTCATATTTTTGGTAAATTGTCGTCCGTTCAACTTTCTCAGAGCATTTAGACCCACAAAAAACACATCTTGGGTATTTCATACATACAATATGCAAATTTCAGTGTCAAAAGTACTGCAGTTTTTTAGTTCTGTCCCAGAAACAAAAAAAAACAATTTTTCACTTTTTTCAATGATTGTGAGAAAAGTATTAATGTCATGGGGTTTAGACCTATGAAAGGCTCAACTGGGATAAAAGATACCATATTTACCCAAAAATTATGAATATGCATGCCATAGTTTTGGCTTGACACCCAATACACAAAAAAATATTTTTTCACATTTTTCAATAATTGTGAGAAAAGTATTAATCTCATGTGGATTAAACCCCTAATAATAATAATAATAGACATTTATATAGCGCCAATTCCAGTTTAAAACTGCTCAGTAGCGCTTGGGCATGATGGATTTATATGTAGAAACTCTTAAACAGATGAGTTTTAAGATTTCTCTTGAAGCCTTCACAAGTTTTTGAGGCCTTGACAATCTCTGGGAGTTGGTTCCATAGTTTTGGAGCACTATGCGAAAAGGCTCTGTCTTCATATTTGTTTTTATTGTAGGAAGTTGGTTCATTTAAGAGCATTTTGTTATTGCTTCTCAGATTGAAGTTTTGTTCAGATTTCGGCTGAATCAGATTTTGAATATACAAAGGAGCTTGTCCATTGACTGCTTTCCAAGTTGTTAACATGAGTTTGAATTGTATTCTAGCTGGAATCGGTAGCCAGTGTAGCAGTTTCCTATGCTGGCTTACACTGTCATGCTTTTTTAATTTTTGAATGAGTCGAACTGCTGAGTTTTGGGCCACTTGAAGTTTGTTTATAAAACGACTTGAAGATCCATGTAGAAGACCATTTCCATAGTCAAGGTGAGGAGTCACAAGAGCATTGACTACTGTTTTGCAAGTTTCCTTGTCCAATGACTTCCTAATTTTTGAGATATTTCTCAGATTGAAATAGGCATTCCGGCACATTTTGTTGACTTGTTTTTCCATAGTCATGTTTTTGTCAAAGATTACACCTAGATTTCTTACATGATCGGCTGCATTAATTTTGACATTGTCAACATGGATTGATGATACTTGGAGTTTATTAAGTTGGTGTGGACTGCCAATGAGCAGTAGTTCTGTTTTTTCTCCATTGTTACAAAGCTTGTTTTCATGGAGAAATTTCCTGATTTCAGCAATGCACTTTTCAATTTTAACTACTGCATTTCTCTGATCTAAGAAAGTTGGTTTAAAGGAGAGAATAAGTTGCTCGTCATCGGCATACTTTTGGTCTTTGACTTGATGTTTTGTAGCCACCTCGCTTAATGGAGCGATGTACGAATTAAATAGGACTGGTCCTAATTTTGAGCCTTGAGGAACTCCAAATTTGAGCGGCAGTTTGTTTGATGTTTTGTTATTAATTATCACTGACTGGGACCTTTCAGAAATGTATGACTTAAACCAGCATAGTGCGGAATCATGAACACCGTATCTGCTTTCCAAACGTTTCAGTAGAATGTTTGTGATCAATTGTGTCAAACGCGGCTGAAAGGTCCAACAGTACAAGCATCGTTACCTCACCTTTGGCCATATTCAACATTATATCATCATGGATTTTCGTCAGGAGGGTTTCAGTGCTGTGAAATTTTCTATAAGCGGACTGTTTCTCATCATCCAGGTTGTTAAGAGCAAGATGGTCTGTGTATTGTTTAATAACAGCGCTTTCGATTAGTTTGCCAAGGAAAGACAGATTTGATACTGGTCTATAATTCTTTTTTATTAGATCTAGTCCACATTTTTTCAGAAGAGGTTTCACTAAAGCATGCTTCAATTCAAGAGGCATTTCTCGCTGTGTGAGTGACTTATTGACAATCTTGGTTATAATTGGAAGGCATTCATCAATGCATTCAAGCAAAAGCCATGTGGGAATAGGATCAAGTTGGCAGTGTTTAACTGGCATTTCTCCAATTAATTTCTTAATGTCAGTTTGAGACAAGCGTCTGAAGTGTCGCAGAGTATGAGCGGTAGTTTCAATGTCATTAACAGTCTTAATATGTGTAGAGTCCAACTGAGACCTAAGTGTTTTAATCTTTTCATCAAAGAACTTGTTAAAATCATTTGCCAAGTCGATTTCATTTGTGTGTGGTGGGAGAGGTAGTTGCTGTTTTCTGTTCAGACTTGAGTTCAATAACTTGAACAACTTCTTTGCATCACCGTTAGAATCTTTAATCTTGACTCGCAGATCTTCCGATTTGAGGTGACTTAGCCGCAGATTCAATGCATTTCTTTTTTCTTTGAATGACTCCCAATCATTTTCAAGTCTGGTTCTCCTCCATAGTCTCTCTGCTTTCCGCTTTGCTGATTTTAGAATCTTGATATCGGCATTGTTAAATGGAGTTGGTTTGCGCAGGGTTACTTCGCATGTTTTAACTGGAGCATGTTTGTCAAGTATTATTTTCATGGAGTCATAAAGGCAAACAAGTTCACTGAGATCTTTGTCATCCAGCCCATCTGGAGACAGATGTCTCCCAATGTCTTTTTTGAAACTTTGGACATTGATTTTACTGGTTTGTCTGAAACTGAACTTCTTCTTGGGCTTATTCGCTTTCTTCATTGGAATGTCAAAGAGAATGCAATTATGATCAGAGAGCAGGTCACTAACCATGCAACTGTTCAATATTGATTTTTCTCGAGTAATCACAAGATCCAGCGTATTACCATCTTTGTGTGTTGGTGCTGAGACATGTTGTACAAGATCAAACATTTCAAGGATATTGTTAAATTGAATGACTTTGTTATCGCCTGGTTTATTCACATGAAAGTTGAAATCACCAGTAATTATGATTTCATTGTTTACTGTTTGATAGAGTCCTAGAAATTTTGTGAATTCCACAAAGAAGTCGGCAAGGCTGTATTTATTTTTGCTGGATGGTTCTGGGCGATACACTAGAAGAATTGTAACAATTTTCCATCTAATTGGATTTGGATTTCCATGTGTTCAAAGGTCTTGGTCTTCATTCGATCTTTTTTAATTGCTTGTATGCCAGATCGGACAAGGCAACCTACTCCACCACCTGGTCTTCCTAACCGAGGTGAACTGAGAAAGAAATATGAACCATTTTGTTCCAACTCGCCAATTTCAACTTTATCATCATCTTTAAGCCATGTCTCAGTGAAAAGAAAGATGTCCAGATCATGCTCATCATTGTAGTTATTAATTGTTTGCATTTTCTGCCTCAAACTTTGGGCGTTCCACACACAGGTTTTTAGAGTATTGTTTGGTTTGAGATTAGCCTTGGCTGGAGGATTTCTGATATTTTCTACAGGCAATGACATGGAGTCTGTTTGTGTTAAAATCTCAAACCTGTTTGAGAGTTTGATTGAGCCACTGTTGCTATTTATACATTTTATACGTGGTACAGTTGAGGTTTTTGTTGATGGTAGCTTATTGACCTGTTTGTATAGACCAGTCCGCAAAACGTCAGAGTAAAGCTTTCTATTTTTGTGCATTGTTGCTGTTTGTGACAGAAGAAGTCAGTTAGAGTCGAGAAAAAGTCAAAATCAAGGATCAGGCAATTTTTGACTGATCGATAGAGTGAGTTAGAATCAAGGATCAGGCAATTTTTGACTGATCGAAAGAGTGAGTTAGAATCGAGGATCAGGCAATTTGTGACTGACCGAAGGCACAACTAGGATAAAAGATATAATAATGTCCCAAAAATAAAAAGTATACATTCCATAGTTTGGGCATTACTCCCAATACACAAGTGGGACGCCCGTTATCTGGACACCCGCCCGTCCGCCCGCCCGCCCGCCGGACGGACAAATTTTCCCAAAGTAACTACAATACCCGTCGGCAATGTATACATTGCCGAGGGTAAAAACTCATAATGAAAGCAATCATACAAATGAAAGAAGTAAATGGAAACCACTTGAGTTGTGTTTGCAACTCAGTCCCTGGCCAATTCATTCTATTTCTTGTGTCTGTTTTGTTCTGTTTTTCTTCCAAATTATTGTCCATTTTAAGGGAAGCGCAACAGACCGTATACATTACCCTTAGAAAATCTTTCAACTGCTGCTAATTTCACAAATTAGGCTTATTGATCCGTACAGGTAAACATTTATAGGGTGAAACATATGTGTGAACATTTTAAATTTGATGTTAGACAGTTTCTTCAGAATGCAAATAGTGCAGCAAAAACCTACATGAACAGTGATGAATCGATGCCTCAAAAAGTACCTTAACTGCATCCAGACACATCTTCACACAGAGATGGAATCGAAGTTTTTTTGGAACTGTCACAGTGGGCTTGCTCAATAATGCTCAACCTGTCGGTCAACATCCTTGAAGGATAGATTCGGTCTTGATTACACAGGACACCGTTTGTTTTGAAAATATTTTTTGTGTAACACTGAAAAAACAACGTTGCCTTTAAATATATTCAGTTGAGGATCACACAACCTTTCCCAATAATTCTTCTGACATTTCCGAAGTTTACGGATTAAGCAGAATTCATGCATCGTTGATGATTACAAATGTGCTTGGCTGAATCTTGGATTTCTTTCTGTCAATAAGACTCATCTGTTTAAATCAAAAGACAAATAAAGCATGATGTAGACAAGATGATATTTGCTTTTTCTTATATTTGCTTGGAGAAGAAAGTATCTGGCCCAGGCTTTCGTCTGTAGCCTCTACAGTTATGTCTGCATGTTTGATTTCAATTGCGTGATTCATATCAGCTCATGTCTTAGAATGTTAAAAAATGGCTGAAACAAACATGCATCCGCAATGATCATATTTATCTGATAACCATGCCAGAATGTCCTTGTTTTCTTTGATGTGAGGGAGCCGGAGATTTCTAGACACCAACATCATGGTTATATCTTGCAATCTGTATATCATAATTGCATCCCAATCAGTCTCACGTGGGTCCTCAATTGCTTTGGGGACAACCTGAAGAACGTGTGACGCAATTCAAACTGACACGAATGGGATGCAAGTACACTGGAATTACTTAAATTTGTTAAATTCTTCAAAACACATAATTTACCATCTTTCAAACTTAAATTGTTATAAATTTATTGAAGGGTTCTGGAACATGGTGAAGGACGGTAGAAGGAGCGACTGCCACATGTTCTCGATATTCGGTCTGCAAACATTGATTATCTGCTTTTGCTTTGTGAGTTGGTGTACTTGAGCCAAGAGTTCCAAAAGTGAGAGAGGAGAATTTCAGAGGGTGTAACTGGAGGTTTTATGAGTCTGAAGATGAGTTTGCTGCTGATGAATAGGTTGAGTTTAGAATAATTGTTTCGAGTCTTGATGGAAGGAGGAGTCATTCAGTATCAAATATATGTATTTATTTATGCGGTGACTGCTTGATTCTGAGGTTTTGTTCAAAAGTACTTTAAAATATCACTTTTAAAAGTTTGAATGTAAATAAATAATTAGTAACATTTTGCAACATGGTTATATTTGCTATCGAAAGTTTCAAGCCAAATGTGAAATATTGCAGTTATGTTGTTATACCATGTACCAATAGCAACTGCACCAGGTCTACATCATATAATAAAAGTATAATATGCAATATGCAATATGCAAAACAGTTAATATGAGCTGGCAGATGTGGAAATCATTTCTAAATGTCATGATATTGCAAAAACGTCTCTTGACCCTCATTATAACTCATTTCATCCTGTATTAGAATCCATGGTTTTATCACATTTATCTCTCTTCGAATAAATTTCCTTCATATAAATGTCCTGATATATGTCGTAAGCATGTTTTGGGTTTTCCCTGAGTACCTGTTGTGCTAGGAGAAGGCCATCAATGTCTTCCTTATTTTCCTGTATATTATCCTTTCTTCTTCTTCTTGCCATTGCAGTGCAGTGTTTCATTAATAATTCAAAACCCTAAAATAAAAATTCCCTTTGTCCCTTTTATTTCCTGCATATGAGGCTTGTCGTTAGATTTATGATTGACATAAATGTCCAAATAAAACAAAAGGAAATCCTGGGTGTATCTACATTGTGCTTGATTATGAATATATCTTTAAAAGCTTGCATTATATGTAGAATAATAAAAATTCAGAGAAAAAACACTCTTACTAGAAAGTGAACATGTATATTATATATGTACTTGATGCTGGCATACAAATATGGATGCCAACATGATTTGAGGGGATTAAACAAACAAGTTTATAATATTCCTTCAGTTAGATTTTTACAATTGTAAGTCAATTATTCATCTGTGACAGTGCAGCTGTATTACTTGTTGTAGTTATTTTGGTATTTCAATTCAGTAGTCTGGACATTTTGGGTTTATTTTATTTCAGATTTTTGGTAAAAAGGCCTCTTTCATTGCCCTTTCGTTTACAGCCTTCCACTTTGATATAGACACAATGAGGATCAGTTCACTGTGAAAAATGCATTTCTTGACTAATGATAGCTGATGAAGTGTCATCTTCTCTATTTCAACATGGGAAACATAGAGGCTGTTTGATTAGTCATGATCAATAGAAGGCCATTTGACTTGTCAAGACTGATTTCAGAGTGAAAATCAGATACATGATCCTTTCGTTTGGCTGTCACCAACAAGAGGGATTAGTCTCCTTAAATCAAATTAACATTGAAAGTATTGGGTATGATCATGACAAATCATCAGCATGATGACACACCAAATGCCATTTTCACAGTGCAACAGACTTTATCAAAGTGGAAGGCTACAAGTGGATTCTAAATTTGTTATATTTATCTTTCAATGAGTGGCGCTGTGGGAAATTTATGGATTTGCTAAATCTTAAGACTTAAAGGCCTGATTTCACCAAGTTTAGTTCCTAAATTTGTCGGTATATCTCATTTACAGTAGACGAGAAATGCGTGCAGGCTTACAGAATAGGACTGAAATGTAAATGACAGATTGGCAGCAATGGACAGCAGGAAATATACTTGAGATGAGGTTTAAGTTCCGCTGTGGAAATCAGACCTTGATGACTCCTTTTTTCGTGTGCGGCCAATTAGCCTGAAAGATTCAGGAACATTTTCAACATCTTGCGCCCGAGGCTAGTGATACATTGTGCATGTAATTGGTGATGCTACAAAAAGATGTTCACCTCTAACTTGCCCTTGACATTCGATGTAATGCAATGGCTGACAGGAAAGCATTGAAATTACATGTTCCTGCAAGCTATGAAACGATAAATGCTCATGTGATACTCCTTCACTGGAGCACACATCAAAAATAAGGAAGTGTGAAGATGCACAGAAGGATAAGATTTGGTTAGAGGAAATGGAAAACCAGCTAATTCAGCAGTTTCTTATCAACCCAAATATAATTATGTAGTAAAGCAGCCTTCAGATTTTCTCATTATTTATAACAGTAGCTACAGTACACCAACTTTTAAGCTGTACCATCCTTTGTTTTATAAGTAACCTTCTCAGCATGACCACATTTCTCCAGGTATCTTCCGGTATTAAATAATACAGCATTTTGCACACCAGGAGAGACCGCTATACATAACAGACTGCTTCATGATTGCGAAGGACAGTCTTGTAACGCAGGGACGACTTAATTCAGGTTAACAAAGCCATATTCATTAGTCATAGGATTTAAAATGTTGTGTTAAATCATAAGAACAGACAAAATATCGAATCCAAGAGAGAAACCTTGCAAATCCAGACAAGAGACTTCTTCGAGATTTTCTCAATAGGACTGTTGTAAGAGTTGTCATTTCTATTAATTTTCTTAGAACTGATCATTCCTTTTCTTATATTGCTAGTTTTCTCAAAGTATGTTGTAGGCAATGTATTATTATATATACAGATAGATAGATAGGTAGATAGAAGAAGCGATGTGGGATGAGATGAGAGAGAGAGCGTGAGTCCTCAATTTGCACAACACGCACATTTACTCTCGGCCAAGCGCAGACACATAAACCGGGACTGTGACATTTAACACCGGGCTGAGTGACATTTGCTCTTGAAGGTCCATTGAACACTTTTTGGTAAGCGTTATTGAGAATAAACACAAATCTGATTATGCTGGAAGCAAATTATTTAGTTCAGGATGCAAAGAAGTTGGGCGCACGCAGACACATCATGTTTCCTGTCTACAAGTGGACTGCTCTTGCATTGCCACAGATCAGAACATGTGATGTCTTGTGCGGCCACTTAGTGATTAATGTGCTATTCCGCGAGCTCCCGGTGGCGTCCACATAATTTCAATCAGGGGAACACACACAATTTTGTCTGGAAGACACGGGGGCTGTTTCTGAGTGCGCTGATGGCCTTGTCTACTTCCTTAGAGAATGTGATTGCCGAGTCTGACTCTGGTATACATCAATGTTGAATAGAAATTTTGTGAATGTGCAATGAAATTGGAACTATTTCTTGGGACAGCAATGCTGTAGCATACAAAATCAACTTTTGTGCTAGGTGGCAGCAGCATGCAGTTCTCATTTTCACCAGACTGACTTTTTTCTTTATCAGCAAGGCATGAATCACATTCCCTCCATCTGTTTCAGTATCACAAATCCATTTTAAATCTCCATTCCATTCCAAGCTGTTCACCTTTTGACGAACGTCTTATGCCAGTGAATGCTCATGTCATTTCCATCAGACCTTTTTTTTAAAAACAACATGCATTATATTTTATTGTACATAGAAGACATGTCCAACGCACCTGACTACACCTTGCATCTCCCGATGTTCCTTATTTGCTGAATTTGGTTACTTTCAGCATTCCAAGTTTTCAAAGAATTCATTGATCTAAAGATTCCATGCCAGCAACTCCTTTTGTCTCATGAATGCAAGAATCCAACAGTCATTTTGAGGACGACTTGCGCGCTCTGAAACTCTCCAGGTTAATGCACATAATTATTTCCAGATGGTTAAGAGCTCATAGTTGATGCCATTTTAATTAACAAAATCTATCCCAACAGATTGAAATTGTTTTTGCAGTTGGTTTCATCTGGACCTGTTACTATTGTAGAAATGCACAAGAATGTAATTGCAGCTAACCATGTTAATACCAACTCAATTACAGGCAGAATAATCCTTTGATAAACTGCAAGAGGATTTAAGTGCATGAAGGCCCAAGCCACTGCCATTTGGTCTGTGTTGCAAGGAAAGGAACAAATGCATGATTCAGGGTGACAAGTAGCAAGTTTCTCACACTTGTTTTCTTAGGAACTACTGACTCCTACCAACCTCAAAGCAATATTAGTACAAGAAATTTGCTGCATTTTTCAGTCACAACAAATTATTATAACATTGTGTCATATCTTTTTCTAGCACAGTGTTTGACAATAATAGCTCAATTTTACATTGTTATTTCCACCCATTTGGGATTTATATTGATTCAGAGCTCAGAGGTGATACCATTTTAATTAACCAAATCTATTCCAACAGATTGAAATTATTTTTGCAGTTGGTTTCATCTGGATTTTGCAGACCTGTTTACTAGAAATGCACACAAATCTAATAGTTGTTAACCACATTTAATGCCAACTCCATTAACAGGCAGAATAACAAATCCTGTGAAAAGTTTCAGGGGAATTTTAAAAGTGCATGAAAGCAGCTGCCATTTCAATTTTTTGTGCTGCAGAGAAAACAACGGAATAGATGATTCACACATTTTTACGCTTATTGTCTAGCAATTTACTGAAACAAATATACTCCTTTTAGTGAAATTATCATGACAAATTTTTGTGAATTCTTCACATTGACAACAACTTATTATTGTAATTAATTATCATTGTATCTTAAAGTATTTGCAAGTGGAAGTGTAAACATTTTCTGACTTTTGAGAGATACCACAACAGATACTGTGAAACTAAAAAACAAATACAGTATTTACAAATACAAATATATTTATATTTTAACCCAACCCTGAACTGAATATCGCTGTGTGATTAAATGTATATTTTAAAACAGTCTTTCTATATTTCTTTATTTTCAATTTTCAAGTTCAGAAATAGTATGCATCAGATACCCATGAATATGTTAATGATATTGTAACGAGCTTCTTCGGACGAAACAGGAATTACAGTTTCCATGGCAACCACTGAATGACTTAAAAATGTCCAAATTGTCCAAAATTTTGGAAATCAATTCCAAATATGCTGAATTTTTTTCTATGAAAAATTCATAGTTCTAGATTGAAAATAAGTGTCCATATAAAAAAAAGCCTCGAACTTTCTGAACGCCCCTCGTAAAGGCATGGAATCAAAGGAAAGAAGACATATATTGTTTTTACGACAGAGTTTGCTGATTCAGGAGGAAGTGATTTATTACAGTCGAGAGAGGTACACTGAAAAAAAGGTTTGTGTGAAATAGACAAAACGAACGTTAGCTGGTGTCCGTCCAAAATTTTGTGTAAATCCAGACAAAAGGTATGTTCATTTCTGACATTTCATTGTCAATCTTGATCAATTTTTTGTGTGATTTGATCAATGAAATGTCAAAAATACACATACCTTTTGTCTGAATTTACACAAAATTTTGGACGGACACCAGCTAACGTTTGTTTTGTCTGTTTTACACAATCCTTTTTTTCAGTGTAGGTTAATGGCAACCTGTGTCTTTGTTATTTCCCTTTACATCATCCTTGACTCTTTTTTATCATCCTTGGAGCATTAATAATGCTCCTTTGTGGAGCAATGCATGGAATTTATCACCCCAGTGTAGAACAAAACGAAACCTACATTGTTCTTGGTTATGATCACTGAGCATCAAGTCTCTACATAAACTTCATACTATTTAAGTCACTTTTTCTTTCATTCTGATTCATTTGTGTTTTGAAGAAACAATAACATTCAATTAAAATCTCTCACACATATCATTGAGGCACTGCATGCCCTACAATTTATGCAATAACTCTGCTGCCCGAGTATTTCTTCATTTGCATACATCCAGTTGTGAGTAAACTTTACTTAACTATGGCGTGACAATGTTGCAGTATCATTGACATTCTTCATTACTTGTATTTTGAAGAAACTTTAACATTGAATTAAAATCCTTCACCCTATAGACGTTTGCCCGCTTGAACCAATAAAGCCTTCTAAAAGGTGAATATAGGCAGCAATTGAAAGTTTGGTCGGAGAGTTAGGTCTATGTGTATTTGTTGTTGCACTTCCCTTAAAATAGAGCTCAATTTGGAAGAAAGACAGACCAACACAACATGAGCCACAATTGGAATTGCCAAGGGACTGAGTTGCAAACAAAACTCAAGTGCTTTCCATTTACCTCGTTCATTTGTATGATTGCTTATTTTATGAGTTTCTTATTTGCTTTTCTCACTGAAGAAATTTCGTTTTTAGAGTAATTGGGCCTGAAAGCCAAACATGCTGGAAAAGGCAGTCAATGTGGGGTAACTATATATTACTATGTGGATTGTTTTGTATTGACCCGAGCATTCTTGCTGCCAGTCCATATTTTCCCAAGGGAAAATATGGCTGGCAGGGAGAATTCAAGGGTCAATGCAAAATAATCTTATTTTATGATGATTTCCTTAAATTTTACCAGTGGATTTTTGCCAAAAGGACCACTTTTCTGATCATTAACACAAGAGGGCTCTGTTAGCAAACGTCTTTTGAGGGAAATATGAATTATTGTCCCTCCAGAGTGGCCATTAACACAAGGGGGCATTGTAACGAAACCTTTTTTGGCGGAAATATGAGTTATTTCACTGGGCAGGTTTGGTGTTATCGGGGAAAATACATAGCTAGTCATGGATAAATCATGTTACGTGGTGCAGAAATTTTTCTATGTGCTAGAGAGAAACACAGCCAAACAGACAGACAGACATGACTGAAAGTCCTGTTGCGTTATTAATATTATCATTGTATGAAATGACATGGAGAATATTCAATGTCATTTCATACAATGATATTAATGGGTGTTAGTAATAATTCTTCATGTCATTTCATACACAGATATTAATGAGTTTAGTATTTTTCATGATTGCTACACACTTTAGGAACATTTAATACAGATATAGGTGCAAAATCATTGGCAGAATTCAAGATACAAACAGACTGAGTAATTCCTTATACGAAATTCGAAATTCAGCATTCTGAGCTGGGGACTGATAGTTGTACTGCTGCTCTAAGATAACTCACACACATGCAGTGGAGGCATCGGACACTGTGGAAATCTGATTAATTTCAACAAATAACTTCCATCTTCAAGGGCACATGTTGCGCTGGCAGCTAATGTGCAGTGTATGATATTAATTTATTGTGTCATGCTTGGAGGCACATGGCATCATTATTATTTGAAAACATTTCTAAAGTGTTCATTACGGATTAATTAACTCCCTATAGGGAAGACATGTGGACCTTGAGTTGGAAATTGCCTCCCACGTGATGGTGAAAAGTGAAGAAATCTTAAAAACGTCAGTTGGCTGAAGGACATTCTCAATTCAAAAATTAGTTGCGTATCAAATGATTGACAAATGGCAAGGTGGTTGTAGCTCTTAATCAAGCATCTCTACTACTATGCATTTCGTTGACATCATTGTTCATCATTGATTTCCATATGACATATTTATCAGTCTGTCAGTCAGAGCAAAAGTGAGATCTGTGCATAATTGGCAGGAGGTTGGCTAAGGGGGGGGGGGGGTTTATTGAAACATGCCTGACAAATCTTTTGCTGCTGAGAACATTGTGAACCCTTGGCCGGGGTGCTATTAATCAGGAAATCAGTAATTTGATCCCAAATCAACAAGTGGTGCCCACCTTACCATCATCAATTTTTGTGAAGAAATATTGATATTAACGAAATAGGAAATTCACTTTTTTTTTCAGATGTCCTGATGGAGGAATTGTTGATAAATATATGAAAGACATTGTGCAACAATTCGCAATTTATTGAGAAATTACATGAAATAATAGATGTGATTTATTTTCCAGCGTGTCAATTTGTTTTTGAGGTTAAAATTGGAGGTTGAAGGTTGTTAATTTTCTTGTATGAAAAATATACACAGACATTATATACTAAATAGATTCTCTCTTTGCAGACCAGGACAAAATTAGGTCTTCCATATAATCCTGTTCTCATTACGGGTTACTTTATACTGATATGTCAGAAAAAACGTTTTAATGGCTCTGTTTCAATGTAATTTTCCATAACAGATGAATGCGTGAAACACACATGTGAAAACTTGGGTGGTAATGAGTAGCTAGCTTTGCAATGACTTTTTTACACCTTTATACCATTTGTCTCTTTTATATTCAATGTAAATATCAAGGAGGATTGTCAGCCACCAAAAGTTAAAAGAATTGTTTTCAGGTGTCAGAATGCCAAAAACATTTTGGTCGGATTCGGTCTATTTGGTCCATATTCCCCCGTGGCCTAACTGGTAAGTGCGCTTGTCAACTGGCTTTGAGGGCGTGGGTTCAAATCTTACCCCGGGAACCCACTTTAGTCCGAGCCCATGGGACATTAAATGGAAGCGGGTTGTATCCAGTGTTCTATACTGGGGCGACTGAAAGACCCTGGGCATCCCTGAATTAATAGGGTATGTGCCAGATTCACAGTCGTCTCATCACATCATCATACGGTGATCGCCTGCCTCGATATAGCCCAGTGAGGTGCTGCAGAGGCGTAAAACACAAACAAACAAACAAATCCATGTTTATGAACACCATGATAATAGGATGAAAAACCAACAAATGCAGGAAGGCTTAAAGTCTTTATTGAAATTAACTTGCACTCAACCTGATATCAAACCTTGAAACCATTATAGACCCAACTCATTCATAAGGGCAGTTTTACTTATCTGCACTCGACGTGTCTCTCGGGGGGTCAAAATAAAGGTTTGTAAATGAGAATTTCCTTCATGCTATCATAAAATGAACATATAAAAGATTCGTAATCAAGTAGGACACATGTGATTTGTTGGTTTATCACCAAATTGCACTCAATAAAGTAGGCAAGGTTTGAATTTTTGAAAAAAAATGTTTATCAGAAAAAAATATCCATGTGAAAACTAATTTGACATTTTTTTAATGGAAATCCAGCCATCTTGTTGCATAGAACTGTCTAAACTAATACAAAACTTAAATTTCGATGAAATATGGCAGAACTTTTTTCCAAACAATTTTCATGACGAAAATAAAGAAATTAGACATTCCTTACTCTGAAAGTTTATGTTTTAGAGTGTTTAGCAAGGTTCTAGTCTCAATTGACGCATGATTGCCAACGTAAATAATACTTAGGTATCCTACTAACCCATAGTCAAGTTTTGTTGCTGTACGATAGGAACTCATGGTGTTTCCTTTGGGTCAAAGATAATGTTTTAGAGAGAAAAATCACCGAAAATGATTCAAAATCATAGGCTGAGAAAAAAATAAGCTTGAATAGCTCCAAAAACAAGATATACATATTGTCTTGTTAAGATATTCTGTTATTTGTGAAAATTGTAGTTATATTGATATATTACATAAAATAATTTGATTTTCTCATAACAGTGCGATTTGATGATCTAAAAACATATATAGTAATTTTCAATGTTTATATATATATACCCTTTTCAGACATCCAGGTTAAATTATTTTGTTCAACCATGTTCTTCTCCTCAATGAATCAAGTGTTAAAAGACTTGAATCAAAACGAAACTTCTGCTGTACTGGAGAGGACATTTAGTGACATTGTAAATGTTAATTTCTAAGAAAATGTATGTGCATGGCCTGGATATTTTTTCAACTTGTTTTTGTTTCATCGATGTAGAGGCACACAATCGAGCAAAGAAAACACACATAGCTTGATTTTTCGTTCAGAATCCTGAGTGTTTCTTCCTCGCACTGGAGAGGACACGTTTTTTTGACACAATATTCAAGCCTCATTTTCCGAAAACCAAATATAGATTCTAAAATGAATCTTTTTGATTTACCTTGCGACATGTGTCCAGCTGCAAAATTGACACAAAAAGTAGACACACTCTTTAATACTGATTCATAACAGCATATATACAGTAATAAATGGTCTATCGAAGACAAACTTTTTGACACATGCCATTTTCTACATTTTGGGAGACAGCTCCGTTCGTATATAACTTATTCACATGAAACCCTGTAGTATTTTATGCCAATGACATAGGTCCAGACAGGCAACATTAACTTGAATCACAACTGCCTGCATTTTCTTTTCTGTGTTGCCATAAAAAAATGAGAAACTGTCTGTGAGACACAAAAAAGTGCAAAAATTGGTCATAAATCGCCTGCTGCTTCAAACCTAAACATGGTAGCAAGGTAAAATTTGGCACACATATACTTCAATGTGGTACAAGACCGCCACCATGAAAATGTCTGTGTACCTGTCATACTTTTCTCATTGTAATTGCTTAAAGACGAAAAATCTAATTTCTCACAGAATTAAACAGACTCTTTAAAACTCAGGTTACCACCTTCCTAACTCTTCTCTCTCATTTTTGGAATTCTTTGCTCATGCACACAACTCACAAGGCAAAAACAGATAATCAATGTTTGCAGACCGAATAGCATTTTAAGGTAAGTTGTTCCAGTGCCGCCCTCCCCCTGTTCTGGCACCCTGGAGATTTAAAAGAAATTTGGAAGATGGTAAATTATATTTTATGAAGAACTTACCAAATCATAGTAATTTCTATCTCATTCGTTATGTCAGTGTGAACTGCCTCACATCTTCTTCAGGTTTGTCCCCCAAGCAATTTTAAAAGTGTCCACCTGAGGGGTAATCGGGATCCAATTATGATATACCCATTGAAAGATGGATATGGTCTTAATGATGGTGCATGTAAATCGCCCTCTCCCACACCAAGAAATCTTGCCGTTGTTTGCATATATATGTATACAAAATGATTATTGCCAATGCATGATAGTTGCATGTTTTTAATCACACAATCTTAATCAAACACGAAGCAGACATTTTAGGAACATTCAATACAAGTATGTTGGTATTACAAAATCATTGACACAATTCATGATACATGACTATTGAGGCTGCAGAAAAAGGTTTGGGCTCGACCAATTCTTCTCAGAGACAAATATTGCAAAAAGCAAATACAATTCTTTTCCACATCATGCTGTATTTGTCTTTTGATTTAAACAGATGAGTCGTATTAACAGAAAGAAATCCAAGATTCAGCCGAGCACATTTTTAATCATCAAGGATGCATGAATTCTGCTTAATATTTAAAGTAAAACTTCAGAAGATGTCTGGAGAGTTATTGGGAAAGATTGTGTGATAGTCAACTGATATTCTTAAAGGAAACTTTGTTTACCCAGTTATTTTATTGTTGCAGAAAAACTTCTCCAAGACATGGTTTTAATTTCCCAAAGAATCATGAGTCATGAGCTAATTTATCCTTCAAGATGTTGATCAACAGCCAGAGCATTTTTGATCTATCCGATTGTGGCCTTCCAAAAATGCTTTGATTGCCTTCTCAATCTTAGTAATTCCTTAAACGAAATTCTAAATTCAGCATCCTGAGCTAGGGACAAAAGTTATCCTGCAGCTCTAAGATACGCACACAATGGCATCGAAGATTGTGGAAAGCTAATTTTTTTCTATACTTATAGTTCCCATCTTCAAGGGCACATATTGCACTGGCAGCTAACGTGAAGTGTATGATATTCAATTATTGTGTGCTGCTCGCTGGCAAATGGCATCATTATTATTATAAAAACATGTCTGAAATTTGAATTATGGACTAATTGACTCCCCATGGAGAAGATACATGGACCTTGACTTGGAAATTGCCTCCAACGTGATGCTTAAAAACATCAGCTGTCCCGAGTTCTTTCAAATTCAGAAATTTGATGCATGTCAAATGATTGACAAGTGGCTAACTTGTTGTTGCACTTAATAAATGGTCTAAAAAATATATTTAGGTGACACGAATGTTCATCATCATTTTGTGTTATCAAAGTTCCAAAAGACACCGTTATTAGTCTGTCAAAAGTGAGATTTGTGCCTAAAGATGAGGTTGGCTAGGGATATACAGAGTGAACAAGGGAAATCTTGGAAAGTGTGACAGCTGCAGAACTTATTTATTTTCAACCATTTGCACTGATTACCGAACAATGATTTTTGCAAATGAGCAAGTTTAGACAATATACAACATTTTTATTCTATGTGACAACCATTTTCTGCAATTGCAGTCTCAACACGCTTTCGAAAAACTTTTACAACTGTTTAGTGTTTGTCAGCTTACATCTTGCCCCACTCTCTCTTTATGGTTTCCATAAGAGAGTCAACATTAGGGTGAGAGTTTCTATTGCTGGCCTTCTCCAAAGCGCCCCAGATTGCATAGTCAAGAGGTTTAAGGTCTGGGCTTGAGGATAGCCAGAAATCTGCAGTATGGAGTGCATTTACAGATTTCCTCATCCTTTTTGTCTGCTCATGGCTGCCAGGCTTCCTCTGCAACCCTTTCCCACAGGCTACGGCTTGTTTGATGGCATACACAGTGCTCAATGACACACCAACAATGTCAGAAATGGTCCAAGGATTTACTTCTGATTCATAATATGTGTGATAAGTAACCTTGGAAAATAATCTATAATAATAATATTAGTGTGAGATCTGCCACCCTTTCCTTTTCCGCTCCTGAGTTGACATTTCTTGTCCCAGTGTTGCAAGATTGACCTGATTTCTGGCTCATTAACCCCTATTTTTTGTGTTGTCGGTTTCATAACATTCTGTTGCGCTATGCAGTAACTTACATTTCTTATTTCCCTTAACCACTCTGTACTGAAACACACCTTACAAGTACAGGTCTGCCCAAAAGTTTACATACCCCTATGCAAAATGAACAATTTCTCTATTTCGAGGGCAATTTTAACTACAATGGGCCAATCAGACATGAACTAAATGGCACTGCATGTGGCTAAACACTTCTGAACCATAAAAAATTCAATAGCAATGAGATTCATTGAAATTATCACTTAATTGCATTTTATGACAGTTTCAAAAGTTTACATACCCTCCTGTACTATCACATATTTTACCGCTTAGGATCAAGAACAACTTACAGGATTTTACCACAATATGTCAAAAGTACTCAGACTACCTCAGCAGTGATTTTAATCCATTCTGCATCACATAATTTCTGTAACTCCACCTTCAATGTTGGTCTCGGCTGGGGCACGGTCTGTCTCGGATCAACACATAATTTATCAATAAAATTCCAGTCTGGACAGTGTTAAACCACTTGAGAAGCTTTTCCCAACAGTCAAGAAAACATATTTGAACAGGATGGGTGGAAGGTTTTGGATTGTTGTCCTGTTGCTATGACTTGTTTATCCCGTTCCTAACTTTCACACTGAACCATGTTGGTTCTCCTCCAAAATTTTCTGGAAGTCAGTGGTGTTACAACTTTTATTAGTCCTGACCAATTTTCCAGTGCTATTTGCACTCAAATAGCCACAATGTATCATAAATGCACCGCCTTGGTTCACTCTGTGAATGGTACAATTTAGCTTGCATACCTGATTGACTTGCGTCCAAACATAGTGCGGGAGATTATGAGACAAACTTGGATGCAATACACTAGAAGCAGTTTAGTAAGTCCCAAGCCATCTGCTGAAATGTTTTTGGAAGGATGAGACTTAGCTGAGGTGTTATATCATTACAATCCCTTGCAATCCCTTGCAATGTTTTTGCAGGAGTTCATTCAAAATTATGGCGGCAAGGAGACCATTGTCAAATTGAACCAGGGTGGTGTGCTTTCAATGATTTGCAGCTGTTTCAGTTCCAATAGCACCAGAGATATTGTCAAGACTGAGATATTGTTTAATATCACTTATTTCCCGAAAATGTTGGAAGAGAACTGACATGATTCAGTGCGAAAGTTAGGAGCGGGATAAACAAGGCATAGCAACATGACAACAATCCAAAACCTTCAACCAATCCTATCCGAATATTTCTTTAGGACAGTTTGGCTAGGCTTCTCAAGTGGTTTAACACTGTCCAGACTGGAATATTATCAATAAATTTTGGGTTGATCCGAGACAGACCGTGCCCCAGCCGAGACCAACATTGAAGGTGGAGTTGCAAAAATTCTGTGATGCAGAATGGATTAAAATCACTGCTGATGTAGGCTGAGTACTTTTGACATATTGTGGTAAAATCATGTAAGCTTTTCTTTATCCTAAGCGGGAAAATATGTGATAGAACAGTGGGGTATGTAAACTTTTGAAACTGTCATGAAATGCAATTAAGTGATAATTTCAATGAATCTCATTGCTATTGAATTTTTAATGGTTTAGAAGTGTTTCGCCACATGCAGAGCATTCTATTTCATGTATGATTTGCCTATTGTTGTTGAAATTGCCCTGGAAATAAAGAAATTGGTCATTTTTCATAGGGGTATGTAAACTTTTGGGCAGAACTGTATTTTTGCTACTGAGACAATTTTGAACCCATAGAAGTTGCTGTTAATTCAGAGCTAGATCATTCCATCCTAAATTAACCAGTGCTTCCCAGCCTACCATCTCAAATTTTTCAAAGAAATATTAGTATAAAAGAAATAAGAAATTCACCTTTTTTTTCAGATGTGCAAATGGAGGAATTCCCTTTTAATTCGAAAGGCTTTATGCAACAATTAACAATTCATAGAAAATATAGCCTGAAATGTTGTATTTGATATATTTTCTTTTTGACCATTGAGGTTAAAATTAGAGGTAAATGGATGTGATTTTACAAAACAAAAATCAAAGACAACAATTCCACAACAAATAGATCTCTTCTCGGTTCTGGAGGAGATGCGATCACAATCATTTTGTGCACATTAAGGGCCACTGAATACTGATATGTCAGATTATAGCTTTCTAATGACTCCGTGGAACAGTTTTCATTGTAATTTCCTAAATAGGTGAATGTGAGAAACTCACATTTGCAGACTTGTGTGATAATGAGTAGCTAGTTTTGTAACACGTTCTATCAGATCATAATACAATTTTAATATATTTTATAAATACGAGGGTGCATCGCCTGCACACAAATATTGAAAAATTGTTAAGTTTATGCTCTCTTATATCGTATATACAGGAAATTATGCTGCAGAAGTTTGTTAACAATAACAGAAATGAATTGTGTCGATGATACATGTGTGGACATGATTTTCCTAATAAAGGGCGGAAAACTAAATTGCAATATATGGAGTAAAGTTTGCTCTACGCTGATAGGTCCCACCAGGAATTCTGAAAATAATCTGCTTGATGTCTCAATAAATGTTTTTAAAACTTCAAATGTAGCATACTTGATTTTTGTTAGTTTGCAAAATGATAATCACCTTATGCAGAATGAGCAAAATGAGAAAAGTATGCCAAAGTGTTATCGCGCCCAAACATTTTATGAAAATGAGCAAGAGCTTTTGCTCTGGAATTTTTTGTTTAATTGAACTCATTTTATTTATATTCACAGTGTACCATAACATTCCTTCGACCTGTTTAGTTGCCGGGTTTTAATTAAACCGCACTCATAACGGTTATGACGTACATATTGATATTTTGCTGACAGACCCAGTATTTCTCTGCAAAACTGTCTCAATTCGTTCCAAGATTTTCAAGAAATCAATAAAGCTATTTCGACCTTTCGTTTGCTCTGCTGAGTTCTAAATTAAGATCACCAGGCGACAAGGAGTGAACACCAGGCGACAAGGAGTGAATAACATCAAGAAAGATGTTTGATGGATTTATGTTCATGAGACGGAATTGAAATAGCGGCGTAACTAGCGGGGGGGGGGGCAACTGGGGGGCACGCGACTCTCGGTGGGGGGAGGCATCCCATAATACTAACTGTATATTTTAGCCAAGGTTGAAAAGTTGATATGGTGGGGGCACCTGGGGGGCACAGGTCCAATATGGGGGGGGGGGCACTTGCCCCCCCAATAGGGACGCCACTGAATTGTATTCAAGTCTGAATTTTAGGTGAATTTTCATCATACTCATCAGTGGCTTTGTTGAAGACAGTTGATATTTATTTTCAAATTTTCAATAATTATTGTTCATTTTACTTGTATAGCTATATATGGGTAAATAAAATTATACGGTCTGAGTTTGAGTCTTTTTGAGAGGATGAATCCAGTGGCATGGTAAGTACATAATGAAGGTGTGAACCCATGTATGATATGGACAAGCAAATAGTGGGGAATTGTATCTTCATATATTACCACTCATTTGGATACGTGATGCATTACCACCCGTTGATTGTACAGTTGCTACCAATTGTTACCACCAGGCAGAAGATTATTTACATACACAAGAATGATGAGGCTTAGTAAATCATGTATGCCTGCAAGTGTTAGGCTTCTCAATAATGTATAAATTGTATACGTATGTCTTAAATCTATATTTCACCGCTCTGTTTTGTTGAATATCGTATATTGCAACAAATTTTGCTGTACATGCAAGTTGTAGCAGTGACACTGACAATAAATCATTGTCATATGAAATCATATCGTATCATATCGTATACGACAAAGTGTGATAGGCACTCAACCTACAAACAAGGTTACTGGATAACACTTTTGACATGATTGAGATGCATGTGATGATCATTTTCAGTTTCTGGAAACAGCCAGATTCTATTTCTAGAGGCAATCGATGCAAAAATGAAATAGGTGCCTGTCTGCTTGAATTAATATTTATAGTTTTCCCAGGGTATTTTCTCAGACGCAAAAGCTTTATATCTTTAATTTCAGAATATTTTCTCTCCCATCTTTATTTCCCGTGATGCCACTTGTAGGAATTTTTGGCATTTCAATCTATTGCCTTGAGTCAATCAGTTGACTAATGTAATATCCTCTAGCATTGTTTCATTGCGAACTGATAATTTAATTAATGACCTTTCCCTCAGATTTTGTGTGGTCTCCTTCCTTTCCTGAATTGACACAGTGCTTCTTTTCATGCAGCTGAACCGGTAGTCTAAAGATAGAGCACATTTTTTTGTTTACGACATGTTCACCTGTCTGAGCCAAATAATAAAACAGTTAATATTGGAAATTACCACTCAACAACATGGATATTAGCTTGTAATCACATTATTGTTTGAGACTTTACATTTTGGTAAAGCCCAAAATAAAGGCCTATACCTATAGCCTCCTTAGCCTCTATTGAAGGTTCATTATAAATAACCATATCTACACTCTCAGAAGATTTGTTTGAAATGATTGGTGGGCTCATGTCTGAGCCAGGAGTCATTTGGTTCAAAATTAAAAAAAAAAAGGATTTATTTGTTAGAATATTTTGTTCAAAGCAACGCTGAAGTTTTGCTGTTTTAAACAATTTCTGAACATTTGAAGTTAGCTGAATGTTTCTAAATCTTAAGCAAACATGTTAGTCAATTATGTTCGCTCTAGATTGGCATATGCCATGCTTTTTGCCAAATCATGGCATCTGTAAACTGTAAAATGTAGTGAAAAGTTCAGGACTCTATGAGTTTGACATTTTCTCTCACAGCTTTCCAAGTTTCTGTTTGTCAGACCATATTGCGCCACAGACATTTTCAACCTCTGTTGACATTTCGAGAGCTTGTTTCGTCTGAGAACTCTCATTTTCTTGTCAGAGCAAACTTCTTAAAGCCCTAGGCCCTCCATCAAAACCACTTACAACAAAATTGTGAAGAAATCTAGAAAACCACACCCTCTTGATGATGCTCATTCCTCTGACACCCTTCATTTCTCACCTTTACATCTCGAGAGCCCAATTAAGAACCAAGCTCTAGGGATGGGCACAGAGGGAAGGGGATGGGGGAGATGCAACTACCCTCACCGGATGAGTTTTAAAATATTTCTACAAGCTGATTGCAGTCATGTTTTGTTGAGGCCTGCAATGGCCCTACATACTCTGTCAGTCTCTGTGACATGGTAATCTGATGGACCGACCCCGCAACCAAAATTAACTTGTCAGATCTCCCATTGCCACGCTCAGTCGCTCATGCTTACACTGTAAGGTTATTAGACATTAATGTTTTTATGCCAAATCTCCTAACATCTTTTGAATATTTTTATGTCTTTCATTCACAGGTGTGAGTCAGTTTAAAATATTATTTTCTGCGAATGTTGTCCCATGCATTCGGTTCATGCAGTTAGAAGTGAAGCCTTTTATTGGAGGCGTAAGCTTACCAAAGGGGACGGGGAAAGAGAGCCAGTCCCCGCAAAAATGTATTCAGGCAAATAGTCTAGAAAATGCAGGCAGATGATAACATATATTTTATTGATAACCAATTGTTCCCAGGATATGTTATTTGAAACTGCATAAAATCTGGATCATGAAATTTGAGTGAATATCGTTCACCCTCCCAAAAGTCTGCTAGTGGAACACCCATGTCAGTCTCTTTTAAACTTCAGGAAGTCTAGCTGCACAAAGCAGGAGCAGGTTGTCAATGTTGCAGATCTGATGATGAGCAAGGGGAACATGTGGAGTGTTCCCAGGCTTGAGTGCCAAACGAGAATATCATTCATGAATAGAAAGAATGAAATATCCCAGGCCATCACATATTTGCAAGATCAGGTCAAGGGATGTCTCAACTTGCCTGAAGAAAAACTAGATCATACATGTTCATGACGGGTTTTTCAGAAGTTCTGATCAGTTTTTTGGCATATCTTTATACTATTTATTTGAAGTATTTGAAGTGGTAAAATTAAACTTTCACATAGCTATTTTCAGGCATTTTGATATCTATTAAAAAGCATTGTACCCGTTGGAAGTGTTTTAAAGTAAAAATCACTTTTCTATTACCATGGATACAAAATGGCAATGTACCCAGCTGAATTTCTTGGAAAAAAATTAACAAACTGATTAGCTGGGTTTCTAAAAAAAATTCTCATTTACATTCCAAACATCTATTTATATTCCAGAAGTAAAAAAATCAAAAATCTGCATCAATTTTAACGCGGGGGGGGGGGGACCCCGGGGGGTATTTCTTTGGTGTCAACCTTGTTTTTCAGCAGGAGATGGTATTTAAAGACTGATTTAAGCTTAGTCATTTCGGAATTTCTGTCTAATATTTCAGTGATTAGAATGCAATAGTGATGTAAAAATGTGTTGTTCTGCAGATGCACTTATCAGAAGGGCAATCAAGAACAGGCACAAGGAGGTGTCAAAACAATGCTAGCCTTCGCAATAATTGAAAGTGTAACATAATATTTAAAAAATACTTAAAATTAAAGAATTGCACCAAGTAAACTTCTGGTTGGCTTTCTTTGTTCTCTCGCGAGGTAACTGAAATTAGGGAAGGAAAATTTGCTACATTTGGCAGTTCATTAATATCTATGATGTCATTGCAAGTACTATCTTGTACAATGAAATGAGTTAAAAGTTTTTCACTGGGAGACATCAATGGCGAGTGATAATTATTACCAATTCCCTAACAAATTCTGATAACATGGTGAGTGTAGGATATGACTCAATTACAAACTGCATGTGTTTGAAATGGAAAGCATACATTAAAAGGATCATGGTTGTCACTCACATTTCCCTGGTTGTAAATTATATTTTCTGAGATTTGTTTAAAATATGAAAAATCGGGCAAAGAACCAACAAGATAAAATGGAAATTACATTGCTGCCAGCATTTTCATGACACATGATTCAAACCATAATATTTGAAACGGAAAATAACAATAGGAATATTAGTAATTTGAAGATTTAATGCACAAAGCTGTCAGGAAATTAAATAGACAGAATTCTCATTCATAAGGAAGACGATTTCAGTGTCTTGTGAATAACATGTCCCATTGTTAGATTAGACTAATCTGCATTTGAATTAAAAATCACTTTTAATAATGAAGAGGCATGGTGAATTTATGATTCGGAGATATTACTCCAAGACCGAGTCTAGGACACAGAGAAAGTTTTATCAGATTAGTTTTAACATGGTCTTCTCTAGTTTGTCATCTGCTGATATAATAGCATTGATTCTTCATATGTCAGCTTTTGTGATGCAACATATTAGTATTCAAAAAAGCTCTCCTTAGTCAGCTTTGTATAATTTGTAACGATTAGTGAGATTTGAGATTCTGACCGGATCGTTTACAATCACTTCATTGATACAAACTATTGTAAATATAGCTGTTATTAAGGTTTAGAAGAAATTTATTAAGGATTTGTTCAGTAAATTTTTGCCCCTGGATAAGTAATTAGGTAAATTTATCAGTTTGCATAGAGTATGTAATTGGCAGCCATTTGTGTCCCATCCTCCTTTGTGATGTAATATATTTCATCTCATCTGATGAGACTTCATGCTTGCACAATTAAGCCATTTGATTCAGTTTGTTTAGCATTGACCCGATGGTGAAATAATATCTGTTTTATTTCTCTGGGTCTACCATTTCACTCACTTTTAAACAACATTGTAACACTCACTAAAAATTAGAATAATTTGAATATTTACTGATATGAGTCCATTGTCAATATATCCTTTCAGAATCGCCAACCAATCAACTATTAACTCATTGCAATTATATCAGGTTTTGCAAGCCTATAGCTGCTTGACATTTCCTGGCATTGCCTGGTAGGTGGTGGAGGTTGTTACATATGAGCCAATCAATTCCAGTCACACTCTCAGGACAGTTCCCCTGCATGCCAGGACAGACAGGAGCATGACAGCCAATTTGCAAATAGCCAAAGGTCACCGCAGGATGTTGATGCCATGCAAGCATGGTATCATTTCTATTGCATCTGCATTTTTGAGTGAATTGGCCATGCCTCTGTACATTGTATGCATCTACAATATACATGAAGAGAGAAATATGATAGTTGGGGTTATTTTTGTTCACATTTAGGAAATTAATCAGTAAGTGTGTATTCAGAGGGCTTTGACCTCCTCACAAGATGCTAACACAAATATCTTGATTATGTTACATTGCACTGCCCGAGGGTTCTCCAACAGAAACCTTGTAATTTCAATTTCACAAAGTTCACAATGATGTGAATTGAAAAAAACGGAGAAAGTCAACTTTATCATCAAACCTGATGTTTGGAGTAATGAAACATATGATCGATGACGAAAGACAAACATTTTATAAAGCCATAATTTATTGTTATGCAAATTGTGATGTCGAGATCTGGTATAGTAGGTTTCAAAAGCTTTTGATTTTAATGCAATAATTAATTCAACATCAAATGACTGTCAAATTTGGGCTTCATGCTTTTTGAAGTTTTACTTCATCGATCTTGCCTATACTGCAGTGTATAATATAGTACCTATTTCTTATGAATCCTGCATTTTATAATGTACATCTCAAGGTTGAGGTCTGAACCAGACACAATCGATCATTATTATAAATATTCTTAAGCTATTGCATATTTTCTGAATATTTTATTGTCACCCAGAATAACAGATGCCATTAATCATCCATCTCATCTCATCTCATTTCATTTCACTAAGGGGTGTCCAACCCACAAACTGCAGAGTTTCTATGGGCACCCCTCAACATCACATTATATAAAATTTCACTATATGTTGTCCTGCTATTGATTTATGTGGATGTTGAAAATAAATTTCTATTCTATTCTATTCTATTTATTCAAGCACTTTTACAATGTAAAAGGTTTAAGACCACATGTAATAAGTCATACATGTTATAAAATTAAAAACAGTTGTATAAATATAAATAATGTAAATTGAATAATAAATTAGCTTCTCTAATCTTTTTGATGCACTTTACCTAGGCCTGGTCAGTAGGACTAGAAAAAAAACTGTTATACATGTATCAAGTTTTATTATGTTAATTTAATAGCTTAAGTTTCTTTTCGCAGGTAGAAAACATTTGGTTCGGTCTATCTAAGACGCTAAAATTAATTATTTCTGGTCTACACGTACGCTTGACCATTATTTGCCAATAGCGATTTGTCAGTATTTGCCAGCATGTGCACTTGACCCTCCAGCTGGACATTGGTCAGTTTGCTCATTTATTTTGTCTCTCCTCCCAGGTAGCTGAGTGCTTGTCTCATCAATTCCTGTCACATCTGTGGTCTGATGATTATAAGCTGCTCTCCACTGCCATGGGACGGACTTCGCATGACCCTCAATCTCCAACCAATGAGTTTTTTTTTTAAGGTGATGCCCAGGCGTGTAATGCCATGTATCATGTTTGCCAGTTATCCTTACTCTATTCAACACCAACAGCCCACCTGGAAGATTTCTCAAAGGAAATAAGAAACATGTTTGATGTATGGGAACACAATGTCATCTTTGAATTTGAATTGAATTTTATTTTCTTAGTGGACATTACGACACATACATGTATAAAATTCACAGTGTAACATCACAATCAATCAGAATATAGAAATAACAACACTAAGAAGGACACAGCAGAGTTTATACAAACTATGATTATTGCTGGCCCCTTAATTAAATTTAAATACAACAAAAACAAAAAACAAAAATTGTGTATATATTTCATACAATAAAAAAAATAAAATAAAAATAAAATAAAAAAAAGAAAGAAAGAAAACGGATATGGAAAATGGTGATGAGAATGAATATGAAAATAAATATCAATGGAATTCTGCACTCAATAGTATAGTAACAATATCATCTACAGGTAGGATTGATAGACTTGTTTTGAATAGGACTTCCATTCGTTTATTACTTCAAGGATTGATTATGGGAATGCCATGTTTTACGGATTACCTGACTGCAGCATTAAGAAATTACAAAGGCTGCAAAATGCTGCAGCACGATTAATTGTTTGTAAATCAAAACAAGACAGTATATCAGCAATTTTGAAGACCTTGCATTGGCTCCCTGTGAGATATAGGATTAAGTTTAAAATCAGTTTACTTGTTTACAAATGCCTTAATGGATCCGGTCCAAAATACCTTTGTGATCTCCTGGAAGAACAAGAACTCTAAGATCATCATCCGATTCCTTACTCCTGTCAATTCCGAAAGTAAAGACTGAAACCTTTGGAAAAAGATCGTTCCGATATGCAGCCCCAAAAGAATGGAATGACCTACCTCGCCATATCAGAAATTGTGATAATCTTGATAATTTTAAAAGGACTCTAAAGACTCATTATTTTAAACTTGCATTTACATGACTTTTAAAAATTTATACATCATACTCTATTTTTACGTGCTTTTACAATTACTGCATTCTTATATACATGATTTTATGTTCATATTCAATTGTAAACACTGCTGAGTATTTCTATAATGGAGTGTTTGAATCAATAAACCATTAAACCATTAAGGACTTGACGAAGCTTTTCAATTTAGGTTTTGCTTTTAAATTATCCGTCAATTGGAGCCATAAATGAGGCGAAGCACCAAGGAAGCTTTTATTATATTGTAATGTTGTGTGGTGTGAAGCTCTCAAATTACGTCTATTCCTCGTATTGTAATTGTGTCTTGTAACGTCAAATAAATTTGTCAATCGGACAGGTAATTTGTCATGAATATGTCTATGTGATATCTTTAATAGTTCTAGATTTATAATATCTTCTATAGTTAATATTTTCCCTTTTTTATATAGCACCCTTAGATTTGCCCTCGTTCCTGCACAGAAAATTAGTCGAATAGATTTGTTTTGCTGGACTCTAATACTTTTCAATAGTTTCTTGGTTATTAATGGTCCCCATGCACTGATGCCATATGTTGCGTGACTTTTTACATTTGAGTAGTAAATTAATAATCATCATCAAAGTTTACAAGTGCAGTTTTGAGGAAACCTTTGGCTACTTCGAGGAAAGTGTGATTTTGAGAAGTCCCTGGCCATTAATACACTTTGGACCTGCTCTGACTTTCTATTGAGCAGAAGAGATCTTGTATTGCAAGTTTATCACCATGTTACCTGTAACTTAGAAAGAAATTTTTTTTTTATTACATACTTGAAGATGCTAGGTAAGGTTGAAAATTCAATGTTGTAATCAGTCATGAATTAGTTTGGAATTAATTTAAATTTGTGATTCATTACACGTTCATTCACCGTGTTGCATGTTTGATTCACCGTTAATTTCTAGAGTAAGTCGCAAACGTGGGAATTGCAATATATGAGGAGAACTAGTTATCAAGACCAAGGTTTCACTGCGAAGAAACACCAATCTGCTTGACATTTCCTGGCATTGCCTGGTAGGTGGTGGAGGTTGTTACATATGAGCCAATCAATTCCAGTCACACTCTCAGGACAGTTCCCCTGCATGCCAGGACAGACAGGAGCATGACAGCCAATTTGCAAATAGCCAAAGGTCACCGTAGGATGTTGATGCCATGCAAGCATGGTATCATTTCTATTGCATCTGCATTTTTGAGTGAATTGGCCATGCCTCTGTACATTGTATGCATCTACAATATACATGAAGAGAGAAATATGATAGTTGGGATTATTTTTTTTCACATTTAGGAAATTAATCAGTAAGTGTGTATTCAGAGGGCTTTGACCTCCTCACAAGATGCTAACACAAATATCTTGATTATGTTACATTGCACTGCCCGAGGGTTCTCCAACAGAAACCTTGTAATTTCAATTTCACAAAGTTCACAATGATGTGAATTGAAAAAAAACGGAGAAAGTCAACTTTATCATCAAACCTGATGTTTGGAGTAATGAAACATATGATCGATGACGAAAGACAAACATTTTATAAAGCCATAATTTATTGTTATGCAAATTGTGATGTCGAGATCTGGTATAGTAGGTTTCAAAAGATTTGATTTTAATGCAATAATTAATTCAACATCAAATGACTTTCAAATTTGGGCTTCATGCTTTTTGAAGTTTTACTTCATCGATCTTGCCTATACTGCAGTGTATAATATAGTACCTATTTCTTGTGAATCCTGCATTTTATAATGTACATCTCAAGGTTGAGGTCTGGACCAGACACAATCGATCATTATTATAAATATTTATTCAAGCACTTTTACAATGTAAAAGGTTTAAGACCACATGTAATAAGTCATACATGTTATAAAATTAAAAACAGTTGTATAAATATAAATAATGTAAATTGAATAATAAATTAGCTTCTCTAATCTTTTTGATGCACTTTACCTAGGCCTGGTCAGTAGGACTAGAAAAAAAACTGTTATACATGTATCAAGTTTTATTATGTTAATTTAATAGCTTAAGTTTCTTTTCGCAGGTAGAAAACATTTGGTTCGGTCTATCTAAGACGCTAAAATTAATTATTTCTGGTCTACACGTACGCTTGACCATTATTTGCCAGTAGCGATTTGTCAGTATTTGCCAGCATGTGCACTTGACCCTCCAGCTGGACATTGGTCAGTTTGCTAATTTATTTTGTCTCTCCTCCCAGGTAGCTGAGTGCTTGTCTCATCAATTCCTGTCACATCTGTGGTCTGATGATAATAAGCTGCTCTCCACTGCCATGGGAAGGACTTCGCATGACCCTCAATCTCCAACCAATGAGTTTTTTTTTAAGGTGATGCCCATGCGTGTAATGCCATGTATCATGTTTGCCAGTTATCCTTACTCTATAAGCTAGTTCGGAGTTTGGCCGCGCGATCCACTTTTACGCAAGGTCAAAGGTCAGCATTACGAAAACAAACGCCACGTGCATAGAAATAACATGGCGCGAAGTGACAGTTCCAAGTTTTGGGGGCTAAAATCGCCAAAAATTAACATTTTTGAACCCGGAAAAAAATACCTGTGTTTGGACTGGGGGTAGGATCATCCATTTGCACCAAATTCTGGGTGATTTGTGAAGAATTTTCCGTGCTAAAACGTCCGTGAATGCAACGATTTTGCAGCTACCTGGTGCACTGCGCATGCATGCATGCTGCAGCAGGCGGGACTAAAGCACCTGACTTCATGTCCCAATGCTCAGCTTGACTAAATTGCCATATCCTGTGACCTACATTTGCAATTAATTAAGTGTGCAATGGCATTACAGATTGTCAGGTATAAACAATTAGGCCTACTGTGAAGGTGAAGAAACTAGGTATTTGACAAGGCTGTCACCCATCCAATGAACCTTCCGGCTTACTGCTTACATACCATAATGCTTGTACAATAATACCCAAAGGGCAATGCAAGCATATTTTTATGCTAATAAAAAATTATATGTATGTAGTACTGATAGCCGGTATTATGCACCTTTGAAAGCAGGAAAAAATGGAAAATCGGACAATTAAAATCATGATTAAAACTCGATTATTTTACCAAATGACACAAGGACCATTTCTGACTGACAAGTTCTTATTAAATAGCTATAAAGTTGAGTCTTGCTGGGTGCCAATTTTGAATAAATTTGAGTCTTGTTGGGTGTCAATTTTTTTATTGCCCCTCACTTTTGCGGCCTCTGCCGTGCATCCCCACCAAAATCTGAGCAAGTGCCCCCTCCCCCGGGGGTCCGGACCAGTCCAGTGATTTTTCATGTCAAGGGTAGGCCTATGTATAACATGAATTTTGTCATATCTAAGATGAAATTCATATCATATAGCTTGTTAAAACCCTCATTTTTATCATAATTTTCTAAATGCTGATGGACAACCTCACCCTGGACCAGACCAGGACCAGACCCCTCTTGTAAATACCAGACCGCACTCTTAAAGGTGGTCCGGTCTGCATCACTATGATCATATATATATAGGCATATCAGACAGGGCAGGGCAATCGCCCCCTCCCCCCAAAGTTTGGAAAACACCGGAAATTCGGGCAAGGAAGCTAGAATTTCACAGATGATCAATTTAACATTATTGAAAATCAATGGTTCCCCCGGAATTTTATAAGAAATGCCACGAATCAGCCAAAATCGGCCTCTGCTTGTGTCCATTGTCTTTTATTGGTCTAAACTCTAAAGGGAAAGTTTTTATCCATGGCCAAATATTTATGTGAGAGCTTAAATAAGACCATTGCATGGACCAGCCAGCCAAAGACAGTCAAGAAGGATGCTTATAATGCTTATATATATATATATATAGGCATTGGGGAATCTATTTAGTGGGGCAGTAGCGTAACAAGGGGGTCTCGAGATGGGGTACACAATTTTCTGAATGGCCACCCATGATACTAATTGCATAATATTATTCCTACCAAATTCCCAAGGTTCATATGGGAGCACCTTGGGGTCACATGCATGTCCATTATAGAGGCCAGAATGCCACTGGGCAATTCCGTAAACTCCGATTTACAGATTTGACACTTTAGCAGCTTGTGTAGCCCTACCACCATACCTTAGCTATTTCATTGCTATCCAGGCATGAGGCCAGGTAATAGGGGTATCAGACAAGCCATCAACCAAAGCTCCAATTGAAACAGGAACTGAGCTACGTCAAAATATCAGTGTTTCGTACGTACATCGTGTGACGTACGTCCGAAAAGCTGATATTTTTGACGTAGCTCAGCTCCTGTCGCACTTATAGATTTGGTTGTTGGCTTATCTGATACCCCTATTACCTGGCCTCAGCCCTATTTAACAATGAAATAGCTGAGATATAATGGTAGGGCTACACAAGCTGCTAAAGTGTCAGATCTGTAAATCAGAGTTTACGGAATTGCCCCACTGTTAGGGGTGCAATGCATCATTTGGCAATGGGACATTTTGCGAACATTTTTTAATGTGCACCCGGTACATGCAGTGGTGGATCCAGACAGGGTTGTCTAGCATTCATTGTGGACTAGGGGTTTTTTCTTCTGCATGTTTTTCATCTCAGTGGTCTTAGAGGTCTCATGACAGGATACACCCCAAACCCTCTCATAAACTCAGTACCCTCAAACTGAACCCCGGTCACTGGCTGACATCGCTAGCTGTCCTCAGACAGTCAGACTACCCCTTTTAACCTCTGCAACTAACCTCATTTGGTCTCACCTATCCTTATCTTCCCTCAACTAATCTCTGCTTTCCCCAACTCCTCAACCAAACTCAGCCTCCCTCAACTAAACTCGCCTTCCCTCAACCACCCTCATTTACCCCATCATAAAACAGTGGTTACCCCCTGGGGGTGAGGACGTATCCTGCTCATTTTTTTCTTTCTGGTCCAACGTGCCCCAGACCTGGGGCACGTTGGACCGCCATGTAGGGCACGTTGGACCACGGAATAAAAGTCTAGGAAAGTAGAAGAAAGTGAACGAACACCACATTTTATTCTCACTGATCACAACACAGACTTTTGTGTCATTGGAGAATGATTATATCGGAATATTTACCCAGGTAATTTTAAGGAGTCTTGTTTCAGCTAGAAGGGCTGGCAGATTAGCCAACTGAATTGATTTTACCCTCATATTGTACAGGAATGACTTAGGTGCTCCTTTAATGTTAAAATTTACACAGCTGACCTTTTGACGATAACTTTTTGTCAGTCAATCCAGTTTATAATGGTCCAACGTGCCCCGGCCATGCTGGTCCAACCTGCCCCATCCCAACCTCTTATGAAAATGTGCATGTCGCGCTGACAAGGTTGAATATGAACTTGGGAAACTTATATCAAACTTTACTTAAGTGGTGACAGTTTCAATTTATGAGACTTGTCTGACTAGATCCCCCATATTTTAAGAAGGGTAAACTAGCCATCGAGACTTGGAAAAAGTCACTTTTTATGCAGAAAATCAAGAAACCTGAAATAGAATTCACACTTTTCCTTCAATGCTCATGAATTTTTTGGATAAAAGGCATACCACTAAAGGTCTCTTCGTCGGGGATTTGTATAACTGCGCATGTTTTATAAAAAAAATAATCGCAATGGTCCAACGTGCCCCGAGGTCCAACGTGCCCCACTCTCCCCTAGAGGGCGTATCCTGCCCAGGTCCCCTCAACCCCAACCCCCCCCCCCCTGAAACTGCCACTGCCATGCCATTGGCATTCTCAAGTTTTGGTGATTGTTGTGTGATAATGAGAAGACGGGGGAGTCTGGCACGTACCATATATTAATTCAGGGATGACCCTGGAGGGTTTTTTTTTAAATATAAATATATTTTAGAAGGGTCTTGGCTATGTGTGCAGTCAAAACAGCCTGACTGGTGCTAATTAGCAGAGTAGCATGGCTATTGTTGGCCCAAGGTGGGGCAACCCCCTGGGGATACCCCAAGGCTGGGGGCACCCTGGGGATACCCCAAGGTTGGGGGCACCCCCAGGGGATACCCAAAGGTTGGGGGATGGGTGGATAGGAGTCTGGGTGGATAGGAGTCGGGTGGATAGGAGTCGGGTGGATAGGAGTCGATGATTAGGAGTCGGGTGGATAGGAGTCGGGTTGATAGGAGTCGGGATGGTAGGAGTCGGGATGGTAGGAGTCGGGTGATAGGAGTCAGGGTGGATAGGAGTCGGGGAGGATAGGAGTCAGGGAGGATAGGAGTCGGGGTGGATAGGAACTGGGGATGGAGATAGGAGTCAGGTGGAGTAGGAGTCGGGCGGAGACAGGAGTCCATCGGAGATAGGAGTCGGGTATATAGGAGTCAGGGGTGATAGGAGTCGGGGGTGGATAGGAGTCGGGAAGATAGCAGTTGGTGTGGATAGGAATCATGGGTGGTTAGGAGTCGGGATGGATGGGAGTCGGCTGTGGATAACACTTGGCTGTGGATAAGAGTCGGCTGTTGATAAGAGTTGGGTGTGATATGAGTCGGTCGTGATAGGAGTCGGGTGGAGATAGGAGTCGGGTGTGGATAGGGGTCGGGGACGGATAGGAGTCTGAATGGGTGGCAGTCGGCTCTGGATAAAAGTCGGATGTGGATAAGAGTTGGGTGTGATAGGAGATGGGTGTGACAGGAGTCGGGTGGAGATAGGAGTCGGGTAGAGATAGGAGTCGGCTGGAGATAGGAGTCGGGTGTGGATAGGAGTCGGATGGAGAGGAGTCGGTGGAGATAGGAGTCGAGTCGAAATAGTAGTCGGTTGGAGATAGGAGTCGTTGGAGATAGGAGTCGGGGGTGATTGGAGTCGGGGTGGGATAGGAGTAGGGGTGGGATAGGAGTCGGGGTGGATAGGAGGTGGGGGTGGATAAGAGTCGGGGTCGATAGGTGTCCGGGGTTGGGAGTCGAGTGGGGGGTAGGAGTCGGGTGGGGTAGGAGTCGGGTGAGGTAGGAGTCAGGTGGGATAGAAGTCGGGTGGGATAGGAGTCGAGTGGGGGTAGGAGTCGGGTGAGGTAGTGGTGAGGTGGGATAGAAGTCGGGTGGGATAGAAGTCGGGTGGGATAGAAGTCGGCTGCGATAGAAGTCGGGTGCGATGTAGGGGGCACCCAAGGGGATACCTCAAGGTTGGGGCCAAGGGGGTCCCCCAGGGGATACCCCATGGTTGGTGGAAGTATGGAGGCCCGTAGGGACACTAAGTTTTCTCCGCAGGAATTCAGCCACTGCTTGAGTAAAAGCAGTAACACGTTTTGCTATTTCCCCTTCCCCTCACTCTATTGGTCTTGTGATGGTGTGCTAGATTGCCAATCGCTGGGTCCAGGGTTTGAATTCAGCTCTTGCTGCGTCACCTGTGCCTATGTTGGATGCCATATTTATAATGGAAGGCAAATTCAATCATCCTGCGCCTCATTGCCTTGTCCTCCACCTGTCCTTATTAGCCTGGTACAAATATGGGACATAAAGCCCTAATCATCCATCCATCAATGCACCCTCCCCTCACTTCCCTTGCCTAACTTCCCTTATCCCAGGACCAGTGGCGTAACTTGGGGGCGTCGATCCATCATTTAAGCAAGCAAGTCCTAAACAGAGCTTCCCATTGGGGCTTCAGGGAGTTATTGGAATTACGGGAGTTAGCGGCATTGCAGTAGTTATGAGAGTTGGCAGGAGTTACGCGGAGTTAGCCGGAGTTAGTGGGAGTTGGCAAGAGTAACTGGGAGTTGTGGGAGTTACTGGGAGTTAGCAGGAGTAAACTGGAAGTTGGCAGGAGTTACCAGGAGTTGTGGGAGTTATTAGGAGTTACCAGAATTATGGGAGTTTGTGGGAGTTGCGGGAGTTAGTGGGGCATACTGAGCCTAAATAGACAAACAAGGCCTGTCGTTTTTCAGGCTTTTATTTAATTGATAGGAATCATGAAGAGATGAGCCACATAGATTGACATCATTGACTGACATCATTGGCTGACATCCTTGATTGACACCATCAACTGATATCATCCAGTGATTAGATTAACTTACGTCACAGACTGACTTCACTGGTGACGTCACTGGTTGACATCACTGACTGACATCACTGGCTAATGTCACCGGCTGACTTCATTGACTGATGTCACTGCCTGACATCACCATGCAGCTAAAATCACTGGCTGGCTTTGCTGGCACCAGCTGATATCACCGGCTGACATCACCGGCTGACCACTGACTGATGTTACTGGCTGATGTCACTGGCTGTCACATATTAACATCATCAGCTGACCTCAGCGACTGATATCACCAACAGATGTCTCAGCTGACATCACCACCTGACATAATCGGCTGACATCACCAACTGGCGTCACCCACTGACACTGACATCACCGGCTGATGTCACCCACAGACATCAACTGATGTCACTAACTGACATCACTGACATCACCAGCTGACATTACCAACTGACAGCACTGACTGACATTGACATCACTGGCTGATGTCACCCACTGACATCAACTGACATCACCAACTGACATCACCAGCTGACATAATTGGCTAACATCATCAACTGACGTCACTGATTGACAGCACCGACTGACATCACAGACTGACATTGACAATTTGACATCACTGGCTAATGTCACCCACTGACATCATCAACATCACCAACTGACATCACCAGCTGACGTAAATTGGCTGACATCACCAACTGATATCACCGACTGACATTGACATCACTGACTGCTTTGGCATTCTGAAAAGCGCCTCAAGACTCGGGAAATCTGAATTACTACACCAGTCATTTGTAACCCTCACCCCCTACCAACGTGGACATGCCCCCATGGATCGTTGCGGAGCTGTGGTACATTTCCTGGGGATGAATTGGGGTGCTTTAACTCATCGGGGGTTTCCGAGGATTTGTGTGATCGTTTTTATCCAGGGTGACATATATGGGGATTAGGGTGCATCGTCTGCCCCTATATCTTCGAAACATCATGCACTTTTGCATGATTGTACCCTTGTATCATAAAAGAAGCCCTGCAAAATTTTAGGAAAAAATTCTAATGCAAAAGGGTGGCACAACAGCCATGAAATTTCAGTATAAGGTAATATTTTAGCGATTCGCGGTTATAAATAATATTGTCAATTTTAAATGAAATGATTTTTGAATGGCACAGTTAGATTCCTTAGAAAGAGAGCTTTAATTTGAATACCAGCATCAATGGTTTCCATTCAGTAGAAGTCAAAATTGAGTGGAGATATTTTCTTTTTTATTTGGTAAAATGTGATAAATCAAAAAAAGGATGTTAATATGACTTTGGGAAGTCAAAGAAGCCTACAAACTGGAAATATGGTCTACTACATTATCTGATAAAACCTAGATTGCATTATGATGTAGTCAGAAGAATATGATATGCAGAACGGTGTCTCAATGAACTGTTGTATTTCTCATGTTTACATGTAATTTATGAAAATTTGCACATTTGAATTTGATGTATAACTATCTAGAAAAAAATTTCAATTTCCTACTTTCTTCAGCAAAGTGTTCCTTATGTTTTATTCTAACGATGACGTCAAAGTTGCACTGAAGTTGAGCTTTTAAGTTGATTTTTCCAAACATTTTGTCATAATAGTCAGAAACTTTCGGCTTTCCAAAAAACTTAGGCATGAGAAATTTTTAGAAATACGGCTTTCTACCATTCAAATTAAAGACAATTTTCTTCTGAGAATAATGGTATATGAATTGAAATCATACAGCCAACCATAAGCTAGATATTCCTAACCGCGACTTTTCAAAGCATCATTTTTTGACAATTTTGGACTCAACTTTGACACAAAAGTGCCACCCTAAAGCCACATCGGATCTTATTGAAATTTTGCAGAATGTGTTTCCACGGGCAAAGGTACAATATGGCAAAAGTGCAAATGAATATTTCAATTTTTTCATTTTTAGGGGGCAGACGATGCACCCTAATGGGGATTTTATTACTTACACCTTACAGTGATCTCCAGGGCCTTTCCACACATAATTTCTTCCAGAGGATGAGGATCTCAGTGGCAGATCCACGGGGGGGGGGGCCCTAAGCCATTGAGATGGAAATAACATTTTGAAGAAATACTGAATGGATACCCACAAGGATCTGTGAATGCCAAAACGACCCCGCCCCCGGGGGCCCCCCAAGACTACCCTGCCTGGATCCGCCACTGGATCTCCAGATTTTTTGCACCCCGTACATTGGAAATTTCCCCGCAGTCGATGGGGATAGAGGATAAATGGGGGTTATAAATGACTGGTGAATTATCAGCATTATTGCACACATATTAACACATGGTCAGCTAGGGAAAAACACTAACTCCAGATTCCAATCAAAAACCTCTGACTCCCAAGTCCTGCTATAGCCATACAAATTGTGAAAACGTCTAGCAAATCAAACCAGTGCCTTAACCAGCTAGGCTGTTTCATGTAACGTTAGTACCCGTAATGTTAAAGATGAAACAAAGAATACAACCATCCTAAGAGCCAAGCTTTTAATAAAAATTATGAGTCGCTTCCTCTAAGTAATATTATATATATTATGTACATGTCGTGTTAAACAGACAATTTACTTCATGCACTATGACCAGAGTGACCAAACCTGAACAAATTATTTGTTGATGACATGCTATTTTTAAAATAGTTTTAGCAGTATGAACATTGTATATATGTATTTATTCAGAGTCTCATTGAAATTTTAGATTTAAATAACTTCAAAAATCATGAATGTTAAAGTATCAAAATAGATGGAGTCAGAAAGAGCATTAGAGTAAAACAGTAAAACAGTGTGAAAGACACATTTGGTGTGGAAGATATGTATGCCATTTAATCTTTTAAAAAGAGTATCACTGTCTGAAATGTTTTAACATCAGATTCTCCCTTGCAGCTAAATATTGATGTCATATCATAAACTAGACATACCCATTGAGGGACATTTTTAGGGGGAATGGAGCGCCCCCCTCTCCTGACCCCCCACTATATGTGGAAATGAAGAGGTAGATTCCCAGTGATGGCACTGGAAAGATTGAGTGGGCAATGATAAAAAGCTGCAGTTTGTCTGAAAGCATGTACTTTGAGTGAAATGGTAGAGAAATACGTGAGCAGGGAAAATATGTGAATGGAGTTGAGGAAGTATATTGGGATGAAAAAGAGTAATTGATATTTTGGCACATTGCCAAATCCTACATGTGTGTGGATGTTTTTGGCGGGAAAATAGAGCAGTGGCGCCAGTCCCTGGTGATGTGATAAGCGGAACTACTGAGCAGATTCATGCGCCCCTGGTGGCAGAGGACAGTTGACGTGGAAAAACGTAAATAAGACAGCAGTGGAACTGTTTTCTGGTGCTATCAGAAGGACAGCATAGATCAATAAGGATAGGTGGATAGCTTAGGTGAGTGGCATCGCTAAGGGAGGAGTTTTTAGCTGTTGCAGGTGTGAGCATGTCAGCCATGATTTTTGCATCTTATACCCGGCAGGGATGAGAGGTATTCAATAGCTTTGAGGTACGGCCTGTACTACAGGCCAGGAAGAATCGTCTCCGTATTTGATGCTTGTACTGTGCTGTAGCAATCCAATCCTGTACAGTAGAGTGCAGCGATCGAGTTGGACGTTAGTGATCCAGAAGTTTGGCAAGATATTGTTGGAGATTTTTCCATGTCATCCAACCCAATGAACTTCTACATACAAGATCAAAATTCAAAATTGTGCATGCCCATACTTTCATGGCAGCTCGAGCTCTTCATCCTTCAGATTAGTTGTAAGACGTTGCTCAGCTTCAGACTTTGGATGTGGTAGAACCTGGAAAGATATATTTTTTTCTTTTAACAACAAATTCATTGTCCAACCACACAACTTGCAAATTTACAGTTTGTCTCACAACACACGAACTGGTGTTTGGCCTGATTGCTTGTCATCTACAGGTCACACAGAAATACACAAATTCATGGGCAGAGGAGCCAATTTGCAATTTATTTATCACATTTTTTGTGACATTTTGGTGCTGTTTTTGTCAGATTTTTGACAGCAACCACCCGTCCCAGATATGAGACAGACTGTAGTACATTTTCTTTACTTTTGTACTCTAAATAGCAGTGCTGGTGGAGCCTTAATTTGCCTAATATAAATCTTGACTTCATTTGGTATCAAGTCTAGTGACCATTTTCTTTTAGAAATATTTGGCCCCTGACTGTTATCTGCTGATCTTGCCAGTATATAATTAATTTAATTAAGTACACCACTGTACCACTGTATCAATACCTTTTTTTTTTAAAGGAATATTGTACATGCAGTTGCCCCTCCCTTAATTGTTCCCCTCAAGCCATTTTCATGCTGTTGTACAATCATGCATGTAGAAATGTTTTGTGGACGTGTGGTACAACAATGACAGTTGTCCTATATCAGAAATTGTTTCATTGATGGCCCAGTCTATAGGTCTAAATATTTCATTGTATAGATATTCATATGAAACCAAATGTGACAACCAGCCAGTCACCCCTGTCCCCACTCCTCACCTGCTGGCCTATGCCCCACCATCACTGGCATCAGTCCATTGCTCCTGCTGTACAGTTGCACTCAGCATGCTCTGGCCACGCATCCATTGCCCAAAAAGAGACTCATTGACAGTGTTTTGTGTGCAGAATCCATTCATGAATCAGTCAGAATCCAACAACAGCCAAAGTAATGAAGAAATCGGCTGTAAAGCATGTAAACACTGTGCTTTTATGCACGGATCAGCTGCCTGCAGCATGCGACGTTACGTCAACTAGGTCACCTGTTGGTAGCGCTGACCTCTGACCTACTTAAGGTCACGTCTTGGCGCACATGCGCACTCGAAACTCCGATCTAGCTTATTCAACACCAACAGTCCACCTGGAAGATTTCTCAAAGGAAATAAGAAACATGTTTGATGTATGGGAACACAATGTCATCTTTGAATTTGAATTGAATTTTATTTTCTTAGTGGACATTATGACACATACATGTATAAAATTCACAGTGTAACATCACAATCAATCAGAATATAGAAATAACAACACCAAGAAGGACACAGCAGAGTTTATACAAACTATGATTATTGCTGGCCCCTTAATTAAATTTAAATACAACAAAAACAAAAAACAAAAATTGTGTATATATTTCATACAATAAAAAATAAAAAATAAAAATAAAATAAAAAAAAGAAAGAAAGAAAACGGATATGGAAAATGGTGATGAGAATGAATATGAAAATAAATATCAATGGAATTCTGCACTCAATAGTATAGTAACAATATCATCTACAGGTAGGATTGATAGACTTGTTTTGAATAGGACTTGACGAAGCTTTTCAATTTAGGTTTTGCTTTTAAATTATCCGTCAATTGGAGCCATAAATGAGGCGAAGCACCAAGGAAGCTTTTATTATATTGTAATGTTGTGTGGTGTGAAGCTCTCAAATTACGTCGATTCCTCGTATTGTAATTGTGTCTTGTAACGTCAAATAAATTTGTCAATCGGACAGGTAATTTGTCATGAATATGTCTATGTGATATCTTTAATAGTTCTAGATTTATAATATCTTCTATAGTTAATATTTTCCCTTTTTTATATAGCACCCTTAGATTTGCCCTAGTTCCTGCACAGAAAATTAGTCGAATAGATTTGTTTTGCTGGACTCTAATACTTTTCAATAGTTTCTTGGTTATTAATGGTCCCCATGCACTGATGCCATATGTTGCGTGACTTTTTACATTTGAGTAGTAAATTAATAATCATCATCAAAGTTTACAAGTGCAGTTTTGAGGAAACCTTTGGCTACTTCGAGGAAAGTGTGATTTTGAGAAGTCCCTGGCCATTAATACACTTTGGACCTGCTCTGACTTTCTATTGAGCAGAAGAGATCTTGTATTGCAAGTTTATCACCATGTTACCTGTAACTTAGAAAGAATTTTTTTTTTTATTACATACTTGAAGATGCTAGGTAAGGTTGAAAATTCAATGTTGTAATCAGTCATGAATTAGTTTGGAATTAATTTAAATTTGTGATTCATTACACGTTCATTCACCGTGTTGCATGTTTGATTCACCGTTAATTTCTAGAGTAAGTCGCAAACGTGGGAATTGCAATATATGAGGAGAACTAGTTATCAAGACCAAGGTTTCACTGCGAAGAAACACCAATCAATGAAATGATCAAGTGAGGGAGATTATACTTTAAGCGCAAATCAGCAAATGGTTATTGGATTTGCTATTTTTGAAATGTTGTAGGAACCTACAATTGTTATTTGAGATTGTTATATGAGATATCTATACTAGAGATCGCAGTTGAGATTTGTGACTTTTCTTGTGACCAGCACCTCTTTGTGCTGATTGCCTGCTCCATCCTGACATGAACATTCCCTGTGACTGTGCTAATATCTGTCACAAACGGAATTGCAAATATGTGCCGAGAGGTTGCAGGTGGGTTCAATCTCAAAACCAAAGCTATGAACTCGCCAATAAGTTGGTGTCCTATTTCTAAAATAACGTCGGCCTAAAGCAAAATTGGCCTAAGTCAGACTTAGGCCATTTTTCCTTTTTGGTACCATAGGAAGGCCCTTATGATAATACAAGTGCTAAAAAAAATGTGGGCTCCTAAATCAATTTTGAACTCCTCAAAATCCCAACTCAATTTTCGCACAAATGGCCTAAGTCCTGTTGACTTAGGCCATTTGGACTTAGGCCAATTTCGTTATCACTAATTTTAGCGGATATCACCAATATTTTTCGGTCATAATTATAAGTATTAATTTTATTGAAGTTGTTTCCTCGCATTTCATTCATACATTTTATGGAGAATTGCTTAATGAAACAGCTACACCACAAAACAATTTTGGCCTAAGTCATTTTGGTTCCAAAAAAATAATTGGCCTTAGTCAGTTTTTGCCAATTTTGCTTTAGGCTGACGATAAGCAACATAAATAATAATTATGTAATTGTTTGGAAAAACCCCAAATATGTGATGCATTGCAAAAAATTAAAAATATCTTCTCAAGTTTGCTGTGTGGATTGCCGAGTATGAAGGTCATTTGTGAATTTTTAAATGAAATATATACTCAATTATACTGCTTCTAAAGACTTAGGAATTAATGGAGAGAATCGTCAGAATGGCACAAGCTTAGACCTTCAAAATACTTATGAATGGATCAATATCTATCGCCCAAAATATATTGCTTGTTACTCACTTTTTAAAAGTATGATTTCCACTGACATAAAATTTGGTTTTTGGCTATTACTAAATATTTTAAAATTACTGCTTGCCACAATTCATATTTGAAAGTTGAGCATTGAACATTGCTGCTGGTACACACAATAAATTGTTTGAAAATACCAAATCTTACAGATGTAAATTGTTAAATGAATTACCTGAAGTAATTGCTGCTTGGCCATGAATTTATATCCTGAATTCTGTTTTTTTCTCCAGGCTTTTCATTCAAGAAAATTGGTGTAATAACATTACCATACATTTCCTGCCACATGCTTATCCAATTTCTTGATGCGAATTGGAAATTCCTTGATAAGGGACCGTTCAGAATTTATGACTGCGGAGATTGGGAGTTTTGCCCAAGGGGGAAGTAATGTTTTACACATGTTTCAAGAAGGCTACGAATTTTTTTTTGCATGATTTTATGAAATTTCAACAAAAGAGAAACATCAATTCATCTGCTCATTTGTATAGACAAAAGTCAAGTCAGCCAATACGTACGTGTGAATGTCAAGGTAAACATTACACAGGCATGATATGTGTGTAATTCCTTGTATGTTTGGAGGTGGGCAGCATGAAAACCCAAGGGGATATTGAGTTTTTTTATTAATCAGTGTTATAGCGACCCTAGTCATCAGCTAAAACTTTTTATCTATCAGTGCTTGACAACCGATTATTTCTATGATGAAAAAAGTCACAAAACTATCAAAATGGAGAAAGTGATAGTTATTTTAACTAAATTGTTTAATAAAAGTTATTTGGTGGGGATTTAGATTAATCATGGAAAACCGATAGGGTCATTTTCATGGCCCCCTTTTATACTGATTTTTTTTCTGGAATTTCCATCAAAATATCAACCAGTCATCCGTGGATTCCCTGGTCATTTTGCAGAAGCCTTAGAAAGACAGAGTCTGTGCTATGTTATGTCCATGCATCGTTCCTTCCATTTCTGTTGGTTTAGTATACACTATACAAGACATTTGCTTTTCCAAACTGAGTTAGCAAATTTCGATTCAGGCCCAAAGCTATTTTTTAAAACAGTTTATAATATATCACTTCACTGTCTAAAAAGCCCTGTCGCATGCAATTGTGTGACAATAAATGGCCCACTTCTTTGCAAATTAAATCTTCTTTCTTGGAGAAACAAGTGAAACGGATGAAAAACATAAACCCCTGGGCCCTGGTGGCTGACACTTAAGAATGTGTGCCCTATAAAATTTATGGAAATGGTTGCCGGATGCCAATTATTTTTAGATTTACACATGCTTAACAGATGTCCAGATCCATTACGTCTGATGAAGCCTATCTTTCCGCTTGCAATTGAAATGTAAAATTTACACTCATTAAATGATTAGTGGTTGATTGGACGAGATTAAGTTACAAGTAAAACTAGAGCCGTGTATAATTGATTCATTAATGTAAAATGACCAACCTTGCACTTATGTGCAGCCTGCATTGGCCCATACATGTAGCTACTTAGAAACAGCAATGTTTGCAAGCATGTGCACTTGACCCCCAGCTGGACACTGGTCAGTTTGCTCATCTCTTTTCTCTAACCTCTTAGGAAACTGAGTGCTCACCTAATCAATTCCTGTCACCACATATACATGCAGGTTTCATTTCTCAATCTAAATGTAGCTGCATGGCATCAGTTTTGAATAATAAGCTGCACAAAATGAAATATAATTTTCTAAGAGAAATTTTATTTGGTTTTAAGCAACTTTATTTTGATGCAAATGATTGAAGAAGCTGCTAATTTTTGTACAATCCAGTGGTTTGAAAATAATTGCATAAACGGATTTTGGAAAATGTAGTGATTCGTCTTTGAACTGTAGTAATTGTGTGATTTCAGTGTGCTAATGAAACCCTTCTTTGCTGATGAAGCGTATCTCTGTTCATCCTGTTAGCACAATTTCCGTGGTACATATACCTTAACTAATTTTGTGACAGCTGAAATATTCTCATGCAATATGTATTCCAGGGAGATGGCCACAGCTGTCAAGTCCCAATTTGTCACATGCACAAATAAATGGGTACTTGACCCATTCCCTGGACATCCGTTTGTTTGCGAATCACTTAGTGCCCATGTCGCAACTTACGAGATCCATAATATCTGTCTTGTCCCTCCCGAAGGATTGTCCCTCAACAGGGATTGTGCTGGCAATGTTTTCTCTCATGGATTAAGGTCTCATCAAGTGTTTGCATTGTTAATGTGTGATAGCTGAAGCATACTGATTAGGATGCCTTCCAATGATAATCTGAAGTTGTTGTAATACAAAGCCATACTCCAACACAATAAAAACAGCTTATTGCATGCAATATGGGAGTATGACAATTATATGGAAACAATCCAGTTTATAGATATGCTTACAGTCAGACATCAGCTTCTTAGTCTGCATGTGTTTGGCAAAAAATTATATAATAGAAAAGAACAGTGAATTGATTGCAAACAATTTTAATGACTAGCGAAATACAAACAGACAGAATTACTGTTGAATCTTCCAGAAATAAACATCCAACATTCCATGATCCTGGAAAACGCAAACTATTCATTTGAATCAGCTTGTCTTGTTTGTGTCTTGAACATATGTAGTTTAGATTTGAAAGGAAAAAAACGATATTTTAGAAATCAATATGAATACATAATTATGTAGAAAACAGTACACATGTTCCACTGGTGTGTAAATGTTGAGAATATATTTCTATAATGACGATTTGATACTTTCGGTGGTGCACAGTCCCAGAATATTCATATGCAATATTTAGAAGTATCCCATGCAGAATTTATTTATTTCAAAACTGCCCAAAATAATTTATTTATTTCAGCCAAACTGAGCAAGAAATCATAAAAAAAAAAATCAACTGATACTCCCGCCCCCTCACTTATATGGTCAGCCCCTAAAGGGCAAGATTCTCCTTCATTGGAGACACACTGTGGGAATGCTGACTTGTGTGGATCAATCTTAAGACTGGAAGAAGGATGATATGTGCACAATAGAAAATGTGTAAAGTTTCTAATGATATTACAAGTATTTTTGTATCAGACACATATTTTGTTGACCTTTACGATCTCTCGAGATTATAACCCGGTAACTGAAACTAGGGAAGAAAAAGTTTGTCACAGAGTGAGTCATATCCTGTGCCCAACATTTTATCAGAATTTGTTAGTGAATATCACTGTGACACACTTTTTAACTCATTTCAATGTAAAAGACATGACCTACAATGAAATCACTGCTATCAATGAACTGCCAAATGTAGCAACTTTTTCTTCCCTGATTTCAGTTACCTGGATATAGTATCAATGGCGGGTGATATTACTAATTCACTAACAAATTCTGATAAAATGGTGAGTATAGGATATGATTAAATTACAAACTGCATATGTTTGAAATGGAAAGCATAAACATAAGAGGATTTTGGTGGTCACTCATATTACCCGTGGCTGCAAATATATTTTCTGAGATTTGTTTCAAATGTGAAAAATCGGGCAATGAACCAATAAGATACAATGGAAATTACTTTGCTGTCAACATTTTCCTGACGCATGATTCAAGCTATAATGTTTGAAACAGAAAATAACAATAGGAATATTAGTAATTTGAAGATTCAATGCACAACGCTGTCAGGAAATTAAATCCAGAGAATTCTCATTCATAAGGAAGACAATCTCAGCCTCTTGTGAATAACATTCTCCCATTGTTAGATTAGACTAATCTGCATTTTAATTAAAAATCACTTTTAATAATGAAGAGGCATGGTGAATTTTATGATTCGGAGATATTACTCCAACACTGAGTCTGGGACACCTAGAAAGTGTTATCAAATTAGTTTTAGCATGGCCTTCTCTAGTTTGTCATCTCCCTGTCAGCGTGCCTCGGTGTCGGCGTCGGCCCGGCTTAGGGCTGACGTTGGGCCGCCAAGGCACGCTGATAGGGCTGTTAATATAAATGCATTGACCCTTCACATGTCAGCTTTTGTGATGAAAATATCAGTATTCAGAAAAGCTCTTCTTAATTAGCTTCGTATAATTTGTAACGATTTGTGAGATCTGAAATTCTGACTGGATCCTTTACAATCACTTTATTGAAACCAATTTTCGTTGTAAGTGAGCCCAAGATCATGGTGATCTCAATTGGGAGGGGTGGTCACTTACTTAGACTTTTAATCCTTGGATACGTTATTTTGTAAATGTATATCTGTTTGTTTACAGGAAATGTAATTGGCAACCCTTGTGTCCCATCCTCCCTTTTGATGCCATATGTTTCATCTCACCTGTTTCTTGAGTCTGTTTAGCAGTGACCTAATGGTGAAACAACATCTGTTTTACTGCTCTGGATCTACTGTTTCACTCACTTTTAAACATCGCTTCGACACTCACTGAAAATTAGAATAATTTGAATAGGCCCCATTTAAGCATGTAACTCCCGGAACTCCTTGACGTCCTGCAACTCCCGCTATGTCCCACTAACTCCTGCTAACTCCCGTTAACTCCCATAACTCCCGCTAACTCCCGCTAACTCCCTCTAACTCCTGTAACTCCCGCTAACTCCCATAACTCCTGCTAACTCCTGCTAACTTCCGTAACTCCCACTAACTCCTGCTAACTCCCGTAACTCCCATTCAACTCCTGTCAACTCCCATAACTCCCGGTAACTCCGCTAAATCCCACAACTCCTGCTAACTCCCATAACTCCTGGTAACTCCCGCTAACTCCCAAAACTCCCGCTAACTCCTATCAACTCCCGTAACTCCCTGAAGTCCCAAATGGAGGCTCCGTTTGGGAGTTACATGCTTAAATGGGGCCTCTCTGGCCAAAAAAGTTTTTTTATTATTTTTTGTTAAACAGAACTAAAACAGGAAAAAAAAAAGTTGTACTTCCAACCTAAAAAACACATATTTTCAGAACGTAAAGCCAGGTAACTTCATAAATAAGGGATGTAAAGTGCTATTCTCTCTAACCCCATCCCCCGCTGCTAAGCTGCCACAGTACGAAAAATGGTTGACATTTATTCCAGCAAAGTCTGAAATTATGTGGAATCTGAGCGACATCTCAGCAACAATCCTCTGTGGTGTAGTGGTTAAGGCGTCGGGCCAGCAATTGAGAGGTCCTGGGTTCAAAACCTTTTCAAGTTAAACTTTTTTCTTTTTTTTTTCCAGTCACCCAATCAAAACCTACTGAAGCTCTTTAATGGATCCGCAACAAAGAAAAAAGCCTTAAGCAACCTTTTTGTGTATGTTTGCTTCACTTTTACACCAATAATCAGTGGCAAAAGTGCAAGAACAGGCATTTCACTGATATGCAGTAGTCTGGGTGCTACAACAGGCCAAAATATTCCTAATTCTTGTAATTTCTATGCTACGTTTGTAGCCTGCAAGCTTTATTGCATGAAGAAAGCTCATATCTAGCAGACGACATTGGTCTTATAGTATTAAGGCCGGGAGAAAATAGAAAGCTGTGCTCTGATTGGTTGACTTAATGCAGGTGAACTTTGAAATACAGGCTGCAGGCCAGCAACTACTGTTGAAACTGGTTAAAATGGAGTAGATTAGCATTACTATGGCCGTGACATGGGCTAAGATTGCACCAGCAGAAAAGCCGCAGATTTTTGGCGGGAAAAGCTGGAACACTGCATTGTTTGGATGCCGGTGGCAGTTTAATGCCTTTCTGGTTGCCTTGCCTGTCGAATTGCATGGTTTTATTATTCTAGGCCTCTGCATAGGCCTACGTTGAATTTGCATGCTAAAAGATAGGAAAACATGCCTTCCGGCCAGAATCAACCCGGAGGTATCCTGGCTAAATGTCTTGATATATTACTTATCAGCACTAGTAGAGTAGCATTTCCTGCAAAAATGATGAAAATCGCATCATTTCTCATTCCACAAAGTGGCAAAAACCTCCGTTTTTGCCCTTTTTGAGAAAAATTCCCCCCGTCGTGGCAAACTAGGTTAGAGGCTCGAAAGTGGCGCTGAACGATTTCCAGCATTCAGGCCCATGACCCTGTATCACACATCAGTTACATTGCACCAATAATGGCCCAATAACCGGTGGTGAAATTTTGTCATTGCCCTGCGGTTGCTGGCTACCAGTGTTGCGCTACCTTTACACTTACAGAAAACCAGTGATTATCCAATGGTTGTGCCTCCCCCTCCTTAAATGCTGATTTTGGCCAGTAATAAATAGGTATCTGCTGAAACTCCAGTGGTCAACTAGCTGTAGAAAGGCAAAATATTCCAAATTCAGGTAATTTCTATGCTGAATAAGTGGCGAAAGCTTAATTATAAAAATTTGAAAAGCAAGTATTATCTGAAACCCTAACCCCAACCCTAACCCTAACCCTAACCCTAAACCCTAAACCCTAACCCTAACTCGGGCAATTATTTTTTTTCAATTTTATTCAAAAACAAGAAGTTAATGCATTTTGACAGGCCCCATTTAAGCATGTAACTCCCGGAACTCCTTGACGTCCTGCAACTCCCGCTATGTCCCACTAACTCCTGCTAACTCCCGTTAACTCCCATAACTCCCGCTAACTCCCGCTAACTCCCTCTAACTCCTGTAACTCCCGCTAACTCCCATAACTCCTGCTAACTCCTGCTAACTTCCGTAACTCCCACTAACTCCTGCTAACTCCCGTAACTCCCATTCAACTCCTGTCAACTCCCATAACTCCCGGTAACTCCCGCTAAATCCCACAACTCCTGCTAACTCCCATAACTCCTGGTAACTCCCGCTAACTCCCAAAACTCCCGCTAACTCCTATCAACTCCCGTAACTCCCTGAAGTCCCAAATGGAGGCTCCGTTTGGGAGTTACATGCTTAAATGGGGCCTCTCTGGCCAAAAAAGTTTTTTTATTATTTTTTGTTAAACAGAACTAAAACAGGAAAAAAAAAAGTTGTACTTCCAACCTAAAAAACACATATTTTCAGAACGTAAAGCCAGGTAACTTCATAAATAAGGGATGTAAAGTGCTATTCAGGCCCGTAGCCAGGGGGGGTGCGACGGGTGCGAACGCACCCCCCCACGGCCGAAAATGGTCCCAAAAAGTCCACTATTTGGGTCCAAAATTGTCCCAGAATCAAGAGGATATACCTCACTTCATGTCAAGTAATTCAAATTGCAATTCTGTGAGTTTGATTTACCCAATTAGTCATGGACTTGAAAGCCTTTCAGATGCCCTTTCTCAATTGCAATTCACACCTATGGATAAATTCCCCCACTCCTAATTGCAATTTTACCCCTTTTGGTCAATGCAGGGCAGTGTGTTTAGTTAAATTACAATTAACAAGGATGCCCATTTTTTTTACTTTCATTAGATCTGCAGATGAATATCATGTACATGGGGCAGGCCACGGTCTCAGCTGTGAAGCCAGATTGAGATTAAAAAAGATTTTTTGTAATTTGCATAAAATGCAAAATAAGATTTGATCACTGCTCCAATTTAAGGCACATGGAATTTATATTGGACCACCTGTTTCCTGATATTGGACCAGTGATCCAACATTGGGACTAGGGGAGACCGGGGCACGTTGGACCTCGGGGCATGTTGGACCATCCCCAATATTTTTTTTAATGAAACATGCGCAGTTATCCAAATCCCCAATGAAGAGACCTTCAGTGGTATGCCTTTTAGTCAAAATATTTCATGAGCATTGTGTGACTTTTTCCAAGTCTCGATGGCTATAGGTTCACATTCAACCTTCTCAGCGAGGCATGCACATTTTCATAAGAGGTTGGGACGGGGCAGGTCAGACCAGTATGGCCGGGGCAGGTTGGACCAGCATGGCCGGGGCATGTTGGTCCATTGTAAACTGGATTGACTGACAAAAAATAATCAGCAAAATTCCGGCTGTGTAATTTTTAACATTAATAGAGCACCTAAGTCATCCCTGAGCAATATGAGGGTAAAACCAATTCAATTGGCTAATCTGTCAGCCCTTCTAGCTGAACCAAGACTTACTAAAATTATCTGGGTAAATATTCTGATATAATCATTCTACAATGATACACAAGTGTCTGTTGTGATCTGTGAGAATAAAATGTGGTGTTTGCTTACTTTCTTCTGCTTTCCTGGACTTTATTCCGTGGTCCAACGTGCCCCCACATGGCGGTCCAACGTGCCCCGGGCTCGGGGCATGTTGGACCATAAAAAACATTTCATATTTGGCGGAGTTTTTGATTGACAGCCAAAAAATAAAAAAGCGCACCAATGTGCCCCGGTCTCTCCTACTATACTGGAAGAGAGGGAGCAGGTAGAAAGGAGGGTGAACAAGAGGGAACAGGCAGAGAATGAAAGCAGAGAGGGATTCAAGTCCAATGAAATGATATGCAGTTCCAGTGACTGTTTGCTCTTTAAAATTGTCACAATGTCACAAGTATTGAGGCTTCGTGCTGCTCCCATACGCCTGTCGGTTGGCCGAAATGGCCGATGGGGTTAAATCGCGGACCAAAGGAAGTGTTTATTACACTCTGGAACTATTCGGCACTTATATTTGACTTAAACCCAGAGAGGGGAGGCAAGAGCCACATTTTACAAGTTTTACAAAGGAGACAAGAGCTGCAGAGGGTCAGAATGGGAGAAAGCAGAGAGGAATGAGGCAGAGAGGGAGAAAGCATAGAGAAAAGAGGCAGAAAGACCAAAGGAAAGGCAAGAGCAACCCAAGGAGCCAAGAACCACGCCGTAGGAAGGAGACAGAAGCTGGATAGGAGTCAGAATGGGTGATATCAGAGAGGGAGGAGGAGATGGAGAAAGCAGAGAGGGAAAAAGTGGAAAGGGAGAATCAGAGAGAGAAGAGGGAGGACAAAATAGTAATCTGAAAAGCCAACAGCTACCCTGCAGAAAGGAGACAAGAGCTAGGGAGGAGTCAGAATGGGAGATTACAGAGAGGTAGGAGGCAGGCAGGGATTAAACAAATAAGTAGGAGGAAGAGAGGACTAAGCAGAGAAGGAGGAGGCGGAGAGGGAGAAACCATAAAGGGAAGAGGCAGTGAGAGGATAGGAGAGGGAGAAGACAAGTGCAAACAAAGAAGCCAATAGGTACACTGTAGAAAGGAGACACAAACTGGGTAGGGGGAGGAGTCAGAGAATGGGAGAAAGCAGAGAGGGAGGAGGCAGAGAGATAGAAGAATAGTGGAAAGAGGAAGATCTATAAGGCAGAGGAGATAGAGGAGGTTCTAAGAGCAATCCAAGGAGCAAAGAACTATGTTGTAGAAAAGATACTAGAGCTGGAGCATGGGAGAAAATGCTAATAAGCTACATATTTAGTTCAGAGAGGGAAAGAGGTGACATCAGACATACCACCTACTGCACCTAGAGGAGGCAGAAGCTAGGGAGGAGACACTTAATTAGGAGAGGGAAAACACAGAGTGGAATAAGGTATAAGCTGGCTGCAGAGATAGGGAGGAAGCACCCAACAGAAGGAGCTATCAGGAGAAGGCAAGAGCTGGCGAGAAAGAGGTATAAAGACAGAACATTTTACGGTTGAATTAGTACTCCACATGGTTCAGAATTCTTCTCCAGCATCTGGGTGCCGTTGGCTTACTACTTTTTGGTGTCCCAAGACACAATGCCTCATTGTGCCTCCCTCCCAATAACTTATTAGTAATGGCCTTCACAATGTTAGGATATATTCTAATGATTCTGCACATTTTATTTCTGAATCCATGCATACCACCAGTACAACTACATTTTTGTGACTCGAAAATAATATTTGAAAGACACATCTCCAGGCCAATGAGGGATTCTTTGTGAATTAGTGCAAATGCAGTTTGGCTCAAGGACAAAATTGATTGACCTTACCATGATCAGAAAGGCTCAGAATGCACCATTGTCATTAGTTTCTCAAAAATTTTCCTGGGGGGGGCATGCCCCCAGACCCCCCTAGCTTCGCTTCACACCTTCGGTGCTCACGTACACGAGTCCACTTTTCCCTTAAAAGCACCCCCCCACAATAATTCCTGGCTACAGGCCTGCTATTCTCTCTAACCCCATCCCCCGCTGCTAAGCTGCCACAGTACGAAAAATGGTTGACATTTATTCCAGCAAAGTCTGAAATTATGTGGAATCTGAGCGACATCTCAGCAACAATCCTCTGTGGTGTAGTGGTTAAGGCGTCGGGCCAGCAATTGAGAGGTCCTGGGTTCAAAACCTTTTCAAGTTAAACTTTTTCTTTTTTTTTTCCAGTCACCCAATCAAAACCTACTGAAGCTCTTTAATGGATCCGCAACAAAGAAAAAAGCCTTAAGCAACCTTTTTGTGTATGTTTGCTTCACTTTTACACCAATAATCAGTGGCAAAAGTGCAAGAACAGGCATTTCACTGATATGCAGTAGTCTGGGTGCTACAACAGGCCAAAATATTCCTAATTCTTGTAATTTCTATGCTACGTTTGTAGCCTGCAAGCTTTATTGCATGAAGAAAGCTCATATCTAGCAGACGACATTGGTCTTATAGTATTAAGGCCGGGAGAAAATAGAAAGCTGTGCTCTGATTGGTTGACTTAATGCAGGTGAACTTTGAAATACAGGCTGCAGGCCAGCAACTACTGTTGAAACTGGTTAAAATGGAGTAGATTAGCATTACTATGGCCGTGACATGGGCTAAGATTGCACCAGCAGAAAAGCCGCAGATTTTTGGCGGGAAAAGCTGGAACACTGCATTGTTTGGATGCCGGTGGCAGTTTAATGCCTTTCTGGTTGCCTTGCCTGTCGAATTGCATGGTTTTATTATTCTAGGCCTCTGCATAGGCCTACGTTGAATTTGCATGCTAAAAGATAGGAAAACATGCCTTCCGGCCAGAATCAACCCGGAGGTATCCTGGCTAAATGTCTTGATATATTACTTATCAGCACTAGTAGAGTAGCATTTCCTGCAAAAATGATGAAAATCGCATCATTTCTCATTCCACAAAGTGGCAAAAACCTCCGTTTTTGCCCTTTTTGAGAAAAATTCCCCCCGTCGTGGCAAACTAGGTTAGAGGCTCGAAAGTGGCGCTGAACGATTTCCAGCATTCAGGCCCATGACCCTGTATCACACATCAGTTACATTGCACCAATAATGGCCCAATAACCGGTGGTGAAATTTTGTCATTGCCCTGCGGTTGCTGGCTACCAGTGTTGCGCTACCTTTACACTTACAGAAAACCAGTGATTATCCAATGGTTGTGCCTCCCCCTCCTTAAATGCTGATTTTGGCCAGTAATAAATAGGTATCTGCTGAAACTCCAGTGGTCAACTAGCTGTAGAAAGGCAAAATATTCCAAATTCAGGTAATTTCTATGCTGAATAAGTGGCGAAAGCTTAATTATAAAAATTTGAAAAGCAAGTATTATCTGAAACCCTAACCCCAACCCTAACCCTAACCCTAACCCTAAACCCTAAACCCTAACCCTAACTCGGGCAATTATTTTTTTTCAATTTTATTCAAAAACAAGAAGTTAATGCATTTTGACAGGCCCCATTTAAGCATGTAACTCCCGGAACTCCTTGACGTCCTGCAACTCCCGCTATGTCCCACTAACTCCTGCTAACTCCCGTTAACTCCCATAACTCCCGCTAACTCCCGCTAACTCCCTCTAACTCCTGTAACTCCCGCTAACTCCCATAACTCCTGCTAACTCCTGCTAACTTCCGTAACTCCCACTAACTCCTGCTAACTCCCGTAACTCCCATTCAACTCCTGTCAACTCCCATAACTCCCGGTAACTCCCGCTAAATCCCACAACTCCTGCTAACTCCCATAACTCCTGGTAACTCCCGCTAACTCCCAAAACTCCCGCTAACTCCTATCAACTCCCGTAACTCCCTGAAGTCCCAAATGGAGGCTCCGTTTGGGAGTTACATGCTTAAATGGGGCCTCTCTGGCCAAAAAAGTTTTTTTATTATTTTTTGTTAAACAGAACTAAAACAGGAAAAAAAAAAGTTGTACTTCCAACCTAAAAAACACATATTTTCAGAACGTAAAGCCAGGTAACTTCATAAATAAGGGATGTAAAGTGCTATTCTCTCTAACCCCATCCCCCGCTGCTAAGCTGCCACAGTACGAAAAATGGTTGACATTTATTCCAGCAAAGTCTGAAATTATGTGGAATCTGAGCGACATCTCAGCAACAATCCTCTGTGGTGTAGTGGTTAAGGCGTCGGGCCAGCAATTGAGAGGTCCTGGGTTCAAAACCTTTTCAAGTTAAACTTTTTTCTTTTTTTTTTCCAGTCACCCAATCAAAACCTACTGAAGCTCTTTAATGGATCCGCAACAAAGAAAAAAGCCTTAAGCAACCTTTTTGTGTATGTTTGCTTCACTTTTACACCAATAATCAGTGGCAAAAGTGCAAGAACAGGCATTTCACTGATATGCAGTAGTCTGGGTGCTACAACAGGCCAAAATATTCCTAATTCTTGTAATTTCTATGCTACGTTTGTAGCCTGCAAGCTTTATTGCATGAAGAAAGCTCATATCTAGCAGACGACATTGGTCTTATAGTATTAAGGCCGGGAGAAAATAGAAAGCTGTGCTCTGATTGGTTGACTTAATGCAGGTGAACTTTGAAATACAGGCTGCAGGCCAGCAACTACTGTTGAAACTGGTTAAAATGGAGTAGATTAGCATTACTATGGCCGTGACATGGGCTAAGATTGCACCAGCAGAAAAGCCGCAGATTTTTGGCGGGAAAAGCTGGAACACTGCATTGTTTGGATGCCGGTGGCAGTTTAATGCCTTTCTGGTTGCCTTGCCTGTCGAATTGCATGGTTTTATTATTCTAGGCCTCTGCATAGGCCTACGTTGAATTTGCATGCTAAAAGATAGGAAAACATGCCTTCCGGCCAGAATCAACCCGGAGGTATCCTGGCTAAATGTCTTGATATATTACTTATCAGCACTAGTAGAGTAGCATTTCCTGCAAAAATGATGAAAATCGCATCATTTCTCATTCCACAAAGTGGCAAAAACCTCCGTTTTTGCCCTTTTTGAGAAAAATTCCCCCCGTCGTGGCAAACTAGGTTAGAGGCTCGAAAGTGGCGCTGAACGATTTCCAGCATTCAGGCCCATGACCCTGTATCACACATCAGTTACATTGCACCAATAATGGCCCAATAACCGGTGGTGAAATTTTGTCATTGCCCTGCGGTTGCTGGCTACCAGTGTTGCGCTACCTTTACACTTACAGAAAACCAGTGATTATCCAATGGTTGTGCCTCCCCCTCCTTAAATGCTGATTTTGGCCAGTAATAAATAGGTATCTGCTGAAACTCCAGTGGTCAACTAGCTGTAGAAAGGCAAAATATTCCAAATTCAGGTAATTTCTATGCTGAATAAGTGGCGAAAGCTTAATTATAAAAATTTGAAAAGCAAGTATTATCTGAAACCCTAACCCCAACCCTAACCCTAACCCTAACCCTAAACCCTAAACCCTAACCCTAACTCGGGCAATTATTTTTTTTCAATTTTATTCAAAAACAAGAAGTTAATGCATTTTGACAGGCCCCATTTAAGCATGTAACTCCCGGAACTCCTTGACGTCCTGCAACTCCCGCTATGTCCCACTAACTCCTGCTAACTCCCGTTAACTCCCATAACTCCCGCTAACTCCCGCTAACTCCCTCTAACTCCTGTAACTCCCGCTAACTCCCATAACTCCTGCTAACTCCTGCTAACTTCCGTAACTCCCACTAACTCCTGCTAACTCCCGTAACTCCCATTCAACTCCTGTCAACTCCCATAACTCCCGGTAACTCCCGCTAAATCCCACAACTCCTGCTAACTCCCATAACTCCTGGTAACTCCCGCTAACTCCCAAAACTCCCGCTAACTCCTGTCAACTCCCGTAACTCCCTGAAGTCCCAAATGGAGGCTCCGTTTGGGAGTTACATGCTTAAATGGGGCCTCTCTGGCCAAAAAAGTTTTTTTATTATTTTTTGTTAAACAGAACTAAAACAGGAAAAAAAAAAGTTGTACTTCCAACCTAAAAAACACATATTTTCAGAACGTAAAGCCAGGTAACTTCATAAATAAGGGATGTAAAGTGCTATTCTCTCTAACCCCATCCCCCGCTGCTAAGCTGCCACAGTACGAAAAATGGTTGACATTTATTCCAGCAAAGTCTGAAATTATGTGGAATCTGAGCGACATCTCAGCAACAATCCTCTGTGGTGTAGTGGTTAAGGCGTCGGGCCAGCAATTGAGAGGTCCTGGGTTCAAAACCTTTTCAAGTTAAACTTTTTTCTTTTTTTTTCCAGTCACCCAACCCAATCAAAACCTACTGAAGCTCTTTAATGGATCCGCAACAAAGAAAAAAGCCTTAAGCAACCTTTTTGTGTATGTTTGCTTCACTTTTACACCAATAATCAGTGGCAAAAGTGCAAGAACAGGCATTTCACTGATATGCAGTAGTCTGGGTGCTACAACAGGCCAAAATATTCCTAATTCTTGTAATTTCTATGCTACGTTTGTAGCCTGCAAGCTTTATTGCATGAAGAAAGCTCATATCTAGCAGACGACATTGGTCTTATAGTATTAAGGCCGGGAGAAAATAGAAAGCTGTGCTCTGATTGGTTGACTTAATGCAGGTGAACTTTGAAATACAGGCTGCAGGCCAGCAACTACTGTTGAAACTGGTTAAAATGGAGTAGATTAGCATTACTATGGCCGTGACATGGGCTAAGATTGCACCAGCAGAAAAGCCGCAGATTTTTGGCGGGAAAAGCTGGAACACTGCATTGTTTGGGTGCCGGTGGCAGTTTAATGCCTTTCTGGTTGCCTTGCCTGTCGAATTGCATGGTTTTATTATTCTAGGCCTCTGCATAGGCCTACGTTGAATTTGCATGCTAAAAGATAGGAAAACATGCCTTCCGGCCAGAATCAACCCGGAGGTATCCTGGCTAAATGTCTTGATATATTACTTATCAGCACTAGTAGAGTAGCATTTCCTGCAAAAATGATGAAAATCGCATCATTTCTCATTCCACAAAGTGGCAAAAACCTCCGTTTTTGCCCTTTTTGAGAAAAATTCCCCCCGTCGTGGCAAACTAGGTTAGAGGCTCGAAAGTGGCGCTGAACGATTTCCAGCATTCAGGCCCATGACCCTGTATCACACATCAGTTACATTGCACCAATAATGGCCCAATAACCGGTGGTGAAATTTTGTCATTGCCCTGCGGTTGCTGGCTACCAGTGTTGCGCTACCTTTACACTTACAGAAAACCAGTGATTATCCAATGGTTGTGCCTCCCCCTCCTTAAATGCTGATTTTGGCCAGTAATAAATAGGTATCTGCTGAAACTCCAGTGGTCAACTAGCTGTAGAAAGGCAAAATATTCCAAATTCAGGTAATTTCTATGCTGAATAAGTGGCGAAAGCTTAATTATAAAAATTTGAAAAGCAAGTATTATCTGAAACCCTAACCCCAACCCTAACCCTAACCCTAACCCTAAACCCTAAACCCTAACCCTAACTCGGGCAATTATTTTTTTTCAATTTTATTCAAAAACAAGAAGTTAATGCATTTTGACAGGCCCCATTTAAGCATGTAACTCCCGGAACTCCTTGACGTCCTGCAACTCCCGCTATGTCCCACTAACTCCTGCTAACTCCCGTTAACTCCCATAACTCCCGCTAACTCCCGCTAACTCCCTCTAACTCCTGTAACTCCCGCTAACTCCCATAACTCCTGCTAACTCCTGCTAACTTCCGTAACTCCCACTAACTCCTGCTAACTCCCGTAACTCCCATTCAACTCCTGTCAACTCCCATAACTCCCGGTAACTCCCGCTAAATCCCACAACTCCTGCTAACTCCCATAACTCCTGGTAACTCCCGCTAACTCCCAAAACTCCCGCTAACTCCTATCAACTCCCGTAACTCCCTGAAGTCCCAAATGGAGGCTCCGTTTGGGAGTTACATGCTTAAATGGGGCCTCTCTGGCCAAAAAAGTTTTTTTATTATTTTTTGTTAAACAGAACTAAAACAGGAAAAAAAAAAGTTGTACTTCCAACCTAAAAAACACATATTTTCAGAACGTAAAGCCAGGTAACTTCATAAATAAGGGATGTAAAGTGCTATTCTCTCTAACCCCATCCCCCGCTGCTAAGCTGCCACAGTACGAAAAATGGTTGACATTTATTCCAGCAAAGTCTGAAATTATGTGGAATCCGAGCGACATCTCAGCAACAATCCTCTGTGGTGTAGTGGTTAAGGCGTCGGGCCAGCAATTGAGAGGTCCTGGGTTCAAAACCTTTTCAAGTTAAACTTTTTTTTTTTTTTTTCCAGTCACCCAATCAAAACCTACTGAAGCTCTTTAATGGATCCGCAACAAAGAAAAAAGCCTTAAGCAACCTTTTTGTGTATGTTTGCTTCACTTTTACACCAATAATCAGTGGCAAAAGTGCAAGAACAGGCATTTCACTGATATGCAGTAGTCTGGGTGCTACAACAGGCCAAAATATTCCTAATTCTTGTAATTTCTATGCTACGTTTGTAGCCTGCAAGCTTTATTGCATGAAGAAAGCTCATATCTAGCAGACGACATTGGTCTTATAGTATTAAGGCCGGGAGAAAATAGAAAGCTGTGCTCTGATTGGTTGACTTAATGCAGGTGAACTTTGAAATACAGGCTGCAGGCCAGCAACTACTGTTGAAACTGGTTAAAATGGAGTAGATTAGCATTACTATGGCCGTGACATGGGCTAAGATTGCACCAGCAGAAAAGCCGCAGATTTTTGGCGGGAAAAGCTGGAACACTGCATTGTTTGGGTGCCGGTGGCAGTTTAATGCCTTTCTGGTTGCCTTGCCTGTCGAATTGCATGGTTTTATTATTCTAGGCCTCTGCATAGGCCTACGTTGCATTTGCATGCTAAAAGATAGGAAAACATGCCTTCCGGCCAGAATCAACCCGGAGGTATCCTGGCTAAATGTCTTGATATATTACTTATCAGCACTAGTAGAGTAGCATTTCCTGCAAAAATGATGAAAATCGCATCATTTCTCATTCCACAAAGTGGCAAAAACCTCCGTTTTTGCCCTTTTTGAGAAAAATTCCCCCCGTCGTGGCAAACTAGGTTAGAGGCTCGAAAGTGGCGCTGAACGATTTCCAGCATTCAGGCCCATGACCCTGTATCACACATCAGTTACATTGCACCAATAATGGCCCAATAACCGGTGGTGAAATTTTGTCATTGCCCTGCGGTTGCTGGCTACCAGTGTTGCGCTACCTTTACACTTACAGAAAACCAGTGATTATCCAATGGTTGTGCCTCCCCCTCCTTAAATGCTGATTTTGGCCAGTAATAAATAGGTATCTGCTGAAACTCCAGTGGTCAACTAGCTGTAGAAAGGCAAAATATTCCAAATTCAGGTAATTTCTATGCTGAATAAGTGGCGAAAGCTTAATTATAAAAATTTGAAAAGCAAGTATTATCTGAAACCCTAACCCCAACCCTAACCCTAACCCTAACCCTAAACCCTAAACCCTAACCCTAACTCGGGCAATTATTTTTTTTCAATTTTATTCAAAAACAAGAAGTTAATGCATTTTGACAGGCCCCATTTAAGCATGTAACTCCCGGAACTCCTTGACGTCCTGCAACTCCCGCTATGTCCCACTAACTCCTGCTAACTCCCGTTAACTCCCATAACTCCCGCTAACTCCCGCTAACTCCCTCTAACTCCTGTAACTCCCGCTAACTCCCATAACTCCTGCTAACTCCTGCTAACTTCCGTAACTCCCACTAACTCCTGCTAACTCCCGTAACTCCCATTCAACTCCTGTCAACTCCCATAACTCCCGGTAACTCCCGCTAAATCCCACAACTCCTGCTAACTCCCATAACTCCTGGTAACTCCCGCTAACTCCCAAAACTCCCGCTAACTCCTGTCAACTCCCGTAACTCCCTGAAGTCCCAAATGGAGGCTCCGTTTGGGAGTTACATGCTTAAATGGGGCCTCTCTGGCCAAAAAAGTTTTTTTATTATTTTTTGTTAAACAGAACTAAAACAGGAAAAAAAAAAGTTGTACTTCCAACCTAAAAAACACATATTTTCAGAACGTAAAGCCAGGTAACTTCATAAATAAGGGATGTAAAGTGCTATTCTCTCTCCCCCCATCCCCCGCTGCTTAGCTGCCACAGTACGAAAAATGGTTGACATTTATTCCAGCAAAGTCTGAAATTATGTGGAATCCGAGCGACATCTCAGCAACAATCCTCTGTGGTGTAGTGGTTAAGGCGTCGGGCCAGCAATTGAGAGGTCCTGGGTTCAAAACCTTTTCAAGTTAAACTTTTTTTTTTTTTTTTCCAGTCACCCAATCAAAACCTACTGAAGCTCTTTAATGGATCCGCAACAAAGAAAAAAGCCTTAAGCAACCTTTTTGTGTATGTTTGCTTCACTTTTACACCAATAATCAGTGGCAAAAGTGCAAGAACAGGCATTTCACTGATATGCAGTAGTCTGGGTGCTACAACAGGCCAAAATATTCCTAATTCTTGTAATTTCTATGCTACGTTTGTAGCCTGCAAGCTTTATTGCATGAAGAAAGCTCATATCTAGCAGACGACATTGGTCTTATAGTATTAAGGCCGGGAGAAAATAGAAAGCTGTGCTCTGATTGGTTGACTTAATGCAGGTGAACTTTGAAATACAGGCTGCAGGCCAGCAACTACTGTTGAAACTGGTTAAAATGGAGTAGATTAGCATTACTATGGCCGTGACATGGGCTAAGATTGCACCAGCAGAAAAGCCGCAGATTTTTGGCGGGAAAAGCTGGAACACTGCATTGTTTGGGTGCCGGTGGCAGTTTAATGCCTTTCTGGTTGCCTTGCCTGTCGAATTGCATGGTTTTATTATTCTAGGCCTCTGCATAGGCCTACGTTGCATTTGCATGCTAAAAGATAGGAAAACATGCCTTCCGGCCAGAATCAACCCGGAGGTATCCTGGCTAAATGTCTTGATATATTACTTATCAGCACTAGTAGAGTAGCATTTCCTGCAAAAATGATGAAAATCGCATCATTTCTCATTCCACAAAGTGGCAAAAACCTCCGTTTTTGCCCTTTTTGAGAAAAATTCCCCCCGTCGTGGCAAACTAGGTTAGAGGCTCGAAAGTGGCGCTGAACGATTTCCAGCATTCAGGCCCATGACCCTGTATCACACATCAGTTACATTGCACCAATAATGGCCCAATAACCGGTGGTGAAATTTTGTCATTGCCCTGCGGTTGCTGGCTACCAGTGTTGCGCTACCTTTACACTTACAGAAAACCAGTGATTATCCAATGGTTGTGCCTCCCCCTCCTTAAATGCTGATTTTGGCCAGTAATAAATAGGTATCTGCTGAAACTCCAGTGGTCAACTAGCTGTAGAAAGGCAAAATATTCCAAATTCAGGTAATTTCTATGCTGAATAAGTGGCGAAAGCTTAATTATAAAAATTTGAAAAGCAAGTATTATCTGAAACCCTAACCCCAACCCTAACCCTAACCCTAACCCTAAACCCTAAACCCTAACCCTAACTCGGGCAATTATTTTTTTTCAATTTTATTCAAAAACAAGAAGTTAATGCATTTTGACAGGCCCCATTTAAGCATGTAACTCCCGGAACTCCTTGACGTCCTGCAACTCCCGCTATGTCCCACTAACTCCTGCTAACTCCCGTTAACTCCCATAACTCCCGCTAACTCCCGCTAACTCCCTCTAACTCCTGTAACTCCCGCTAACTCCCATAACTCCTGCTAACTCCTGCTAACTTCCGTAACTCCCACTAACTCCTGCTAACTCCCGTAACTCCCATTCAACTCCTGTCAACTCCCATAACTCCCGGTAACTCCCGCTAAATCCCACAACTCCTGCTAACTCCCATAACTCCTGGTAACTCCCGCTAACTCCCAAAACTCCCGCTAACTCCTGTCAACTCCCGTAACTCCCTGAAGTCCCAAATGGAGGCTCCGTTTGGGAGTTACATGCTTAAATGGGGCCTCTCTGGCCAAAAAAGTTTTTTTATTATTTTTTGTTAAACAGAACTAAAACAGGAAAAAAAAAAGTTGTACTTCCAACCTAAAAAACACATATTTTCAGAACGTAAAGCCAGGTAACTTCATAAATAAGGGATGTAAAGTGCTATTCTCTCTCCCCCCATCCCCCGCTGCTAAGCTGCCACAGTACGAAAAATGGTTGACATTTATTCCAGCAAAGTCTGAAATTATGTGGAATCCGAGCGACATCTCAGCAACAATCCTCTGTGGTGTAGTGGTTAAGGCGTCGGGCCAGCAATTGAGAGGTCCTGGGTTCAAAACCTTTTCAAGTTAAACTTTTTTTTTTTTTTTTCCAGTCACCCAATCAAAACCTACTGAAGCTCTTTAATGGATCCGCAACAAAGAAAAAAGCCTTAAGCAACCTTTTTGTGTATGTTTGCTTCACTTTTACACCAATAATCAGTGGCAAAAGTGCAAGAACAGGCATTTCACTGATATGCAGTAGTCTGGGTGCTACAACAGGCCAAAATATTCCTAATTCTTGTAATTTCTATGCTACGTTTGTAGCCTGCAAGCTTTATTGCATGAAGAAAGCTCATATCTAGCAGACGACATTGGTCTTATAGTATTAAGGCCGGGAGAAAATAGAAAGCTGTGCTCTGATTGGTTGACTTAATGCAGGTGAACTTTGAAATACAGGCTGCAGGCCAGCAACTACTGTTGAAACTGGTTAAAATGGAGTAGATTAGCATTACTATGGCCGTGACATGGGCTAAGATTGCACCAGCAGAAAAGCCGCAGATTTTTGGCGGGAAAAGCTGGAACACTGCATTGTTTGGGTGCCGGTGGCAGTTTAATGCCTTTCTGGTTGCCTTGCCTGTCGAATTGCATGGTTTTATTATTCTAGGCCTCTGCATAGGCCTACGTTGCATTTGCATGCTAAAAGATAGGAAAACATGCCTTCCGGCCAGAATCAACCCGGAGGTATCCTGGCTAAATGTCTTGATATATTACTTATCAGCACTAGTAGAGTAGCATTTCCTGCAAAAATGATGAAAATCGCATCATTTCTCATTCCACAAAGTGGCAAAAACCTCCGTTTTTGCCCTTTTTGAGAAAAATTCCCCCCGTCGTGGCAAACTAGGTTAGAGGCTCGAAAGTGGCGCTGAACGATTTCCAGCATTCAGGCCCATGACCCTGTATCACACATCAGTTACATTGCACCAATAATGGCCCAATAACCGGTGGTGAAATTTTGTCATTGCCCTGCGGTTGCTGGCTACCAGTGTTGCGCTACCTTTACACTTACAGAAAACCAGTGATTATCCAATGGTTGTGCCTCCCCCTCCTTAAATGCTGATTTTGGCCAGTAATAAATAGGTATCTGCTGAAACTCCAGTGGTCAACTAGCTGTAGAAAGGCAAAATATTCCAAATTCAGGTAATTTCTATGCTGAATAAGTGGCGAAAGCTTAATTATAAAAATTTGAAAAGCAAGTATTATCTGAAACCCTAACCCCAACCCTAACCCTAACCCTAACCCTAAACCCTAAACCCTAACCCTAACTCGGGCAATTATTTTTTTTCAATTTTATTCAAAAACAAGAAGTTAATGCATTTTGACAGGCCCCATTTAAGCATGTAACTCCCGGAACTCCTTGACGTCCTGCAACTCCCGCTATGTCCCACTAACTCCTGCTAACTCCCGTTAACTCCCATAACTCCCGCTAACTCCCGCTAACTCCCTCTAACTCCTGTAACTCCCGCTAACTCCCATAACTCCTGCTAACTCCTGCTAACTTCCGTAACTCCCACTAACTCCTGCTAACTCCCGTAACTCCCATTCAACTCCTGTCAACTCCCATAACTCCCGGTAACTCCCGCTAAATCCCACAACTCCTGCTAACTCCCATAACTCCTGGTAACTCCCGCTAACTCCCAAAACTCCCGCTAACTCCTGTCAACTCCCGTAACTCCCTGAAGTCCCAAATGGAGGCTCCGTTTGGGAGTTACATGCTTAAATGGGGCCTCTCTGGCCAAAAAAGTTTTTTTATTATTTTTTGTTAAACAGAACTAAAACAGGAAAAAAAAAAGTTGTACTTCCAACCTAAAAAACACATATTTTCAGAACGTAAAGCCAGGTAACTTCATAAATAAGGGATGTAAAGTGCTATTCTCTCTAACCCCATCCCCCGCTGCTTAGCTGCCACAGTACGAAAAATGGTTGACATTTATTCCAGCAAAGTCTGAAATTATGTGGAATCCGAGCGACATCTCAGCAACAATCCTCTGTGGTGTAGTGGTTAAGGCGTCGGGCCAGCAATTGAGAGGTCCTGGGTTCAAAACCTTTTCAAGTTAAACTTTTTTTTTTTTTTTTCCAGTCACCCAATCAAAACCTACTGAAGCTCTTTAATGGATCCGCAACAAAGAAAAAAGCCTTAAGCAACCTTTTTGTGTATGTTTGCTTCACTTTTACACCAATAATCAGTGGCAAAAGTGCAAGAACAGGCATTTCACTGATATGCAGTAGTCTGGGTGCTACAACAGGCCAAAATATTCCTAATTCTTGTAATTTCTATGCTACGTTTGTAGCCTGCAAGCTTTATTGCATGAAGAAAGCTCATATCTAGCAGACGACATTGGTCTTATAGTATTAAGGCCGGGAGAAAATAGAAAGCTGTGCTCTGATTGGTTGACTTAATGCAGGTGAACTTTGAAATACAGGCTGCAGGCCAGCAACTACTGTTGAAACTGGTTAAAATGGAGTAGATTAGCATTACTATGGCCGTGACATGGGCTAAGATTGCACCAGCAGAAAAGCCGCAGATTTTTGGCGGGAAAAGCTGGAACACTGCATTGTTTGGGTGCCGGTGGCAGTTTAATGCCTTTCTGGTTGCCTTGCCTGTCGAATTGCATGGTTTTATTATTCTAGGCCTCTGCATAGGCCTACGTTGCATTTGCATGCTAAAAGATAGGAAAACATGCCTTCCGGCCAGAATCAACCCGGAGGTATCCTGGCTAAATGTCTTGATATATTACTTATCAGCACTAGTAGAGTAGCATTTCCTGCAAAAATGATGAAAATCGCATCATTTCTCATTCCACAAAGTGGCAAAAACCTCCGTTTTTGCCCTTTTTGAGAAAAATTCCCCCCGTCGTGGCAAACTAGGTTAGAGGCTCGAAAGTGGCGCTGAACGATTTCCAGCATTCAGGCCCATGACCCTGTATCACACATCAGTTACATTGCACCAATAATGGCCCAATAACCGGTGGTGAAATTTTGTCATTGCCCTGCGGTTGCTGGCTACCAGTGTTGCGCTACCTTTACACTTACAGAAAACCAGTGATTATCCAATGGTTGTGCCTCCCCCTCCTTAAATGCTGATTTTGGCCAGTAATAAATAGGTATCTGCTGAAACTCCAGTGGTCAACTAGCTGTAGAAAGGCAAAATATTCCAAATTCAGGTAATTTCTATGCTGAATAAGTGGCGAAAGCTTAATTATAAAAATTTGAAAAGCAAGTATTATCTGAAACCCTAACCCCAACCCTAACCCTAACCCTAACCCTAAACCCTAAACCCTAACCCTAACTCGGGCAATTATTTTTTTTCAATTTTATTCAAAAACAAGAAGTTAATGCATTTTGACAGGCCCCATTTAAGCATGTAACTCCCGGAACTCCTTGACGTCCTGCAACTCCCGCTATGTCCCACTAACTCCTGCTAACTCCCGTTAACTCCCATAACTCCCGCTAACTCCCGCTAACTCCCTCTAACTCCTGTAACTCCCGCTAACTCCCATAACTCCTGCTAACTCCTGCTAACTTCCGTAACTCCCACTAACTCCTGCTAACTCCCGTAACTCCCATTCAACTCCTGTCAACTCCCATAACTCCCGGTAACTCCCGCTAAATCCCACAACTCCTGCTAACTCCCATAACTCCTGGTAACTCCCGCTAACTCCCAAAACTCCCGCTAACTCCTGTCAACTCCCGTAACTCCCTGAAGTCCCAAATGGAGGCTCCGTTTGGGAGTTACATGCTTAAATGGGGCCTCTCTGGCCAAAAAAGTTTTTTTATTATTTTTTGTTAAACAGAACTAAAACAGGAAAAAAAAAAGTTGTACTTCCAACCTAAAAAACACATATTTTCAGAACGTAAAGCCAGGTAACTTCATAAATAAGGGATGTAAAGTGCTATTCTCTCTAACCCCATCCCCCGCTGCTAAGCTGCCACAGTACGAAAAATGGTTGACATTTATTCCAGCAAAGTCTGAAATTATGTGGAATCCGAGCGACATCTCAGCAACAATCCTCTGTGGTGTAGTGGTTAAGGCGTCGGGCCAGCAATTGAGAGGTCCTGGGTTCAAAACCTTTTCAAGTTAAACTTTTTTTTTTTTTTTTTCCAGTCACCCAATCAAAACCTACTGAAGCTCTTTAATGGATCCGCAACAAAGAAAAAAGCCTTAAGCAACCTTTTTGTGTATGTTTGCTTCACTTTTACACCAATAATCAGTGGCAAAAGTGCAAGAACAGGCATTTCACTGATATGCAGTAGTCTGGGTGCTACAACAGGCCAAAATATTCCTAATTCTTGTAATTTCTATGCTACGTTTGTAGCCTGCAAGCTTTATTGCATGAAGAAAGCTCATATCTAGCAGACGACATTGGTCTTATAGTATTAAGGCCGGGAGAAAATAGAAAGCTGTGCTCTGATTGGTTGACTTAATGCAGGTGAACTTTGAAATACAGGCTGCAGGCCAGCAACTACTGTTGAAACTGGTTAAAATGGAGTAGATTAGCATTACTATGGCCGTGACATGGGCTAAGATTGCACCAGCAGAAAAGCCGCAGATTTTTGGCGGGAAAAGCTGGAACACTGCATTGTTTGGGTGCCGGTGGCAGTTTAATGCCTTTCTGGTTGCCTTGCCTGTCGAATTGCATGGTTTTATTATTCTAGGCCTCTGCATAGGCCTACGTTGCATTTGCATGCTAAAAGATAGGAAAACATGCCTTCCGGCCAGAATCAACCCGGAGGTATCCTGGCTAAATGTCTTGATATATTACTTATCAGCACTAGTAGAGTAGCATTTCCTGCAAAAATGATGAAAATCGCATCATTTCTCATTCCACAAAGTGGCAAAAACCTCCGTTTTTGCCCTTTTTGAGAAAAATTCCCCCCGTCGTGGCAAACTAGGTTAGAGGCTCGAAAGTGGCGCTGAACGATTTCCAGCATTCAGGCCCATGACCCTGTATCACACATCAGTTACATTGCACCAATAATGGCCCAATAACCGGTGGTGAAATTTTGTCATTGCCCTGCGGTTGCTGGCTACCAGTGTTGCGCTACCTTTACACTTACAGAAAACCAGTGATTATCCAATGGTTGTGCCTCCCCCTCCTTAAATGCTGATTTTGGCCAGTAATAAATAGGTATCTGCTGAAACTCCAGTGGTCAACTAGCTGTAGAAAGGCAAAATATTCCAAATTCAGGTAATTTCTATGCTGAATAAGTGGCGAAAGCTTAATTATAAAAATTTGAAAAGCAAGTATTATCTGAAACCCTAACCCCAACCCTAACCCTAACCCTAACCCTAAACCCTAAACCCTAACCCTAACTCGGGCAATTATTTTTTTTCAATTTTATTCAAAAACAAGAAGTTAATGCATTTTGACAGGCCCCATTTAAGCATGTAACTCCCGGAACTCCTTGACGTCCTGCAACTCCCGCTATGTCCCACTAACTCCTGCTAACTCCCGTTAACTCCCATAACTCCCGCTAACTCCCGCTAACTCCCTCTAACTCCTGTAACTCCCGCTAACTCCCATAACTCCTGCTAACTCCTGCTAACTTCCGTAACTCCCACTAACTCCTGCTAACTCCCGTAACTCCCATTCAACTCCTGTCAACTCCCATAACTCCCGGTAACTCCCGCTAAATCCCACAACTCCTGCTAACTCCCATAACTCCTGGTAACTCCCGCTAACTCCCAAAACTCCCGCTAACTCCTGTCAACTCCCGTAACTCCCTGAAGTCCCAAATGGAGGCTCCGTTTGGGAGTTACATGCTTAAATGGGGCCTCTCTGGCCAAAAAAGTTTTTTTATTATTTTTTGTTAAACAGAACTAAAACAGGAAAAAAAAAAGTTGTACTTCCAACCTAAAAAACACATATTTTCAGAACGTAAAGCCAGGTAACTTCATAAATAAGGGATGTAAAGTGCTATTCTCTCTCCCCCATCCCCCGCTGCTAAGCTGCCACAGTACGAAAAATGGTTGACATTTATTCCAGCAAAGTCTGAAATTATGTGGAATCCGAGCGACATCTCAGCAACAATCCTCTGTGGTGTAGTGGTTAAGGCGTCGGGCCAGCAATTGAGAGGTCCTGGGTTCAAAACCTTTTCAAGTTAAACTTTTTTTTTTTTTTTTCCAGTCACCCAATCAAAACCTACTGAAGCTCTTTAATGGATCCGCAACAAAGAAAAAAGCCTTAAGCAACCTTTTTGTGTATGTTTGCTTCACTTTTACACCAATAATCAGTGGCAAAAGTGCAAGAACAGGCATTTCACTGATATGCAGTAGTCTGGGTGCTACAACAGGCCAAAATATTCCTAATTCTTGTAATTTCTATGCTACGTTTGTAGCCTGCAAGCTTTATTGCATGAAGAAAGCTCATATCTAGCAGACGACATTGGTCTTATAGTATTAAGGCCGGGAGAAAATAGAAAGCTGTGCTCTGATTGGTTGACTTAATGCAGGTGAACTTTGAAATACAGGCTGCAGGCCAGCAACTACTGTTGAAACTGGTTAAAATGGAGTAGATTAGCATTACTATGGCCGTGACATGGGCTAAGATTGCACCAGCAGAAAAGCCGCAGATTTTTGGCGGGAAAAGCTGGAACACTGCATTGTTTGGGTGCCGGTGGCAGTTTAATGCCTTTCTGGTTGCCTTGCCTGTCGAATTGCATGGTTTTATTATTCTAGGCCTCTGCATAGGCCTACGTTGCATTTGCATGCTAAAAGATAGGAAAACATGCCTTCCGGCCAGAATCAACCCGGAGGTATCCTGGCTAAATGTCTTGATATATTACTTATCAGCACTAGTAGAGTAGCATTTCCTGCAAAAATGATGAAAATCGCATCATTTCTCATTCCACAAAGTGGCAAAAACCTCCGTTTTTGCCCTTTTTGAGAAAAATTCCCCCCGTCGTGGCAAACTAGGTTAGAGGCTCGAAAGTGGCGCTGAACGATTTCCAGCATTCAGGCCCATGACCCTGTATCACACATCAGTTACATTGCACCAATAATGGCCCAATAACCGGTGGTGAAATTTTGTCATTGCCCTGCGGTTGCTGGCTACCAGTGTTGCGCTACCTTTACACTTACAGAAAACCAGTGATTATCCAATGGTTGTGCCTCCCCCTCCTTAAATGCTGATTTTGGCCAGTAATAAATAGGTATCTGCTGAAACTCCAGTGGTCAACTAGCTGTAGAAAGGCAAAATATTCCAAATTCAGGTAATTTCTATGCTGAATAAGTGGCGAAAGCTTAATTATAAAAATTTGAAAAGCAAGTATTATCTGAAACCCTAACCCCAACCCTAACCCTAACCCTAACCCTAAACCCTAAACCCTAACCCTAACTCGGGCAATTATTTTTTTTCAATTTTATTCAAAAACAAGAAGTTAATGCATTTTGACAGGCCCCATTTAAGCATGTAACTCCCGGAACTCCTTGACGTCCTGCAACTCCCGCTATGTCCCACTAACTCCTGCTAACTCCCGTTAACTCCCATAACTCCCGCTAACTCCCGCTAACTCCCTCTAACTCCTGTAACTCCCGCTAACTCCCATAACTCCTGCTAACTCCTGCTAACTTCCGTAACTCCCACTAACTCCTGCTAACTCCCGTAACTCCCATTCAACTCCTGTCAACTCCCATAACTCCCGGTAACTCCCGCTAAATCCCACAACTCCTGCTAACTCCCATAACTCCTGGTAACTCCCGCTAACTCCCAAAACTCCCGCTAACTCCTGTCAACTCCCGTAACTCCCTGAAGTCCCAAATGGAGGCTCCGTTTGGGAGTTACATGCTTAAATGGGGCCTCTCTGGCCAAAAAAGTTTTTTTATTATTTTTTGTTAAACAGAACTAAAACAGGAAAAAAAAAAGTTGTACTTCCAACCTAAAAAACACATATTTTCAGAACGTAAAGCCAGGTAACTTCATAAATAAGGGATGTAAAGTGCTATTCTCTCTCCCCCCCCCCCCCCTGCTTAGCTGCCACAGTACGAAAAATGGTTGACATTTATTCCAGCAAAGTCTGAAATTATGTGGAATCCGAGCGACATCTCAGCAACAATCCTCTGTGGTGTAGTGGTTAAGGCGTCGGGCCAGCAATTGAGAGGTCCTGGGTTCAAAACCTTTTCAAGTTAAACTTTTTTTTTTTTTTTTCCAGTCACCCAATCAAAACCTACTGAAGCTCTTTAATGGATCCGCAACAAAGAAAAAAGCCTTAAGCAACCTTTTTGTGTATGTTTGCTTCACTTTTACACCAATAATCAGTGGCAAAAGTGCAAGAACAGGCATTTCACTGATATGCAGTAGTCTGGGTGCTACAACAGGCCAAAATATTCCTAATTCTTGTAATTTCTATGCTACGTTTGTAGCCTGCAAGCTTTATTGCATGAAGAAAGCTCATATCTAGCAGACGACATTGGTCTTATAGTATTAAGGCCGGGAGAAAATAGAAAGCTGTGCTCTGATTGGTTGACTTAATGCAGGTGAACTTTGAAATACAGGCTGCAGGCCAGCAACTACTGTTGAAACTGGTTAAAATGGAGTAGATTAGCATTACTATGGCCGTGACATGGGCTAAGATTGCACCAGCAGAAAAGCCGCAGATTTTTGGCGGGAAAAGCTGGAACACTGCATTGTTTGGGTGCCGGTGGCAGTTTAATGCCTTTCTGGTTGCCTTGCCTGTCGAATTGCATGGTTTTATTATTCTAGGCCTCTGCATAGGCCTACGTTGCATTTGCATGCTAAAAGATAGGAAAACATGCCTTCCGGCCAGAATCAACCCGGAGGTATCCTGGCTAAATGTCTTGATATATTACTTATCAGCACTAGTAGAGTAGCATTTCCTGCAAAAATGATGAAAATCGCATCATTTCTCATTCCACAAAGTGGCAAAAACCTCCGTTTTTGCCCTTTTTGAGAAAAATTCCCCCCGTCGTGGCAAACTAGGTTAGAGGCTCGAAAGTGGCGCTGAACGATTTCCAGCATTCAGGCCCATGACCCTGTATCACACATCAGTTACATTGCACCAATAATGGCCCAATAACCGGTGGTGAAATTTTGTCATTGCCCTGCGGTTGCTGGCTACCAGTGTTGCGCTACCTTTACACTTACAGAAAACCAGTGATTATCCAATGGTTGTGCCTCCCCCTCCTTAAATGCTGATTTTGGCCAGTAATAAATAGGTATCTGCTGAAACTCCAGTGGTCAACTAGCTGTAGAAAGGCAAAATATTCCAAATTCAGGTAATTTCTATGCTGAATAAGTGGCGAAAGCTTAATTATAAAAATTTGAAAAGCAAGTATTATCTGAAACCCTAACCCCAACCCTAACCCTAACCCTAACCCTAAACCCTAAACCCTAACCCTAACTCGGGCAATTATTTTTTTTCAATTTTATTCAAAAACAAGAAGTTAATGCATTTTGACAGGCCCCATTTAAGCATGTAACTCCCGGAACTCCTTGACGTCCTGCAACTCCCGCTATGTCCCACTAACTCCTGCTAACTCCCGTTAACTCCCATAACTCCCGCTAACTCCCGCTAACTCCCTCTAACTCCTGTAACTCCCGCTAACTCCCATAACTCCTGCTAACTCCTGCTAACTTCCGTAACTCCCACTAACTCCTGCTAACTCCCGTAACTCCCATTCAACTCCTGTCAACTCCCATAACTCCCGGTAACTCCCGCTAAATCCCACAACTCCTGCTAACTCCCATAACTCCTGGTAACTCCCGCTAACTCCCAAAACTCCCGCTAACTCCTGTCAACTCCCGTAACTCCCTGAAGTCCCAAATGGAGGCTCCGTTTGGGAGTTACATGCTTAAATGGGGCCTCTCTGGCCAAAAAAGTTTTTTTATTATTTTTTGTTAAACAGAACTAAAACAGGAAAAAAAAAAGTTGTACTTCCAACCTAAAAAACACATATTTTCAGAACGTAAAGCCAGGTAACTTCATAAATAAGGGATGTAAAGTGCTATTCTCTCTCCCCCCCATCCCCCGCTGCTTAGCTGCCACAGTACGAAAAATGGTTGACATTTATTCCAGCAAAGTCTGAAATTATGTGGAATCCGAGCGACATCTCAGCAACAATCCTCTGTGGTGTAGTGGTTAAGGCGTCGGGCCAGCAATTGAGAGGTCCTGGGTTCAAAACCTTTTCAAGTTAAACTTTTTTTTTTTTTTTTCCAGTCACCCAATCAAAACCTACTGAAGCTCTTTAATGGATCCGCAACAAAGAAAAAAGCCTTAAGCAACCTTTTTGTGTATGTTTGCTTCACTTTTACACCAATAATCAGTGGCAAAAGTGCAAGAACAGGCATTTCACTGATATGCAGTAGTCTGGGTGCTACAACAGGCCAAAATATTCCTAATTCTTGTAATTTCTATGCTACGTTTGTAGCCTGCAAGCTTTATTGCATGAAGAAAGCTCATATCTAGCAGACGACATTGGTCTTATAGTATTAAGGCCGGGAGAAAATAGAAAGCTGTGCTCTGATTGGTTGACTTAATGCAGGTGAACTTTGAAATACAGGCTGCAGGCCAGCAACTACTGTTGAAACTGGTTAAAATGGAGTAGATTAGCATTACTATGGCCGTGACATGGGCTAAGATTGCACCAGCAGAAAAGCCGCAGATTTTTGGCGGGAAAAGCTGGAACACTGCATTGTTTGGGTGCCGGTGGCAGTTTAATGCCTTTCTGGTTGCCTTGCCTGTCGAATTGCATGGTTTTATTATTCTAGGCCTCTGCATAGGCCTACGTTGCATTTGCATGCTAAAAGATAGGAAAACATGCCTTCCGGCCAGAATCAACCCGGAGGTATCCTGGCTAAATGTCTTGATATATTACTTATCAGCACTAGTAGAGTAGCATTTCCTGCAAAAATGATGAAAATCGCATCATTTCTCATTCCACAAAGTGGCAAAAACCTCCGTTTTTGCCCTTTTTGAGAAAAATTCCCCCCGTCGTGGCAAACTAGGTTAGAGGCTCGAAAGTGGCGCTGAACGATTTCCAGCATTCAGGCCCATGACCCTGTATCACACATCAGTTACATTGCACCAATAATGGCCCAATAACCGGTGGTGAAATTTTGTCATTGCCCTGCGGTTGCTGGCTACCAGTGTTGCGCTACCTTTACACTTACAGAAAACCAGTGATTATCCAATGGTTGTGCCTCCCCCTCCTTAAATGCTGATTTTGGCCAGTAATAAATAGGTATCTGCTGAAACTCCAGTGGTCAACTAGCTGTAGAAAGGCAAAATATTCCAAATTCAGGTAATTTCTATGCTGAATAAGTGGCGAAAGCTTAATTATAAAAATTTGAAAAGCAAGTATTATCTGAAACCCTAACCCCAACCCTAACCCTAACCCTAACCCTAAACCCTAAACCCTAACCCTAACTCGGGCAATTATTTTTTTTCAATTTTATTCAAAAACAAGAAGTTAATGCATTTTGACAGGCCCCATTTAAGCATGTAACTCCCGGAACTCCTTGACGTCCTGCAACTCCCGCTATGTCCCACTAACTCCTGCTAACTCCCGTTAACTCCCATAACTCCCGCTAACTCCCGCTAACTCCCTCTAACTCCTGTAACTCCCGCTAACTCCCATAACTCCTGCTAACTCCTGCTAACTTCCGTAACTCCCACTAACTCCTGCTAACTCCCGTAACTCCCATTCAACTCCTGTCAACTCCCATAACTCCCGGTAACTCCCGCTAAATCCCACAACTCCTGCTAACTCCCATAACTCCTGGTAACTCCCGCTAACTCCCAAAACTCCCGCTAACTCCTGTCAACTCCCGTAACTCCCTGAAGTCCCAAATGGAGGCTCCGTTTGGGAGTTACATGCTTAAATGGGGCCTCTCTGGCCAAAAAAGTTTTTTTATTATTTTTTGTTAAACAGAACTAAAACAGGAAAAAAAAAAGTTGTACTTCCAACCTAAAAAACACATATTTTCAGAACGTAAAGCCAGGTAACTTCATAAATAAGGGATGTAAAGTGCTATTCTCTCTAACCCCATCCCCCGCTGCTTAGCTGCCACAGTACGAAAAATGGTTGACATTTATTCCAGCAAAGTCTGAAATTATGTGGAATCCGAGCGACATCTCAGCAACAATCCTCTGTGGTGTAGTGGTTAAGGCGTCGGGCCAGCAATTGAGAGGTCCTGGGTTCAAAACCTTTTCAAGTTAAACTTTTTTTTTTTTTTTTCCAGTCACCCAATCAAAACCTACTGAAGCTCTTTAATGGATCCGCAACAAAGAAAAAAGCCTTAAGCAACCTTTTTGTGTATGTTTGCTTCACTTTTACACCAATAATCAGTGGCAAAAGTGCAAGAACAGGCATTTCACTGATATGCAGTAGTCTGGGTGCTACAACAGGCCAAAATATTCCTAATTCTTGTAATTTCTATGCTACGTTTGTAGCCTGCAAGCTTTATTGCATGAAGAAAGCTCATATCTAGCAGACGACATTGGTCTTATAGTATTAAGGCCGGGAGAAAATAGAAAGCTGTGCTCTGATTGGTTGACTTAATGCAGGTGAACTTTGAAATACAGGCTGCAGGCCAGCAACTACTGTTGAAACTGGTTAAAATGGAGTAGATTAGCATTACTATGGCCGTGACATGGGCTAAGATTGCACCAGCAGAAAAGCCGCAGATTTTTGGCGGGAAAAGCTGGAACACTGCATTGTTTGGGTGCCGGTGGCAGTTTAATGCCTTTCTGGTTGCCTTGCCTGTCGAATTGCATGGTTTTATTATTCTAGGCCTCTGCATAGGCCTACGTTGCATTTGCATGCTAAAAGATAGGAAAACATGCCTTCCGGCCAGAATCAACCCGGAGGTATCCTGGCTAAATGTCTTGATATATTACTTATCAGCACTAGTAGAGTAGCATTTCCTGCAAAAATGATGAAAATCGCATCATTTCTCATTCCACAAAGTGGCAAAAACCTCCGTTTTTGCCCTTTTTGAGAAAAATTCCCCCCGTCGTGGCAAACTAGGTTAGAGGCTCGAAAGTGGCGCTGAACGATTTCCAGCATTCAGGCCCATGACCCTGTATCACACATCAGTTACATTGCACCAATAATGGCCCAATAACCGGTGGTGAAATTTTGTCATTGCCCTGCGGTTGCTGGCTACCAGTGTTGCGCTACCTTTACACTTACAGAAAACCAGTGATTATCCAATGGTTGTGCCTCCCCCTCCTTAAATGCTGATTTTGGCCAGTAATAAATAGGTATCTGCTGAAACTCCAGTGGTCAACTAGCTGTAGAAAGGCAAAATATTCCAAATTCAGGTAATTTCTATGCTGAATAAGTGGCGAAAGCTTAATTATAAAAATTTGAAAAGCAAGTATTATCTGAAACCCTAACCCCAACCCTAACCCTAACCCTAACCCTAAACCCTAAACCCTAACCCTAACTCGGGCAATTATTTTTTTTCAATTTTATTCAAAAACAAGAAGTTAATGCATTTTGACAGGCCCCATTTAAGCATGTAACTCCCGGAACTCCTTGACGTCCTGCAACTCCCGCTATGTCCCACTAACTCCTGCTAACTCCCGTTAACTCCCATAACTCCCGCTAACTCCCGCTAACTCCCTCTAACTCCTGTAACTCCCGCTAACTCCCATAACTCCTGCTAACTCCTGCTAACTTCCGTAACTCCCACTAACTCCTGCTAACTCCCGTAACTCCCATTCAACTCCTGTCAACTCCCATAACTCCCGGTAACTCCCGCTAAATCCCACAACTCCTGCTAACTCCCATAACTCCTGGTAACTCCCGCTAACTCCCAAAACTCCCGCTAACTCCTGTCAACTCCCGTAACTCCCTGAAGTCCCAAATGGAGGCTCCGTTTGGGAGTTACATGCTTAAATGGGGCCTCTCTGGCCAAAAAAGTTTTTTTATTATTTTTTGTTAAACAGAACTAAAACAGGAAAAAAAAAAGTTGTACTTCCAACCTAAAAAACACATATTTTCAGAACGTAAAGCCAGGTAACTTCATAAATAAGGGATGTAAAGTGCTATTCTCTCTAACCCCATCCCCCGCTGCTAAGCTGCCACAGTACGAAAAATGGTTGACATTTATTCCAGCAAAGTCTGAAATTATGTGGAATCCGAGCGACATCTCAGCAACAATCCTCTGTGGTGTAGTGGTTAAGGCGTCGGGCCAGCAATTGAGAGGTCCTGGGTTCAAAACCTTTTCAAGTTAAACTTTTTTTTTTTTTTTTCCAGTCACCCAATCAAAACCTACTGAAGCTCTTTAATGGATCCGCAACAAAGAAAAAAGCCTTAAGCAACCTTTTTGTGTATGTTTGCTTCACTTTTACACCAATAATCAGTGGCAAAAGTGCAAGAACAGGCATTTCACTGATATGCAGTAGTCTGGGTGCTACAACAGGCCAAAATATTCCTAATTCTTGTAATTTCTATGCTACGTTTGTAGCCTGCAAGCTTTATTGCATGAAGAAAGCTCATATCTAGCAGACGACATTGGTCTTATAGTATTAAGGCCGGGAGAAAATAGAAAGCTGTGCTCTGATTGGTTGACTTAATGCAGGTGAACTTTGAAATACAGGCTGCAGGCCAGCAACTACTGTTGAAACTGGTTAAAATGGAGTAGATTAGCATTACTATGGCCGTGACATGGGCTAAGATTGCACCAGCAGAAAAGCCGCAGATTTTTGGCGGGAAAAGCTGGAACACTGCATTGTTTGGATGCCGGTGGCAGTTTAATGCCTTTCTGGTTGCCTTGCCTGTCGAATTGCATGGTTTTATTATTCTAGGCCTCTGCATAGGCCTACGTTGCATTTGCATGCTAAAAGATAGGAAAACATGCCTTCCGGCCAGAATCAACCCGGAGGTATCCTGGCTAAATGTCTTGATATATTACTTATCAGCACTAGTAGAGTAGCATTTCCTGCAAAAATGATGAAAATCGCATCATTTCTCATTCCACAAAGTGGCAAAAACCTCCGTTTTTGCCCTTTTTGAGAAAAATTCCCCCCGTCGTGGCAAACTAGGTTAGAGGCTCGAAAGTGGCGCTGAACGATTTCCAGCATTCAGGCCCATGACCCTGTATCACACATCAGTTACATTGCACCAATAATGGCCCAATAACCGGTGGTGAAATTTTGTCATTGCCCTGCGGTTGCTGGCTACCAGTGTTGCGCTACCTTTACACTTACAGAAAACCAGTGATTATCCAATGGTTGTGCCTCCCCCTCCTTAAATGCTGATTTTGGCCAGTAATAAATAGGTATCTGCTGAAACTCCAGTGGTCAACTAGCTGTAGAAAGGCAAAATATTCCAAATTCAGGTAATTTCTATGCTGAATAAGTGGCGAAAGCTTAATTATAAAAATTTGAAAAGCAAGTATTATCTGAAACCCTAACCCCAACCCTAACCCTAACCCTAACCCTAAACCCTAAACCCTAACCCTAACTCGGGCAATTATTTTTTTTCAATTTTATTCAAAAACAAGAAGTTAATGCATTTTGACAGGCCCCATTTAAGCATGTAACTCCCGGAACTCCTTGACGTCCTGCAACTCCCGCTATGTCCCACTAACTCCTGCTAACTCCCGTTAACTCCCATAACTCCCGCTAACTCCCGCTAACTCCCTCTAACTCCTGTAACTCCCGCTAACTCCCATAACTCCTGCTAACTCCTGCTAACTTCCGTAACTCCCACTAACTCCTGCTAACTCCCGTAACTCCCATTCAACTCCTGTCAACTCCCATAACTCCCGGTAACTCCCGCTAAATCCCACAACTCCTGCTAACTCCCATAACTCCTGGTAACTCCCGCTAACTCCCAAAACTCCCGCTAACTCCTGTCAACTCCCGTAACTCCCTGAAGTCCCAAATGGAGGCTCCGTTTGGGAGTTACATGCTTAAATGGGGCCTCTCTGGCCAAAAAAGTTTTTTTATTATTTTTTGTTAAACAGAACTAAAACAGGAAAAAAAAAAGTTGTACTTCCAACCTAAAAAACACATATTTTCAGAACGTAAAGCCAGGTAACTTCATAAATAAGGGATGTAAAGTGCTATTCTCTCTAACCCCATCCCCCGCTGCTAAGCTGCCACAGTACGAAAAATGGTTGACATTTATTCCAGCAAAGTCTGAAATTATGTGGAATCTGAGCGACATCTCAGCAACAATCCTCTGTGGTGTAGTGGTTAAGGCGTCGGGCCAGCAATTGAGAGGTCCTGGGTTCAAAACCTTTTCAAGTTAAACTTTTTTTTTTTTTTTTCCAGTCACCCAATCAAAACCTACTGAAGCTCTTTAATGGATCCGCAACAAAGAAAAAAGCCTTAAGCAACCTTTTTGTGTATGTTTGCTTCACTTTTACACCAATAATCAGTGGCAAAAGTGCAAGAACAGGCATTTCACTGATATGCAGTAGTCTGGGTGCTACAACAGGCCAAAATATTCCTAATTCTTGTAATTTCTATGCTACGTTTGTAGCCTGCAAGCTTTATTGCATGAAGAAAGCTCATATCTAGCAGACGACATTGGTCTTATAGTATTAAGGCCGGGAGAAAATAGAAAGCTGTGCTCTGATTGGTTGACTTAATGCAGGTGAACTTTGAAATACAGGCTGCAGGCCAGCAACTACTGTTGAAACTGGTTAAAATGGAGTAGATTAGCATTACTATGGCCGTGACATGGGCTAAGATTGCACCAGCAGAAAAGCCGCAGATTTTTGGCGGGAAAAGCTGGAACACTGCATTGTTTGGATGCCGGTGGCAGTTTAATGCCTTTCTGGTTGCCTTGCCTGTCGAATTGCATGGTTTTATTATTCTAGGCCTCTGCATAGGCCTACGTTGAATTTGCATGCTAAAAGATAGGAAAACATGCCTTCCGGCCAGAATCAACCCGGAGGTATCCTGGCTAAATGTCTTGATATATTACTTATCAGCACTAGTAGAGTAGCATTTCCTGCAAAAATGATGAAAATCGCATCATTTCTCATTCCACAAAGTGGCAAAAACCTCCGTTTTTGCCCTTTTTGAGAAAAATTCCCCCCGTCGTGGCAAACTAGGTTAGAGGCTCGAAAGTGGCGCTGAACGATTTCCAGCATTCAGGCCCATGACCCTGTATCACACATCAGTTACATTGCACCAATAATGGCCCAATAACCGGTGGTGAAATTTTGTCATTGCCCTGCGGTTGCTGGCTACCAGTGTTGCGCTACCTTTACACTTACAGAAAACCAGTGATTATCCAATGGTTGTGCCTCCCCCTCCTTAAATGCTGATTTTGGCCAGTAATAAATAGGTATCTGCTGAAACTCCAGTGGTCAACTAGCTGTAGAAAGGCAAAATATTCCAAATTCAGGTAATTTCTATGCTGAATAAGTGGCGAAAGCTTAATTATAAAAATTTGAAAAGCAAGTATTATCTGAAACCCTAACCCCAACCCTAACCCTAACCCTAACCCTAAACCCTAAACCCTAACCCTAACTCGGGCAATTATTTTTTTTCAATTTTATTCAAAAACAAGAAGTTAATGCATTTTGACAGGCCCCATTTAAGCATGTAACTCCCGGAACTCCTTGACGTCCTGCAACTCCCGCTATGTCCCACTAACTCCTGCTAACTCCCGTTAACTCCCATAACTCCCGCTAACTCCCGCTAACTCCCTCTAACTCCTGTAACTCCCGCTAACTCCCATAACTCCTGCTAACTCCTGCTAACTTCCGTAACTCCCACTAACTCCTGCTAACTCCCGTAACTCCCATTCAACTCCTGTCAACTCCCATAACTCCCGGTAACTCCCGCTAAATCCCACAACTCCTGCTAACTCCCATAACTCCTGGTAACTCCCGCTAACTCCCAAAACTCCCGCTAACTCCTATCAACTCCCGTAACTCCCTGAAGTCCCAAATGGAGGCTCCGTTTGGGAGTTACATGCTTAAATGGGGCCTCTCTGGCCAAAAAAGTTTTTTTATTATTTTTTGTTAAACAGAACTAAAACAGGAAAAAAAAAAGTTGTACTTCCAACCTAAAAAACACATATTTTCAGAACGTAAAGCCAGGTAACTTCATAAATAAGGGATGTAAAGTGCTATTCTCTCTAACCCCATCCCCCGCTGCTAAGCTGCCACAGTACGAAAAATGGTTGACATTTATTCCAGCAAAGTCTGAAATTATGTGGAATCTGAGCGACATCTCAGCAACAATCCTCTGTGGTGTAGTGGTTAAGGCGTCGGGCCAGCAATTGAGAGGTCCTGGGTTCAAAACCTTTTCAAGTTAAACTTTTTTCTTTTTTTTTTCCAGTCACCCAATCAAAACCTACTGAAGCTCTTTAATGGATCCGCAACAAAGAAAAAAGCCTTAAGCAACCTTTTTGTGTATGTTTGCTTCACTTTTACACCAATAATCAGTGGCAAAAGTGCAAGAACAGGCATTTCACTGATATGCAGTAGTCTGGGTGCTACAACAGGCCAAAATATTCCTAATTCTTGTAATTTCTATGCTACGTTTGTAGCCTGCAAGCTTTATTGCATGAAGAAAGCTCATATCTAGCAGACGACATTGGTCTTATAGTATTAAGGCCGGGAGAAAATAGAAAGCTGTGCTCTGATTGGTTGACTTAATGCAGGTGAACTTTGAAATACAGGCTGCAGGCCAGCAACTACTGTTGAAACTGGTTAAAATGGAGTAGATTAGCATTACTATGGCCGTGACATGGGCTAAGATTGCACCAGCAGAAAAGCCGCAGATTTTTGGCGGGAAAAGCTGGAACACTGCATTGTTTGGATGCCGGTGGCAGTTTAATGCCTTTCTGGTTGCCTTGCCTGTCGAATTGCATGGTTTTATTATTCTAGGCCTCTGCATAGGCCTACGTTGAATTTGCATGCTAAAAGATAGGAAAACATGCCTTCCGGCCAGAATCAACCCGGAGGTATCCTGGCTAAATGTCTTGATATATTACTTATCAGCACTAGTAGAGTAGCATTTCCTGCAAAAATGATGAAAATCGCATCATTTCTCATTCCACAAAGTGGCAAAAACCTCCGTTTTTGCCCTTTTTGAGAAAAATTCCCCCCGTCGTGGCAAACTAGGTTAGAGGCTCGAAAGTGGCGCTGAACGATTTCCAGCATTCAGGCCCATGACCCTGTATCACACATCAGTTACATTGCACCAATAATGGCCCAATAACCGGTGGTGAAATTTTGTCATTGCCCTGCGGTTGCTGGCTACCAGTGTTGCGCTACCTTTACACTTACAGAAAACCAGTGATTATCCAATGGTTGTGCCTCCCCCTCCTTAAATGCTGATTTTGGCCAGTAATAAATAGGTATCTGCTGAAACTCCAGTGGTCAACTAGCTGTAGAAAGGCAAAATATTCCAAATTCAGGTAATTTCTATGCTGAATAAGTGGCGAAAGCTTAATTATAAAAATTTGAAAAGCAAGTATTATCTGAAACCCTAACCCCAACCCTAACCCTAACCCTAACCCTAAACCCTAAACCCTAACCCTAACTCGGGCAATTATTTTTTTTCAATTTTATTCAAAAACAAGAAGTTAATGCATTTTGACAGGCCCCATTTAAGCATGTAACTCCCGGAACTCCTTGACGTCCTGCAACTCCCGCTATGTCCCACTAACTCCTGCTAACTCCCGTTAACTCCCATAACTCCCGCTAACTCCCGCTAACTCCCTCTAACTCCTGTAACTCCCGCTAACTCCCATAACTCCTGCTAACTCCTGCTAACTTCCGTAACTCCCACTAACTCCTGCTAACTCCCGTAACTCCCATTCAACTCCTGTCAACTCCCATAACTCCCGGTAACTCCCGCTAAATCCCACAACTCCTGCTAACTCCCATAACTCCTGGTAACTCCCGCTAACTCCCAAAACTCCCGCTAACTCCTATCAACTCCCGTAACTCCCTGAAGTCCCAAATGGAGGCTCCGTTTGGGAGTTACATGCTTAAATGGGGCCTCTCTGGCCAAAAAAGTTTTTTTATTATTTTTTGTTAAACAGAACTAAAACAGGAAAAAAAAAAGTTGTACTTCCAACCTAAAAAACACATATTTTCAGAACGTAAAGCCAGGTAACTTCATAAATAAGGGATGTAAAGTGCTATTCTCTCTAACCCCATCCCCCGCTGCTAAGCTGCCACAGTACGAAAAATGGTTGACATTTATTCCAGCAAAGTCTGAAATTATGTGGAATCTGAGCGACATCTCAGCAACAATCCTCTGTGGTGTAGTGGTTAAGGCGTCGGGCCAGCAATTGAGAGGTCCTGGGTTCAAAACCTTTTCAAGTTAAACTTTTTTCTTTTTTTTTTCCAGTCACCCAATCAAAACCTACTGAAGCTCTTTAATGGATCCGCAACAAAGAAAAAAGCCTTAAGCAACCTTTTTGTGTATGTTTGCTTCACTTTTACACCAATAATCAGTGGCAAAAGTGCAAGAACAGGCATTTCACTGATATGCAGTAGTCTGGGTGCTACAACAGGCCAAAATATTCCTAATTCTTGTAATTTCTATGCTACGTTTGTAGCCTGCAAGCTTTATTGCATGAAGAAAGCTCATATCTAGCAGACGACATTGGTCTTATAGTATTAAGGCCGGGAGAAAATAGAAAGCTGTGCTCTGATTGGTTGACTTAATGCAGGTGAACTTTGAAATACAGGCTGCAGGCCAGCAACTACTGTTGAAACTGGTTAAAATGGAGTAGATTAGCATTACTATGGCCGTGACATGGGCTAAGATTGCACCAGCAGAAAAGCCGCAGATTTTTGGCGGGAAAAGCTGGAACACTGCATTGTTTGGATGCCGGTGGCAGTTTAATGCCTTTCTGGTTGCCTTGCCTGTCGAATTGCATGGTTTTATTATTCTAGGCCTCTGCATAGGCCTACGTTGAATTTGCATGCTAAAAGATAGGAAAACATGCCTTCCGGCCAGAATCAACCCGGAGGTATCCTGGCTAAATGTCTTGATATATTACTTATCAGCACTAGTAGAGTAGCATTTCCTGCAAAAATGATGAAAATCGCATCATTTCTCATTCCACAAAGTGGCAAAAACCTCCGTTTTTGCCCTTTTTGAGAAAAATTCCCCCCGTCGTGGCAAACTAGGTTAGAGGCTCGAAAGTGGCGCTGAACGATTTCCAGCATTCAGGCCCATGACCCTGTATCACACATCAGTTACATTGCACCAATAATGGCCCAATAACCGGTGGTGAAATTTTGTCATTGCCCTGCGGTTGCTGGCTACCAGTGTTGCGCTACCTTTACACTTACAGAAAACCAGTGATTATCCAATGGTTGTGCCTCCCCCTCCTTAAATGCTGATTTTGGCCAGTAATAAATAGGTATCTGCTGAAACTCCAGTGGTCAACTAGCTGTAGAAAGGCAAAATATTCCAAATTCAGGTAATTTCTATGCTGAATAAGTGGCGAAAGCTTAATTATAAAAATTTGAAAAGCAAGTATTATCTGAAACCCTAACCCCAACCCTAACCCTAACCCTAACCCTAAACCCTAAACCCTAACCCTAACTCGGGCAATTATTTTTTTTCAATTTTATTCAAAAACAAGAAGTTAATGCATTTTGACAGGCCCCATTTAAGCATGTAACTCCCGGAACTCCTTGACGTCCTGCAACTCCCGCTATGTCCCACTAACTCCTGCTAACTCCCGTTAACTCCCATAACTCCCGCTAACTCCCGCTAACTCCCTCTAACTCCTGTAACTCCCGCTAACTCCCATAACTCCTGCTAACTCCTGCTAACTTCCGTAACTCCCACTAACTCCTGCTAACTCCCGTAACTCCCATTCAACTCCTGTCAACTCCCATAACTCCCGGTAACTCCCGCTAAATCCCACAACTCCTGCTAACTCCCATAACTCCTGGTAACTCCCGCTAACTCCCAAAACTCCCGCTAACTCCTATCAACTCCCGTAACTCCCTGAAGTCCCAAATGGAGGCTCCGTTTGGGAGTTACATGCTTAAATGGGGCCTCTCTGGCCAAAAAAGTTTTTTTATTATTTTTTGTTAAACAGAACTAAAACAGGAAAAAAAAAAGTTGTACTTCCAACCTAAAAAACACATATTTTCAGAACGTAAAGCCAGGTAACTTCATAAATAAGGGATGTAAAGTGCTATTCTCTCTAACCCCATCCCCCGCTGCTAAGCTGCCACAGTACGAAAAATGGTTGACATTTATTCCAGCAAAGTCTGAAATTATGTGGAATCTGAGCGACATCTCAGCAACAATCCTCTGTGGTGTAGTGGTTAAGGCGTCGGGCCAGCAATTGAGAGGTCCTGGGTTCAAAACCTTTTCAAGTTAAACTTTTTTCTTTTTTTTTTCCAGTCACCCAATCAAAACCTACTGAAGCTCTTTAATGGATCCGCAACAAAGAAAAAAGCCTTAAGCAACCTTTTTGTGTATGTTTGCTTCACTTTTACACCAATAATCAGTGGCAAAAGTGCAAGAACAGGCATTTCACTGATATGCAGTAGTCTGGGTGCTACAACAGGCCAAAATATTCCTAATTCTTGTAATTTCTATGCTACGTTTGTAGCCTGCAAGCTTTATTGCATGAAGAAAGCTCATATCTAGCAGACGACATTGGTCTTATAGTATTAAGGCCGGGAGAAAATAGAAAGCTGTGCTCTGATTGGTTGACTTAATGCAGGTGAACTTTGAAATACAGGCTGCAGGCCAGCAACTACTGTTGAAACTGGTTAAAATGGAGTAGATTAGCATTACTATGGCCGTGACATGGGCTAAGATTGCACCAGCAGAAAAGCCGCAGATTTTTGGCGGGAAAAGCTGGAACACTGCATTGTTTGGATGCCGGTGGCAGTTTAATGCCTTTCTGGTTGCCTTGCTGTCGAATTGCATGGTTTTATTATTCTAGGCCTCTGCATAGGCCTACGTTGAATTTGCATGCTAAAAGATAGGAAAACATGCCTTCCGGCCAGAATCAACCCGGAGGTATCCTGGCTAAATGTCTTGATATATTACTTATCAGCACTAGTAGAGTAGCATTTCCTGCAAAAATGATGAAAATCGCATCATTTCTCATTCCACAAAGTGGCAAAAACCTCCGTTTTTGCCCTTTTTGAGAAAAATTCCCCCCGTCGTGGCAAACTAGGTTAGAGGCTCGAAAGTGGCGCTGAACGATTTCCAGCATTCAGGCCCATGACCCTGTATCACACATCAGTTACATTGCACCAATAATGGCCCAATAACGGTGGTGAAATTTTGTCATTGCCCTGCGGTTGCTGGCTACCAGTGTTGCGCTACCTTTACACTTACAGAAAACCAGTGATTATCCAATGGTTGTGCCTCCCCCTCCTTAAATGCTGATTTTGGCCAGTAATAAATAGGTATCTGCTGAAACTCCAGTGGTCAACTAGCTGTAGAAAGGCAAAATATTCCAAATTCAGGTAATTTCTATGCTGAATAAGTGGCGAAAGCTTAATTATAAAAATTTGAAAAGCAAGTATTATCTGAAACCCTAACCCCAACCCTAACCCTAACCCTAACCCTAAACCCTAAACCCTAACCCTAACTCGGGCAATTATTTTTTTTCAATTTTATTCAAAAACAAGAAGTTAATGCATTTTGACAGGCCCCATTTAAGCATGTAACTCCCGGAACTCCTTGACGTCCTGCAACTCCCGCTATGTCCCACTAACTCCTGCTAACTCCCGTTAACTCCCATAACTCCCGCTAACTCCCGCTAACTCCCTCTAACTCCTGTAACTCCCGCTAACTCCCATAACTCCTGCTAACTCCTGCTAACTTCCGTAACTCCCACTAACTCCTGCTAACTCCCGTAACTCCCATTCAACTCCTGTCAACTCCCATAACTCCCGGTAACTCCCGCTAAATCCCACAACTCCTGCTAACTCCCATAACTCCTGGTAACTCCCGCTAACTCCCAAAACTCCCGCTAACTCCTATCAACTCCCGTAACTCCCTGAAGTCCCAAATGGAGGCTCCGTTTGGGAGTTACATGCTTAAATGGGGCCTTTGAATGTTTACTGATATCAATCCTTTTTCCTAAAATGCCCTTTCAGAATCGCCAACCAATAAACTATTAACTTATGGTAATTATTTCAGGTTTTGCAAGCCTATAGCTGCTTGACATTGCCTGACATTCCTTGGCCGGTGTTGGAGGTTGTTACTTATGAGCTAATCAATTCCAGTCACATTCTCAGGATAGTTCCAATACCAGGACAGACAGGAGCAAGGCAGCCAATTTGCAAATAGTCAAAGGTCACCACAAGATGGTGATGCCATGCACTACCACATGCAAGCATGTTATCTATAAGATCATTTTTCGTGCATCTGTACTTTTGGGTGAGCTGGCCATGTCTCTGCATACATAAACTATGTAGAAGAATAGGGAACCATTTTGGTATTATATTTGTTGGTTGAATATTTAGGAAATTAATCAGCCAGCATGTCCTCTGAAGGCGATGACCTCCTCATAAGATGCCAACACAAATTCCAAATATTTGCTTTCGAAATTTCATGATTACGTCTGATTGTGCTGCCACGTTTTTCCTACAGAGACCTTGCCATTTAGATTGCACAAATTTCACAACTGAGAAAGGCATATTCGTCATAACGCCTAACGTTTGGAGTAATGCCACTATATCTATCAAGCCATAATTCTATATCTACCCAAATTGTGACTTGGAGATGTGGTAGTAAGTTTCAAAATTTTTTGCAATTGATTCTTTAAATGCAACAACTAATATATTTTTCACTATTTGTTATGTACATGAATTTGTTTACCTGCAAAAACGAACATATACACGAATTTGACATTCGTGTAAGTGTGAAATATTGCAATTCACGAATTTGTGCAGGTGCAAAAACGAACATTGCAACCTTAAACTTGGCTAAAACTAACTCTAACCCTAATTTTAGCCCTAAACCCTAATTATTTAGCACTTCCACGAATGCTAGAAATTGTAGTTACACAAATGCAAAATGCAGCACATATACGAATGTTAGTTCTTACATATACACAAGTTTTATGCTCGTTTTTGCATGTCCAAAAATTCGTTCATGCTCGTTTTTACACCTCCACAAATTCGTGTACATGCCAAATAATGAAAAATATATATACATGTCAAATGACAATCAAAACTGCACTCACACTATTTTTAATTCTCAATTTTTATTTATTGATCTTGCTGATGAGAGTTGTACCTATTTATTATCCATCCTGCCTTTGATATGGTACGTGTCAAGCAGGAGTTAACCGGATATAATTGATTTGTTTTCTCTTTCCTTCTTGAGGCAGTCTTTTGGTCAATGGGACGAAATATAAAAAAACTGTAATATCAATTTTAATCATGTCAATTAAATAAAAATTGTGGGTATGTTAAATTTTTTTCATAGGCAGAAAATCTGTTGGGTCGGTCGATCCTAGAAGCCTGAAATTAAGCCTACATGTCAGCTTGACCGTTATTTGCCAGTAGCTATTTTTCAGTATTTTCTTCAGCTGGACATTGGTGAGTTTGCTCATTTATTTTCTCTCTCTCCTCCCAGGAAGCTGAGTGCTTGTCTCATCAATTCCTGTCACATCCGTGGTCTGATGAGAATAAGCTGCTCTCCACTGTTATGGGAAGGACTTCGCATGACCCTCAAACTCTAACCGAAGAGTTTTTTTAAGGCGATGCCCAGGCATGTATGTCAGTTGTGTAATATATATGCCAGTTAAACTCCAACCAAAGAGTTTGTTAAGGCCATACTGAGGCATGTATGCCAGTTATTCTCAATGGAAATAAAAAACAAGTTTGATCTATGGCAACACAATGTCATCATCAAAGTTTGCAAGTGCAGTTTTCAGGAAACCCTATGCTACATTTAGGCGAGTCTTATTTCGAGAAATGGCCATCTATACACTGTGGCTCTCCTCTGACTTTCCATGGATGGAGCAGAGGAGATCCTGTATTGCAAATTTGCAGTTTTGTCACAATGTAACCTATAACTTTGAAATGAATTTGTTATTTCATACTTGAAGACGCTAGACGAGGTTGAAAATTTAATTTTGTAATCAATCGTGAATTAGTTTGGAATTAATTTAAATGTATGATTCATTACACGTTCATTCACCCTGTTGCATATTTAATTCACCATTGATGTCTGGAGTAAGTCCCAAACGAGGTAAATAAATCAACAGGAAGTGTTATGAAACTCATTAAAAAGATGCCTTTTGGGAATGTAATAGAGAATCTATCCTCTGTTTAAGCAAGTGTTGCGAGTTGTGTTCATCAACTCCTGGAGCATAAAGCTGCTCATGTGAAATAAACGCCCTTCATAAATAGTGATTTACAGAAAGCACATTTAAGGGAAATGGTCTGTAAATGCCCCTTCCTCTTGATGTATGCTGGACCTACACAGATTCTCTATGCATGCAATTTTTGAAGGTTTTTTCGCCTCTGTAGTTCATGCAAGTGATAATATTTTCCCTCTTGCCAGTTTTTAAAGGTGACTGGGTGATATTAAAGACAACAATTGGTGGGAATCAGAGGGTGTTCACCGTTTTAATATCTCGAAATACCTTGGAATTGCCTATGTCAATAAAGCACTCAATCTGCACGAACGGGCAAAGGCCACAGGTAAGGTCACCATCTTACATGCATAAATGAATTGCAATATATGAGAAGTAGTTGTCAAGACGAAGGTGTAGCAGGGAAGAAACGCCAATTAATGAATTAGCACTTAATATTTAAAAAATACTGCATGCCATAATTCACATAAGAAAGCTGAGCAGCGAACTTTGCCGCTGGAAAACACATAAATTGGTTGAAAATGCCCAATCTTATTGATGTAAATTGTTAAATGAAATTACGTGAAGTAATTGCTGTTCGGCCTTAATTTTATATCCTGAATCCTGTTTTTTTTCTCCAGGCTTTTCAAGAAAATTGGTGTAATAACATTACCATAAATTTCCTTGCCACATGTTTATCCAATCTCTTGATGCAAATTGAAAGTTGCAAGATAAGGGACCGTTCAGAATTTATGACTGGGAATTTGTTCACTCTTCATACGTATTTCAAGGATGGCACTAATTTTTCATTACATGTTTAGGGGGTGAAAAAATGAAAGAGAAACGCCAGTTTACCTGCTGATTTGTATGCACAAAATTCGCCAATCTATGAGTGAACGTCAAGCAAGGTATACACATGATATATGTTTGTAATGCTTTGTATGTTTGGAGGGGGGGGGGGCAGCATTGAAACCCTAGGGGTATTAATTTTATTATGAATTCACTATTATAGCAGCCCTGGTCATATATTGAGCTATCAGTGCTTGACAACGGACTTTTTTTCGTGATGAAAAAAGTCAGAAAACATCAAGGAGGATAAAGTTGTTGTTATATGTTGATTTAATTGTTTAAAAAAAAGTTATTCGGTTGGGGTTTAAATTAATCACGGAAACACAATAGTACACCAAGTTTTGTCCAGGTACATTTTCACGACCCGCTTTAATAATAATTTTTTTCTGCTATTTCCATCAAAATATCTAAATATGGGCTCACTGAATGCGGATTGCAGTTGTAATGAAAGTTGACGCCATTCAGCAGTAGGTCTTCCTTGTTGCCATTGGCCATCCCTGGATTCCATGGTAATTTGGCAGAAACCTTAGAAAGAGATTATTTGGTTGTGTCATGTCCATGCACCATTCCTTTCTGTTGGGTTAGCATACAAGGTTATTGATATTCCAAAATGAGTTACTAAATTTTGATTCAGACACAAAAGTATTTAACAATTTATAAATCATCAATTTTACTTTCTAAAAAGCCTTCACTGTAAAATGTTAAATTTTGAGTTAGCTCAAATGATAGAGTGAGATGGTTGCACAATTTGTTTGAGCCATGATAGCTTGCTGTTTTAAGTTATGATAATCTTTATGTTGTTATAACTTGCAGTGCTGTGGCATGCATTTGAATGACAAGAAATGGTCCACTTCTTTGAAAATTAATTCTTCCTTCTGGGAGAAACAAAGTGTAATGGATGAAATACTTAAACCCCTGGCGGCTGAGTTTTTGGAATGTGTGCCCTATAAAAATTATGGAAATGGTTGCAAGATGCCAATTCTTTTAGATTTACACACGCTTTACTTATGTCCTAATCCATCAAGTCTGATGAAGCCAATCTTTCCGCTTGCAATTGAAACATAAAATTTACACTAATTTTAAAAATGATTAGTGGTTGATTGGATGAGATCAAGTTACAAGTAAAACTAGAGCCGAGTATAATTGATTCATTAATGTAAAATGACCAACCTTGCACTTATGTGCAGCCTGCATTGGCATTGCTCTCTTTTCTCTGTCCTCTTAGGACGCTTAGTGCTGTCCTAATCAATTCCTGTCACCACATAAACATGCGGGTTTCATTACTCAATCTACCTGTAGCTGCATGCAATCAATTTTAAACAAGCTACACAAAACGAAATATAATTTGTAAGAGAAATTTTTTCGGTTTAAAGTAGCTTTATTGTGATGCAAATGATTGAAGAAGCTGCTCATTTTTTTACATTTCAATGGTTTTAACATCATTGCATAAACGGTTTTTGGCGAACGTAGTGATTTGTCTTTGGACTGTACATAGTAATTGTATGATTTCAGTGTGGTAATGAAACCCTTCTTTGCTGATGAAACGTATCTCTGTTCATCCTATTAGCATAATTTCTGTGGTACATATACTTAAACTAATTTTGTGATAGCCAAAATATTCTTATGCATTTGAGTGAGGTGGCCAAAGCTGTCAAGGTCTAATTTGTCACATGCGCAAATGTGCACTTGACCCTTTCCCTGACCATCCATTTGTTTGCCGATCACTTTCTGCCCATGTTGCGACTGACCAAATCCATAATATCTGTCTTATCTCTCCAAAAGGATTATCCCTCCATAGGGATTGTGCTGGCATTGTTTTCTCTCACAACTTAGGCCTAAGGTCTCACCAAGTGTTTTCATTGTTAATGTGTGATCACTGCTTACAATCAGGAAGGATGACAATGATACATGTATGGAAACAATCTAGTTTATAGATGTGCTTACAGTCAGACATTCAGCTTCTTAGTCTTCATGTGTTCGGCAAATGATTATAGAAAGAACAGAGGATTGATTGCAAACATTTTTAATACCGATCGAAATTCAAACAGAAAATAGTACTGTTGAATCTTGCAGAAATAAACATCCAAAATTCCATGATCCTGAAGGAACGCAAACTATTCATTTGTATCAGCTTGTCTTTTTCGTCCTTGAACATCATATGTTGTTTAGACTTGAAAGGAAAAGAACAAACAATATTTTAGAAGTCAATGTGATCAATGTTTCTGTAGAAAAAAGCACACATGTTTCACTGGTGTATAATGTTGAGAAAATATTTTTATGATGACGATTTGATACTTACATTTTATCGTTTCCAGCCATTCAAGCAGAGATTTCACAGCTTCGACGAATAGAGCTTCCTTAAATGTCAGGTTTGAAGACTTTGAAGCGGCCTGAAAATGATTTCTCAAAGGTTGTGATCGAATGTGACTCAGAACGTAGTACAGGGTGCGGCAAAAAAACGTGCACTATGCATGGAGTCAAAAAGGCCCTAGCAAACCAATAAAAAATATAGAAATGATCCATCTAGTAATTGGAAGGTACAGTCAAAGACATGAACATATGCTAAAAAAGTCAATCACTGTAAAATTAAAGCTTGATGACTATTTCTTTTTTAAATATTTGGAGGCATCCTCATAACTCTGCTTGCACTTTGAATCACGTGCACTGTGCTCTCATGTTCACGGGTCTATTTGGCACCTATACAATTAAGAAATTTTCCTGAAAAAAAAATTTTAATGAAGGGGAGGTAGTGAAGAGATAATCTGAAAGTTTTAGTCCAATTTCTGTGATTGTTTATGGTTTTGGATTTGTTTGCGCAAATGTCATGATAGCACCCATCCTCTCATAAAAATGATGAAAGAAAATTGATGCTAAGGTGTATACAAGGCTGATATCTGAGCATTTGAAACCTGGAGGGGGACTTTACTTCAGTAGAAGTTATTACATGAAATATCTCACAGAATGGAACACTCGAACACTGGGAAAATAGCCCAAGACTGATTTTCAAGAAATATGTCTCACCTCTTGCCTGATGATTGACGGCTTTCCTCCTTAACAGAATTCAATAAAACGGACTACTTTTTGTGAGCAAAGGTGCGGACAGATGTTACACCCAAAAATAGCCATTGAAATGTTGGGAAACAACAATTAGAAAATCTAGGGTGAAAACGTAACCCAAGTACACCAAAGCATATGGGTGACATTAAAAGCTCAAATAAAAAAAAGTTATTTACCAAGACAGACAAAACATCAATAATATCAATTTAGACATATACAGACTTATTACTACCAACTTTGATAATTACAGAAGCTTTGGTTTTGAAAATATAACAATTACAATTCAAAACTGCTGATGGTGCAAGTTTTTTAGCCGCACCCTGTACATTTTATTTGTGCATGCATACATGCAGATAGCTTAGTTCTGCATTGGCTTATGGGGTTTATCAGGTGATGTTATGGGTAAGCTCTTCTTGGATAACACAATCTTGACGGAAAAATTGCTAATATTTTCCTCATTAATTTTTAAAGACTATTTTATTACAGTCCAAAAAATGTTTCGCGTAATCGAGATAGCTGATAATGCTATATGCTACAGTTTCTTACCTTCATAACGATTTCAGTGATGCCGGTCAGTTTTTTCAATGCTTTCCTTGTCTCTTCCTCGGCTTTTTTCTTAGCTTGTTTTGAAGGCCCATCAAATGCAGCTTTTAATTTGTGTGCTTTTTCGTCAATGAAGCCTGGTATTTTATTGAATTGTTGTTTCACTTTACTGAGAAAGTCTCTTCTCATAAGATCCTGAAAAAAAACCCCAAATTAGGAAAGCAGTCAAATCAGCTCAGCAATTTGGCACACAAATAGTGAAAATAACAGCAACATTCTCATGCCCAGGCAGTGGCATAGCCAGGCCCCTCTTAGTCTCACATGTGGGATCTAGAGTGTAGCACAACTTTAGAAGGGGTCAAGACAAACTGAACACGCCCATTTTCATCGACATTTATCTGAAACTCTTCATAATGAGGCTATCAAACAAAAGGGAAGAATTAAGTTCGGATGTTTGCAGCGAAAACTGTCTTAGCAAAGATGATTCAATTTTATAGGTTAATCATTCCACCCCTAGCTTGATATTGGCAACTGCTTCTGAACCTTTCTTGATAGTTCGACTTTATTCTTTTTAATGGTTCTTACCCTTGCGGTGAAGATATCTTCTTGCCCATCCTCATCTCCATCAAGGAGTTGCCTCACCTTCTCAAGGTCTCTCTCTATCTTCTCCACATCTCGCCTCATTCCATCCTCCTCTTCCCTTTCCACATGTCTTCCCTACAAGGTCAAAACCTACTGATGTGCTTTTGTTTTGGAAATTTGTACAGAAATTCACAAATGCCACAACATTGCATGTAAATTTCTATATTTCGTTGAGTACACGTAAACATAAATAAAAACTGAAATGGGCATTATAAGTTTTAAAGGCATATAAAAAGTTTGTACAGAATTATGTCAAGAGAAGCTCCTTATATAAAAAAGCTAATTAAAGATGATAATGTCAACTATAACAGATATTGTCTTACCCACATGTATTATTGCTATAACTGACAATAGTTTCATCGTATGATCATCATCTTATTCCCTGCAAAACAAAACTGCTCACCTTTGCAACTGAAGCATAATGAGACAGCAGGCAGAGACAGATTACCAGAGAGATCTTCATGATTGCAGATTCTGAATCTGGCCTGTGGACCTAACAGCATGCTTTTATATGTCACTAACTTCCTCAAGTATCAGCAAAATGTTTTAACTTCGTTTGTATTGGAAGAAAAGTTTTATTGTACAACAAGATAAAATTTGAAAGATCAAAAGTTTTTAATCAGTCACCATAATTTCTTTTTGAAATTTAATGTCATATAATGTTGTTGTAACAATTACAAATAGCATGATTTGTTCTCCACTAATCTATCATCAAAAAGAGGAAATTGATTGAGTTAAGTACATCAAAAGTTTGAAAATCAATCACCATGTTTTCTTGTTAAAACTTAGTGTCGTATCATATTGTGTTCTAACCCAGATTATCATCCAAAGAAGAGGAAATTATTTTAGTTTGGTAGATCAAAGGTTTGATATCAGTCAACATGTTTTCTTGTTAAAGTTCAAAGTCGCCTAATTTGTAGCAATTACAAATAATATGTTTTGCTCCCCACAAATATTCCTTCAGCAAATAACATTTGCTTAAATTGAATGATCTTAAGTGTATGTGAATGTTAAACGGACAAAATGGGCGGGGGTAAATGGGCAAAATGGGGGGGGGACTGATATTACTGGAATAACAAAAGGGTGTGGGGCTGTATCCGGTCATGACTGTAGGGCTGGCCCTTTTTGAAAAATGTTAGAAAAGTTCTGCTCCGCATTTATAATATGAGGCCTTTAGATCTTAGAAGCAAACTAATACCAACATTTTGCAGATTTGATGAAAAAAAAAAAACCCATGCCCCTGCCATGATCTTACATGTATGTGAATGTGACTGACTGTATGTCATTCACTGATTTATTTCAAGAAGGTTAGGGGGGATAAGTATGATGAATGGCAGGGGCGTATCTAGAAATGGCCTGGGGTATAACATGCAGTGATTACGCGGTAGCTTGCTGCTTTTCCTATCTTCTCCACGTTAATTTTGGGCCTGAGTCGGGGGGTCATTGATGGCTCCCATTGACGAATGGAAGTTACAATCAATTGAATAGTAGGCTATTGGTTGATAGTGATGGTAGATTGGTTGGAGCAATATAAACACCTATCATGAAAAGCGATTAGAAGAAAAAAAATTTGGGATGAAGTTCGGTGAACACTTTTTCCTGTTGATGTACATCACAGCTGCCCAGAGATTCTTTGAGTTGCTATAGGGCATATTATTTTTTTTGGGACTGTGCTTTGCCCCGTGGCAGGATACACACCCTACCCTATGGGGTGACACTAACATAAGAAAATGTTGTTAGGGCTAATCAGGGGGAAGGATGGGGGAATTGGAGGAAAAGAGGAGGTTATGCACTATGCAGGAGGAGCGGGGGCAAGTGCAGAGTAAGTGGGGGTATGGGGTGGTACAAGTTGAGGCTAGTGCCCAGGGAAAAAGTGGGGGCTGGTGGGGGCAAGTGGAGGGAGACGGGGGCTAGTGGGGACAAATCGGGGTAGCGTGGGGGAAAGTGGGGGCGGGGGTAAATGGACAAAATGGGCGGGGGTAAATGGGCAAAATGGGGGGGGGGACTGATATTACTGGAATAACAAAAGGGTGTGGGGCTGTATCCGGTCATGACTGTAGGGCTGGCCCTTTTTGAAAAATGTTAGAAAAGTTCTGCTCCGCATTTATAATATGAGGCCTTTAGATCTTAGAAGCAAACTAATACCAAAATTTTGCAGATTTGATGAAAAAAAAAACCCATGCCCCTGGGCCAATTTAGAAATCATGTTTTCGACAATAAGAAAAAAAAAGCAAAAATACCTGTATCTTGAGAACTAAAGCAGATTCAGACATGATATTGACACAAAAATCTCTGGAATACCCACATTCATATTCATCTTCAATACATTTTAGGGCCCTTAACCCAATACTTGGAAAGGCTAGCCCTAGTCATGAGGCCTTCTGTTGCTTCTTAAATCAAAATCTCCTTGTTAGTTCAAGACGGTCGAGTGATGTCACAGATTACAACAAAAGACTTTACCCAATCAATTCTTTAAACATTTTGGAATAGTTCATGCCTGACGGGGCAGGCAATCTGCACGAAGGGGGAAAAGGTCACACGAAAGGTCACCATTTAGGAGAACTTGTTGTTGAAGCTAAGGCGTTTCTGAGACAACATGCCTAATCTGCCAATCAACGAAACAACCCTTGTGGACAATTTCCTTAGAGGAACGTTGATCTGAGGTAGCATTAAACCGCCAATCCACATCGGACCCAACGTTTGAAAACTACGTATTTTGTCGACAATTGCTTACGAGCTTATTACGTACGTATATATCGTATTTATTGCGTATTTCTCAAACATTTCTTGACAACGTGGCCCCACGTTGAAGGTACGGTCGTTATACGCCTCTGGGGCGTCAGGCGTAGCAGGCCAGCCCAGCGCGCTGGTTCTTGCGCATGCGCAGAAGTGGGATACGGCGGCCATGGCTGGGCAGACGCTCGTGTGGATTACACTTATTTCGGTCTAGAACACCATTTATACTACCGTACTAATTTATTTAACCATGGCCGATTGATTCTAGGATGTGTATGGGTCAAATGACTCCTTCGGATGGACTCTAGCTGCTGTGTGCGCTTCCCAATCATTGTGTCAATCGGCGATCTTGAAGATGTGGATTCACTGCATTAGGGAGGCGCCGGCCAGGGGCGGAGCGCTCGGAGGGGCCCGGGGGACTGCCGCATTGCTTCAGGCGGACCCAGCCACCCGGCCTGCCATGCCCCCCTCAGAAAAAATAAATTAAATTGAATTAAATAAAGCCCTTGAATATTGGCCCTCTTTATGGTTGAATAAAGAATGCTCTCATATGATTTTACTGCAGGAATTTTTTTTTTTGGGGGGGGGCTGGAGAATTTTTTTTTTAGTCCTTGAGGGGATGGATGGTTGGTGAATTGTTTATCGGAGATCTGCAAAGAGAAAACATGAATTAAAGCAGTGAAGACAGAAGAGAAAAACAGAGAGAGATAGAGAGAGCAGAGCCAGGCAGCAAGCACTGAAGGTGGCTCCAAAATTAGCAGACTTTTCTTCCTTGTTTTACCAAGCAGTCTACAGTCCATTTAATTTAAGGACTACAATAAATAAAAAAAATATCAAAATTCACTTACCTTATAAGGGATTGATACTGCAACTCTGAAGAGTTGGAAAAATCCCAATCCAAATTGGCCTGCTGGATAGGTGGCATTCCGATGCAAGTAGGCTCAGTTCAACTCCGGTCTCATCTGATTCTCTCTTGCTCGTTTGTGATTGAGCAGTACTTCAGATTTTTTTTTGGCCTATCTAATCTTTCATATTTTAAGAGATATTTATTTGGTAGTTTTTGTACTGGTGGAGCTACTATTTCTTTATGGCTTCATCCAATTATCACCAGCATGCATCCTGTTGGAGGTTTTATAATATCAAAGTTACCAGATACATTGGAATAGGTATGGAATAGATGGCGCTACAAGGCTCTCTGAGACTTAGGATCCCAGGTTCTGCAACTTTGTGCAAACCTTCAACAAACCTTTGGCAGATACGTATGATCAGACGTTTGTCCTGAACATTACGTTCAAACATTGTCCATACATATCAAAAACACGTTGGAGAAACCTTGGAACTTACGTATTGCCAAATGTGCGACCATACCTTTGATAAACCTATGAATCAAAGGTATGGTCATACGTAACAGTCTAAGGTTGTAAAAACCTCTCAAATGAATGTTCGACAAACCTATGAATCAAAGGTACGGTCATACGTAGTTGTCAAACTTCCTTCAAACCTCTCAACCAAAGGTATCACTTACGTAATAGTCTAAGGTTTTAAAAACCTCTCAAATGAATGTTCGACAAACCTTTGAATCAAAGGTATGGTCATACATAATAGTCAAACGTTCTTCAAACCTCTCAACCAAAGGTATGACTTGCGTATGACTGACACGTTTAGCCAAACGTTACGACCAAACATTCTTCCAACCTCTCAACCAAAGGTATGACTTACGTATGACTCGAACGTTAGGCCAAACTATAAAACAAACTATCTGTCAACCTCTTACTAAGGTTGCGACCTACGTTTGGTTTTCCATCTGAGTGCAACATTTGGAAATTACCTTTGCCCTACCTTTGTCATACGTTGTTTGGCCCAACGTTTGATTCTAACCAAAATAATTACGTAGGGAAAGGTTTGATTTACGTAGCTGCTCGGGAGGGAAGTGCCTTACCCTACGGAATTTATTATTTTGGTCCAATTTTTTTTTCTGGATGCTGCCTTTTCTCCAGGATTTTGATGCAAGAAAATGTAATTGTAACTTACTTCATATATATGTAACCTTGCAATACGCTCTTCCAATGTCTTGATGCAAATTGGAAATTGCCCAATAAGAAGGAATTTTCATTCAAAATCATCAGGCTCACTGGATGTGGGTCAAATGTACTTAAACTGGACTCGGTTTGAATATATCCATTATGATTTATCAAATTGTCTGCATGTCAGAAACCAGTTAGTTAAAGAGACAGCCGCATGGTAAATGTGAAAATGGTATTACTCCTGTGCCCCGATGTTTCAGTTGCTTATCCAAAACATGGGAGATGACCACTCAAATGCAGCTAATATCATACTTTCCATTGTTTTTGACACAGTTTTTTTAGGTTAGTTTTTTTATATCTTTCAATAACAAACTTCTCATCTCACACCTCATAGAATGTTTTTTTTTTTAAACCGTTGTCAATGATTGTGCTTATACCATTCGACACTTCTGTCAGCCAATCACATGCCAGTATTTCAGGGTGAAAATTCCTTTATTCTTTGTTGTCCACTTATCGTCTCATGCTTGACAGTTTAGTTTGAATGTTTGTCTCTTGGTATAAGCCGGTTATTTACCATGGGATTTGGATCAGGATATGCGTTTATCACACCTCTGGCTAAATCCCTCAGCTGATAAATCACACGGTTAAAAACCTATGTACACGTATCAGAATAACCAAGCCTTCACACCTACGGCTTCACATCTACTCATATTTTCTTGTCAATAAAAAGAAAACAACATTTTTCCTGAAACGCTTTATGCAGATGACAGAAGTCTACAAAAAAATTACTTAAGAATGCAAATTATCTCTGCTAAAACCGCAGATCACTTCCAAATGATATATTTTATATGAAACCGGTAAGTGTCGTATATTCGGGCTGAGATAGAGGCCTACTGTGCTGTATTTTAGTGATTGTCATATAAATAAGACCATGCAGGTTTTGCAGGTTTTCCATGAGTAATCACTATCATTTGACTAAGCACATTATTGAGGGTTCAATCATGGGCATGAGATATCCATGAAGATTGAAGATGACTGTGGCATGGTCACTTTTGTTGATCCAGAGTGGTACCTTGACCCTTTGGATAATGGAAGAATGTTTGCTTATCACAGCACCAATATTGCAAAGTGTTGACCAAGCCAATTTCCAGCAAACGTGCCAACCAAGAATATGCAATATTTTGTAAGTGAGAACCCAGGAAGTTGGAAAAACCTTGTCATTTCAGGGTTTCATCTAGAATGTTATATTATTTGTAATTGATCTACCATGTTGCCAAATTAGGGCAAACAGTCTGATTAATAGCTTAGTTCATTTTGTTTAAATTCTCATTTGGTGACGCTTTTAAAACGGATATAATTAATTGTAAATTCCCAATTAATTCAAAATAAGCTGCAGAATAAAAAGAATTAGAAATTTAGATTTGACATTCATTATAACCATCACACAAATTATATGAGGCTTGCAATTCTGGTTATATTAGTATTGAATGCTTGTACATAGTAAATGTTACTTAAGTATTTCGCTGATAATCAAATACCTATTTTTTCCTTAGAATATCTGTTCTTCATCATACTATTCTTAAGCCATTGACCAAACAAATTCAGGAATATTGGCATTTTAAAAATGTTTCAGATGGTCCCCAAATTAGTTATTTTGCATGCTTTATCTGAACATTTTCAAAGCACTGGTGTCAAATGGTAAATACTTGAATCCAGAAGAAAACTTTCAACGAGAATCATCCGAAAAAAAGGAGATTCATAAAACAAAGCTGCAGTTTTTTTTTTAGATATGGGTCTTCAGTTATTCACCTTGTTTATGAAAGACTCCAAATTGCAACCTTAATGGACGATTACAAATCATTTCATGGTAAAAATGGATTCAAAACTGTGAGCTTTACATCTTGTATTTTTGCACTTTGGTATGCTAATTAGAACAGGAGGAGCAAAAGGATGATTAAAACTCCTCATATAGGTGACAACTGTTGCCACTACTGATGATTGTTTACTTCGGAGAAAATTAATGACTGAAACAAATTGTTCGTAATGCAGCTTTTCTTGCAAGATATTATAGTGGTACCTGCGGTGAAATACCCCCTGTTGTTAGCCCGACTTACCTTATGTGACTGCCTTCCTCCCGCACTAAGTAGTATTTTTAGTGCATTTTGCACCTCAACGAGAGACCACACCCCCACAAGAGAATGCATCACTACCGCAGAAGGAGTGGTCTTATAGTGCAGGGACTACTGTATTGCATAAAATGGGAATTGTAATGAAAGTTGGACTGTCATTGTTACTATCACCATTCCAAGCTTGGTCATTTGTGGAAACCTTATGAAGATGTTGTCCGTTATTTGCAATGTCAAGAAGAGGCTTCCCACTATTGTTTCCATACTGTGTGGTCATAATCCGAGACTAGCAAGACATTTGTTTTTGTAAATAAGATGGTAAATTTTGATTCAGGCCCAAAAGTCTTTCTTCAATTTATATCTATTAATTTACTATTCAGTGGTAATTTGTATTGTGGTCTATAAAATTTACAATGTAGCCTGGGGTGCAGCCATGAAATATTAAGACTTCTTTTTGTCAATCCTATTTATCTGATATTCAACAGAAGAAAAATAATTGCGACGCAACAAAACTTCTTCCAAAATTAAGTCTGACTTTGGCAAGAAACACGCATTATGGATGAAATCCACCAATCCCTGGCAGCTTAATGTGTGCCCATCTTGCGCACAGAAAGCAACGCTTGTTGAAATGGTCTCCAAATGCCAATTCTTTTAGATTTATTCATGCCATACTCAGATTAGCATTTTGTGTGATGAAGTCGATCTGATTGCTTAGGATTAAGAATTATAATTTTACATCCACTTAAAATGACTCGTCCAAAAGATTACTGTTTAACTGGATCTGGTCAAGTCACAAATAAACCGAGAACAGACTGGACAGCATCAGTTCTGTATAAGGTGGCGTAGTATTACACTCTTTTAATCATAATTCTAATGGCTTTTTGCTTATTTTATCACCATTATTCCCTAATGTATGCCTGAACTTAATTTTGACCAAAAAACGAAATTTCTTCAGAGCTTTAGTGACACACCCCTAATCTGTCAAGTGTCCAATTCATCATGACCCTTTCCGTGGACATCCGTTTATTTGCCAATCACTTCGTGCCCATGTTGCAACTGACCAATCCATAAAGATCTGTCTTGTTACTCCAGAAGTATTACCATGGCTAGATTTGTCCTACATTAGCATTTGCTTTTATCCTTGTATATCATTGCATATCTTGTGATTGATTAAATACGACATTAAATCAAATTTTACTAACGTACCTACCTACCTAGATATTCTGAGGGAGGTGAGGACATGCGAGTGTGAGGTCTCGCAAAGAGTTTGAAATCCTCAATTGATGTGTGATATCGCTCCAGCGTACTTGACTTGCATGTCTGCCAATGACGCTCCATATGAGTGTTGAAGATGATTTATATTTCAGCGTCAGAAAAAAATATACCTTCAACAACTATCTGGAAGGATGACAGGTTATAAAGACAGTATTTTGGCTCAGTAAATGTCATATGTAAAAACAGTGAATAAACGAATTTGATTAAGAGAGATATCAGCTGACAATTAATTTGGTTTTTGGCTAGAACTAAAAACTTAATACTGCCTGCCACACGTTACCATTGGAATACACAATGAACTGTTTCAAAATGCCAAACCTTATTGAAAAGAATGATTGCATGAATTACCCGAAGAAATTGCTGTTTGACCCAATTTTTATTTATTGAATTTTGTCTTTTTCTTCAGGCTTTCCATTAAAAAAAAAATTATGTAAAAACATTACCATACATTTCCTTGCAATATGCTCATTCAATAACTTAAGGCAAATTGGAAATTCCTTGATGAAACAGAATTTACATCAAAACATCAGCCCTTATTGTCACTGAATGTTGGTCGCATTTATAATGAAAGTTGACCCCATTCTGCTGTATGTCTTCTTTATTACCAGTGGTACTCCCTGGATTCCATGGTCAATTGGTCATTTTGCAGAAACCTTAGAAAGACATTGTCTGTGTTGTGTCATGTCTGGAAGGGGCTTCTAAGTGTGATTTGGCAGTCCGGCTGGATGATCTGGCGCAACATCTTAATGTAAACCAATATTATATTTTTTCATGGTTGTAGGGTAGATTTCTGCTCTGCATATATGCAATAAGCTTATTACTGCACACAAGTTCCAAAGTTTTTCCTGTAGATTTTGCATAAGGTTTTTTAAATCCAGGAACCATGTACCTCTAAACATGAGAATATGAATATTATTCTATCCTGTTTCACATTATCATTTTTCATCTGTAAATATTCACCTTCTCATTCGTATATTGTTGTTATTATTATTATTATTCATTTATTTAGCGCTACACTTTGCTATAGGAAAGCATTCTGGTGCGCTTTACATAAAAGGATAAAAACTAGCTAGGCCGCGTTGGCTGCCTCCTAGTATAATCATTAAAATTGGAAAGGACAGTAATGGGATGAGAATTTAAAAACAATGAGCCATTAGGTTGGCCGCGGTTGTTGCCTCCTAATGGGGATAAAAAGGGGTGATGGATGATTTAAGTGACTTTATTTGAAATTTGATTTGATAAAATCTTATGAAGAACTTCCATGTTTGATTTGTTGGCAAAATGCTGAACATAGCTAAAGTTACTGTTTTATTGTTTATCACCTGCGACTTTAAATATAATTTTATCTTCTTCTTCTTCTCACCATTGTTTCGATTTCCACTTCTGATCATTGGTATCCAATGCATTTGGTTTTGAAAAATAAGTTAGCAAATTTCGATTCACATCATGAAGTCTTTTGTCAATTTGCATTCTTTCACTTTTACTTTCTAAAAACATTTTGCCACTGTCTGTCATACTAAATTATGTTAAAATTGTATAACAATAAAAAGCCCATTATTTTGAAAATTAAATCTTCCTTCAGGGAGCAACAAGCGTTATGGATGAAATACATCACGCCCTGGCAGCTGAAGCTTTGAAGTGAGTGCCCGAAGGGAATGGCCATCATGTACATTGTAATACAGATTAATAATGGAACTGGTTGCCAGATACCAATTCTTTTAGATTTGCACATGCTTTGTTTAAATCATCATACATTACATCGAATGAAGTAGATCTTTCCACTTGTTATTAAGATTTGAAATAATTTTTACAATCATAGGATGAGATCAGGTTAGAAATAAAACCTGAGCCGACTGCAATAAATTTATTTACATAAAATAACTAACATTGCATCTTGCATGCAGCATGCATTGGCCCATAGCTCCAACAAAACAGCCATTTTTGCCAGAATGGAGGTATATATTTTTAAATAATGAAAAATATATACATGCAGAATGTGATCCTTCAGCTGGACACTGCAATTTGCTCATCTCTTAACTTTATCCTCTTAGCGAGCCGAATGCTCACCTTATCAATTCCTCTCACCCAATAGGCATATATCGTTTCTCAACCATGCAGTCAAAGATAATCTACATAATATAAAGTACCTTCTTAAAAACAAATTTTATTTGATTCCAATTTACTTATTGTGATACAGGTAAATGAAGAAGCTATTTTAGGGGTATATGATCCAAAGTTTAGTGCACTATTCCACAAACATATTTTACATATAATGTTTATTGTAGTTTCTAGGAAAATTTGTTGTTAAAGTCACTTTTGAATTATATTGATGACTTGTAAGCCCATATGTATAAATATATTGATTATACCTATGAGAGTAAAGCTAATGGAGTTACATCACTGATTGATCACATTTTGATCTCAAAACACTTATTTTCTGACATTTTAGAAGTGAAGTCTATAAAGAGTGTTGAAAATGTCTCGGATCATGATGCCTTGACTTGTAAACTGGATATTAATGTGACCATGATGAAAAAAGTTGAAAGGAATTATTTACCTAAAGCAGCATGGCACAAAGCAGGGCAGAAAAACATTGAAACTTACAAAAACACTCTGGATCTACTTTTAAACAAACTAAAAACTCCTTCTGATTTACTGCACTGTGATAATGTGCTCTGTGAATCGCATAAAGACAGTATTACTGCATTTCTTTCTGATATTGTTGATGCATGTTTATGTGGGGAGAATGCTTGTATTCCTAAAACGGGAGGTAAATCGAAAAGAGTACCAGGATGGAATGATACGGTGCGTGGACAAAGACAAGAAGCTCTTCATTGGCACCATGAGTGGGACAAGCTGTCTCGCCCTAGGACTGGTGACACTTATGAAAGGATGAAACAAACTAGAAAAGACTATCACAAGAGTGTGAAGACATGTAAAAGAAATGAATCTGTCCTTAAGTCTCAGAAAATGGCTGAAGCGATAATGAAGAATGAAAACAGAAACTTTTGGGATGAGGTTAAACGCCTTAATAAATCGTCCAGAACTGTTTCCAGTTACATTGATGGAGAAGGGGATACAAATAAAATTGCTGATATTTTTTATGAAAAATTCGCAAACGTTTACAGAAGTGTGCAATACAACCATGGAGACATGTGTCATGTTCAAAAAAAGATAAATGAGAACTTACAAAAAGACTTTGATGTTTTGCACAATGAAAGATTTTGCATTTCAAATATTAGAAAAGCCATTATGAAACTCAAGAGTGGTAAGGCTGATGGAAATCTCGGACTTTACTCTGACTGTATTGTGAATGGTACCAATAGACTTTACACATTACTTTCCTTGTTTTTTTGGATTATTCTGGTCCATGGATTCGTACCCGATTGCCTACTGTTGGGAACACTGTCACCAATTCCAAAGTGTAAATCATCACAATCATCTGATAATTATCGTGCCATTACATTGATTAGCAGTATCTTGAAAGTATTTGATTACAACATTCTTATGAAATTTGAAAAGGTGTTACAAACAGATCCTCTCCAGCTGGGCTTTAAACGCTCATGCTCAACAACTTTATGTTCATCCCTCATGACCGAAACTGCAAGAATATTTAACTCCAACCGGAGCAAAATCCATGCAGTGCTACTCGATGCTACTAAAGCGTTTGACCGGATTGATTTTAGTAGACTTTTTAGCATACTCTTGGATAAACAGGTTAATTCCCTTTACACTCGATGTGTGCTGTATATGTACATGAATCAAAAATTGAGAATACATTGTAATGGAGCCTATTCAGAAACATTTTATGTAACAAATGGTGTCAAACAAGGGGGCGTTCTTTCCCCTATCTTGTTCGGACTTTATTTAGATAGACTTATCGTTGCATTAAGGCAGAGTGGATCAGGTTGTTATGTGGGTCCTCACTTCGTAGGTTGCCTAGCATATGCAGATGACATAGTCCTTATGTCGCCCACAAAGAGTGGTTTGCAAAATATGTTGTCTATTTGTGAACAATTCTCGGATGACTACAAGCTGAAATTTAATGGCTCAAAAAGCCAATATATTATTTCCGAACAGAGAGGAGGTCATAGTGATGGCCACTTGAAGGTTTTTGAAAATTAAAAAATCAGTTGAGTGTTCTGCATTTGGGACACAGGATATACTCGGATAGGCGACAACATGATGTGGATGGTATCATCGGCTCGTTTTATAGACAATTCAACTTCTTCAAATGTCGATTCGGAAGAATTGCATCAAGTGTGCAAGAACGTCTATTTAAGGTTCAATGTTCTTCAGCCATGCTGCAGCCTCTCCAAATGTTGCAGAAGGTACGAGTAGTGTGGCGAAAGTCGCTGAGACTAGTATGGAAACTTCCTTACATGACACATTGTTCGATATTGTCATGTTTATGTAACGGGCTATGTGACAAGCACCTGTTCCTATCCCGGTTTGCTGTGTTTGCTGCGTCAGCACTGACTCACAAATCTGATGTCATTAGATTTGTCATGAACACCTCACTGACGGCGAAGGGATCACTCCTTAGACAAAATGTACAATATTGCTGTGAACAATTGGAGACTATACTATGGATGATCTGAAGTCTAAAAACGTTTCAGTTATCAAGAGGGACATACTTAAACTACGTGATGAAAACTGTAAAAAGGACGAAGACAGGGTGAAGGAAACAATTATTGAATTAATGGACACTATGGACAATTTGAATGAATGCATTCTAGACTTTGATGAAATGCAAATAATTATCAATAATTTATGTACAAATTGAATAAGGACTGTATAAACTTAAATGAATTTTCTATTTTCTAATCTCACAATATTGTGTATGTAATATATAAAACATACGAAATAAAGATGATATATATATATATAGGGCTGGGTGTTTTTTTGTACAGGTCTTGTGAATAATTATACAAATATATCAATATTCAGAATTTTGAAAAGTGCAGCAATTTGAGTTTGGTGGGTTGTCATTAAGAGCCAGTTTTTCTAAGATTCAGGTAGCGTGTGCTACTCACCCGACTCAGATTTTGTTAATAATTTTTTTGTTGATAGACAGTTACCAAAAATAGGAAATATTGCATTTCTAGACCTCAGTACCTTTTAGGTGATTTTTGCATTGCTGTTGACCCTGGGCGCAATGAGCTACATAGCCCTGACAAAGGGTCTACTTCAATTTTTCTTTATAGGGAACAGCTCCCCCTGTGGAGATGTACCCTTAGTGTCATTCTAATTTTTATGTAAAATTATAATCCTGAATTAGTTTGGAGTTAGTTTAGATTCGTGATGTATCACAATGTTCATTCACCGTGTTGCATCTTTGATTTGCCATTAATATATAGAGTAAGTCCCACACGAGGCAAATAAATCAACATGAAGTGTTATGAAATTTATTAAAAAGATGCCTTTTGGGAATGTAATAGAGAATCTATCCTCTGTTTAACCAAGTGTTGCAAGTTGTGTTCATCAACTCCTGGACCATAAAGCTGCTCATGTGAAATAAACGCCCATCATAAAGAGTGATATACAGAAAACGCATTTTAGGGAAATTATCTATAAATGCCCTTTCCTCTTGATGTATGCTGGACCGTCATAGATTCTGTTATGCAGTTTGTGCAGGTTGTTTGGGACTCTGTTGCATCATGCAAGTGATTATATTTTCCCCTCCAACCAGGTCAAAGTTACCCTAATTGATACAGTACAACTCAAAATAAAGTACGACTACCCCAGCAGGAATAAAGAATCAGTCACTACTTTACCCTTTCACACCTTTTGACCCCCCCCCCCCCATGCCTTCCTACTTTCTCGTATACTTGAAACTAAATTGTAAAAGTACATTTAATTCATCACCAGTGAACTAGCTGCTCCAGGGAGGTGCTATAAACCTGTAAATGAAGTAACCTAATACTAATTAAAATGTATACAATCCAAAGAAAATACTTGAGAAAATTTGTTGGAAATATTCCGATACACACTACAATATCATTGCAAAGATAAAATCACAAATATCAGGCAAGCAATTCTATGATTCATGGAAACTTTAAGGTGGCCATGTGATAGAACAGATTGCAACTGGTAGGTGGGTCATTCTTCGCTAAGTGGTCAAAATGGCTTGGGAAAATTTTCAACTTGCAAGTACTCATGGCAACCAAACCACTCAAGTTGACTGATGAAGAATATTATAAAGAATAGAAATCCTCAAAAATCCAAGCTTAAATGATGATTTTAGTCTTCCATTGCCCCAGAAACTTGAATGATGTCAACATAATGCCGTCAGTGGTGTTACTCACAGACTTGAATGAGAGCAAGTGATTTGGTGATAGATATTGCAATGTAAAACAGTGTTTCATGTGCATTCTGTGTTACCTCATCAAATCCAAATAAGAATTGTGAAGAATTCCAAATATTTAGTTGTATATTTGGAATCATTATGCAGCTGCATGCAAAAAAGCTTGTCATAATCAATGAAACAATTAGCATACCGTTTGTGATTTTTGTTTTAGGGTCAAAAATACTATTAGAAAAGCTTGGGCATTTATTATTCTTAAATACTATGCAGAAGATTACCACTGGTACCTGCTAGTTCATGTGGAATGGACGATTTTGTGTCCAGTAACACCACTGACATCACATTAACACATTGACAAAGCAGTAACACCACTGACAATTTGCTCTGGTTTTGATGATTAGTTCTATAAAATTGCAAAAAATGAGGTCAATGTGCAACCATCAAATCCATAGCTAATTATCCATCGAATAGGTAGGCACAACCAGCATGTAACCCTAATCCAAAATGTTTAATACTGACCTGGTACCTGTCACTACAGTGTGGCGCTCACGGAGTGGCAAATTCATGGCCAAAAGAAATGAAACTTAAACATAACTGACATCAGTTTATTTTCATGTTGATGTTCTTTATTGGAAAATAATTGTTGAATACTTTAATGACACACACAATATATATATATATATACATAATATAAATATATACTAATATAAATATATATTTTTTTGTATATAATTGACATCACATTTTCCATGCAAAACAAATTATGTTTTGACATTGACATATGTTTAATCAGATACAAAAATGCAGAAGTGTGTTGCAATCAATGGTATCAAAAGTTTTGTGAAATAAAAAATGTCCTCCAACAGTTCTCTTCTTTTTCTCTGAATCTGATCCCTTTTTGAAAGCAGTGCAATTAACTTTCTCGATCTTCCTCACTTCTTTGTCTTCGATGTATTTGCCTCTTCTCCACAACAACAAGCAGTATCAGCATTCTCTGTACAATTAGTGATTTTCAGAATTTTCTTGGAAGCTTTCTGAAAATCAAAGGAAAATTTCTTAAGCATAAATACATTCAGCAAATGAGGGAAAATATCAAGATTTGTCAGTGGTGTTACCACATTGTCAGTGGTGTACCTTCTATTTAGTAACACCACTGACACTAACACCACTGACAAAAAGGCCTTCAAATATGAAATGCTCCCTTAATTTGCTTTCCATTTGCATTTTTTTTTCAACATTCTTGAAAAAATCCTTTCAAAGATTCCATTCCATCATAGGATTTCAAGACGTAAAAGGGTAATTTGTAATAGTAACGCAAACACCACTGACTCCCCTAAATGATACCTCCACTATTCATTGACTACAAACTATGAAAAAGCATAAAAATATGAAAAAATATGCTTACCTTTGCCTCTAATGCTTAGCAGACATGCTTTCTGGCCCTCTGGTGATGTTTATTCCAAGAAAACAGGGAGCTGTTAGTATGTCACGAGCGATTTTCAAAGAAGTAACACCACTGACATCAATATTGGTAACGCATACAAAAGTCATCATGAAGCATAAGGGAATGAGAGTTACAGTACATAATTTCACTTTATGATAAATTACAAAATACTAATTCATTATTTTGAGCAAATTTATGTAGGTTTTCCATAAAATCACGGTATTAGAATGAATAATTGCCGGAGACTCCAACCAGTAACGGTCGAAAACTGGGAGGGCCATAAGGCTACTGAATTTTTTTCTGGGAAAGTATGAGCAAGAACCCATGTTAAAATGATGTGTTTTAAGAACAAACATTGTAGAAGCGATATGTCGAAGAAGCATCATAAACATCATTAATATTAAAAGAACTAGGTTACTATTAACTTCGGTAACACCATTTTGACCACTTAGCGAAGAATGACCCAGGTGGCAGAGGTTGTTCACCATTTATCTCGTGAAAAACCTTCGAACTGTTCTTGTCAGGCATAGCAGGTAATCTGCACGAAGAGGCGAAGGTCCCATGCAAGGTCACCATCGTCCATTTTCCATGAATGAATTGCAATGAATGAGGAGAACTAGTTTTTGAGTTCAAGGAATTGTCACGAAGATCAATCAATAAAACACTCAAATACCAAAGTTGATGAGGGTTTTGTTTAAGTTTCATGTCCACCAAAACATCGTACTATTAATTCAGGGATGCTTTACTCTACTCCACCCACAATACTCATTGCTAAGGTATGAAAACTTGTAATTCTTTCACTTGCTATGTACAAGAACCTTATCTGGGTTTCATCCCTCAAACTTAATTTTTTTAGTCATTTTTGCCCAAACATCATTACATTATTCTCCAATCATTAGCTCTAATTTCCTTTTCAATCATTTCTATTTCTTTTATCTCCAGACCTGTGTCACCCCTGCATAACATGCTTCTGCTGCTTCAATGACAATCTATATCTCATTATCATCTTTATTACTCCATTTCACAGGTACTGAGCTAGTACCATAAAAGAAGAGAGATGGGATTTTGGCATTCATTCTGATTCTAAAAACAGTGACAGTTATAGAATTTGTATGTAAACTGATGAATTATTAATTTTCACATATACTTGCCAAATCTCATGAATATCCATGAGCCAACTAGTGAGTTATACCGTATTTGATGCTTAATAGCTTGAAATTTTGAACTTTCAAGTATATTGTTTCGTTGCTATGCTGCAGAAATTCATTTTTTTGCTCAACCATTACACTGCATATAATAATAAAATAATAATAATAATAATAAATACTTTATTGGTCACAAAAGTGAAACTTGCAGTGTGTTGTCCCATATCACAGACAGAATCACAGTCACATGCATACAGAGAGATCACAGTCACACAATAACATTCACACGAAAATAAATACATACATACTACCATACATACTACCACTTCAACTCATTGCACATTCTGATGCTAGAAGGAACAAATGACTTAGCGTATCTACTGGTTCTGCACTTAACACTTCTCAACCTTCTGCCTGATGGTAACATTTCGAAGCACTCATGTAGTGGATGATTAATCTCTTTTACAACAGTATTGTACCTCAACTTGCTGTTGAATATTGCGGGCTTAGTACCCACTAAGGTTTATTGAACTGTGGGCAGAAGCGTGGGTTCGCTGTTGCTTGGCCTATGTTACAGGCCATGTGTGTATCTCATGATCCTTCTGTAATAGAGTGACGTTATTTTAACCTTTCAATGATCACCTCATGATGTCATATGTATGACGTAGTGTTGTGACGTCACCACTATTGTGCGTCGTATTAATAAATGCATTCGAACGTAAGACACGAGTCTGTCCACTGTGTTATATTGGCGACGAGGATGGTGCTGCAAACATTGCCTAGTTTCTAACAAATGGACATGATTATCTGGCTAACAACAGCCACACTTTTAATCACAATGGCAACAGCGCTTCAGGTGCCTCCAATTTCGTTTTTTGATGATGTTGTTGGTGAGGACAAGACACAGACAGGACCAAAATGGGACAAATGGATTGTTCGTCTGGAAAACTACATGGCTGCAACAAAAATTACAGAAGCTGCTCAAAAACGATCAGTATTGTTGCACTACATTGGTGACAAGTCTTTTGAAGATTTTCAGCTACTGCCTGAAACAGGAGATGACTATGAAACTGCAAAAACGAAACTGACACAATTCTACAAGCCACAGGAATTTGTTGAATATTCCAAAGCTGTTTTTCGGAGCATGAGGCAGAAATCAGGTGAATCAATTGACTGTTACTTTATGAGATTGAAACAACAAGCTTCCATGTGTTCATTTGGAAATGAGGCAGCAGTAAAAAAAGAACTCAAATCACACATTGTGCAGACTTGCAATGATTCAAAAGTCAGAAACAAATATTTGAAGCCTACAAATGCTAACAAAACTTTGAATGATGTGCTAACAGATGCCAGAAACAATGAACTTTGCTCTTTGCAAAATGATGAAATTGAAAAATTGTTGAACTTAAACTTGAACTCGGACGCATCACCAAGCCCTGTTGTGAATAGCGTCGATCAACGTCAACAAGGACGTCAAGGTGGTCGTCAAGATCGTCGAAATTTTCAAGCAGCGAATCACAGCCGTAGTACCAAGTGTCGGAATTGTGCAGGTACTTACCCCCATCCAGGAGGTTATTCAGCTTGCCCGGCGTTTCGCTCAAATTGTACATCATGTGGCAGAGTCGGACACTACACGTCACTGTGTCGAACAACAAGACAGTCTGGAAACAGTCGTGGAAATTTCAGTCGTGGAAATTTCAACCAGTCCGAGAGTCGTGGAAACTGGTCAGGAAGTCGTGGAAACTCGCAATCGCATCGTTCCAGGGGTTATCGTGGAAAACCAAATCGTGGACAAAATCGACAGAATCGCTCAAGTGGACCGAAGAAACAAGTCGTACACAGCGTCGATACCACATTCTCAGAGAATGAATGTTACGATTATGACTGTTTTGATAATTTTGAAGACAATTATCTGTTTAACATTTTTCACGAAACTGACTCTGGCGATCAATTGCCCAATTACCATGATGTTCACACTCACAAAACAGACAATCGCGATCAATTGCCCAATTATGATGTTCACAATTTCACAACTGACAATGGCGATCAATTGCCCATTTCTCATGTTCACAATTTCACAACTGACTCTAGCGATCAATTGCTCGTGTATGATGTTCAAAATGACTATGACAATTGCTTGTCCAGTGATGATGTTGATAATTCTTTGTTCAATGTCAATGATTGTTTGTTCAATATTGTCAACAAAAATGTCAAGTCAGGATTGCCAAAATTCAGTTTGAATGTTGAAGGTGTCAATATTGTTATGATCGCAGACACTGCAGCGTCATGCAGTATTATTGATGAACGTACATACAATAACAAATTGAAGGGTACAATTAATGTCTCAAACCAAACCACTACATTGATTCCTTATGGTAGTGAGAGCATTAAGACTCTAGGTCAATTTCACGCAACTATTGAGTACAACGGTGTCTCAATCAGAGAAAGAGTGTTTATTGTATCAGGTCAAAGTGGATGTCTCTTGAGTTGTAAAGCGTCTCAAATGTTAAAGCTTGTAACTATAGCTGAACCAAATGTTGTGAATTCAATTTCAAACGCGATTGAGAAAGATTTTCCAAGTTTGTTTGAGGGAGTAGGCTTGATGAAAAACTACAGTGTAAAATTGCACATTGATGAAACTGTAAAGCCAGTAGCTCAACCTCACAGGAGGATTCCTTTTCATTTGAGAGCCAAAGTAGAACAAAAGCTAGATAACTTGTTAGCCAATGATATTATTGAGAAGGTAGAAGGCCCTCCGCCTTGGGTTTCTCCAATTGTGGTAGTTCCCAAGAAGAACACTGATGAGATTAGAATATGTACTGACATGCGCCAAGCTAATAGAGCGATTAAACGAGAACGCCATCTTGCGCCAACTATCAAAGAAATACAGGCCAAGTTAAATGGAGCAGTGATGTTCAGTAGAATTGATTTAAGGTCAGGCTACAATCAGTTGCTTCTAGAAAGAGAGTCCAGGTACATCACCACATTTTCAACTCATGTTGGTCTCTTTCGTGCCAAACGTCTCTCTTTTGGCATTTCTAGTGCTAGCGAGGTATTTCAGGAAGCCGTAGCTCATGTCTTATCAGGTCTCACAAATGCGATTAACATATCTGATGACATAATCGTGTTCGGGTCAACCAAAGAAGAACATGACAGAGCCCTTAGACAGACATGTAACCGTCTTCTAACTCATGGCCTTACTGCCAATGGTGACAAATGCAAATTTGGTCTCACGGAGATTAACTTCTTCGGTATGGTTTTCAGTGCAGCAGGTATGAGCCCTGACCCAGTTAAAGTTAGAGATTTGCAGAAATTGCAATCCCCTGCAGACATTGCAGAAGTTAGAAGTCTACTTGGCATGGTAAACTACAGTTCCAGGTTCATCCCAAACTATGCAACCAAAATTGAACCAATTGTCAAATTGACTAGAAAATCTCAACCCTTTGAATGGGGAGGTGAACAAGAGATAGCATTTCGCAGTATTGTCAAAGAACTCAGCTGCAAACCAGTTCTTGCGTATTATGATGTCAACAAATCCACCCAAATTGTGGTAGATGCATCCCCAGTGGGATTAGCTGCTTTGCTTACTCAAACTGATTCAAAAGGTATTTCGCAAATTGTAGCGTATGCGAGTAGATCACTTACTCAAACTGAGAGAAAGTATTGCCAGCTAGAGCGCGAGGCATTAGCAGTTGTTTGGGGCTGCGAATATTTTCATTTGCATATCTATGGCAAATTAGGGATCCAAGTTTTCTCAGACCACAAACCTTTTTAGGTCTCTTTGGCAATCCCAATGCCAAATTGTCTGCTAGACTAGAAAGATGGGCACTTCGATTACAACCCTATCAGCCCATGATTAAGTTCAGAAGAGGTTCTGATAATCCGGCAGATTATCTGTCACGTCACCCAAACTCCGTACCAATGATAAGCAATCAACAAAGTGCAGTTGAAGAATATGTAAACATGATTGCAAATCATTCAGTGCCAAAGTCAATGACTTTAGATGAAATTGTTGTAGCAACCGGAAAAGATGCTACTCGTGCTAGTTATATCCTGCGTTTGAGGGAATATGTGATATATCCGAGGCGTTAGCCGAGGATTATCACATATTCACGAAAACAAGGGATATAACTGACTTATACCTCTCAAACAAAACAGAATAAAACAAAAACTTAAGAGATTTAAAAAAGAAAATAAAACAACAAGGATTTGAGAGAAAAAGAAAACAGTTACAAACAATGTGTCAGTTTGGATTAATTTAATAACATGAAAGCATCTGAAAAGAATCACGTTTTATACACTGAAAATTCTTTGAATAAAGAAATTAAAAAAAACAAAACGGAAAATGTGGAAAAAATGTAAGGAAAAAAATTTGATGAAAAAAAAAGTAATAAAAGAAAAATTTGGGGGGAAAATGGCAACATATTAGGGAGGAAAATGTTTGTGAAAAAAGCAAATTTGGAAAAAAAATAAGGGAGGGGATGGGAAACTAAAAAAAAATTATGTAAAGAAAAAGATTGGAAAATACAATTTTTGTACAAAATTAGGGGAGGGGAATTAGGAAAAAAATACATATATGTGGGAAAATTGTAGACAAAAGATAAATTGTGGACAAAAAATTGTTAAAAAATCAGAAGAATATATGCATTTGGATTTTTAGGTTGCAACCATCAAATGAGAAAGGGGGGTTGGAGTTTTAATAGACACAAAATTATTTATTTCATGGAAACTGCAGCAGTAATTGGGCCCGTTTATGTTGAGTGTATGATCTCAAATATTTGTTTCTAAATCAAACGAAATACATCCACCACTTATTTTAAGACTACTCAAAAGGAATTAATTTATCTCACCAAAACTAGACAGACAAGGAATTATTTGTTTAAAAAAAAACAAACTTCAAAGCTTCCTCCCCCTCCCTGAGATCTAATATGGTTGACCCCTTAGTCGTGTTATTGGCATTAATTGACATTAAAATCTAAATTGGGGTCAAATTAAAGGATTAACGGATTTGTCGTAGGTGTTCCGTTTTATAATACTTTTGTTTTATTTTTGATGAACTTTTGTTGGTAATTCACTGTTTGGTACAGTTTTGCTGTTTGTGTTATGAGCTTTGTTAAACAATGAGGCTTATATATCCTATATACTCCCATGGGCGTATAAGTGAACAACAAAGAATATGGGCTATATACCAGCCAAATACAGTCTTCTGATTGGCTGATGGCTCATAGGTATGGTATAATTACTCTTGTAAAACATTGTCTTCTAACTAACAGTTGGCACAAGTTAGACAAGTTAGACTTAGCTGAAAGTTCAGAAGTTGATTTTCAGGTACTACATTCTTACAGAAGAATAGCCGCTGAATTATGTGTTAGCGAGAAAGGTCTAATTCTGAGAGGTTCACGTGTAGTGATACCCAAAAGCCTGCAAAATCAGGTAGTTGATCTTGCACATGAAGGTCATTAAGGTACAAACAAGACAAAATCATTACTTAGAGAAAAAGTTTGGTTTGTTGGAATAGACCAGTTAGTCCAACGCAAGATTTCTTCTTGCATTACATGTTGTGCAAACCATGACACTAAGCCTAGAGAACCACTAAAAATGAGTCCATTGCCAGACAGACCATGGCAAAACGTTAGCATTGATTTCTATGGCCCTTTGCCCTCAGGTCATTACATCTTTGTTATTTTGGATGATTATAGTCAGTTTCCAGAAGCTAGAATCCTGACATCAACGTCAGCCAATCAAGCAATTAACGCTTTAGAAGAAATTTTTGCTTCGCGAGGTGTTCCAGAAATTGTCAAAAGCGACAATGGCCCTCCTTTTCAAAGTGCAGAATTCCGAGCATTTGCTCGAGAATTAGGTTTTGTTCATCGCAAGGTAACTCCATATTGGCCAGAGGCTAATGGAAGTGTTGAAAGTTTCATGAAAGGTTTAGGAAAGGTTACTAGAGGTGCACAATTAACAAACAAAAGGTGGAGAAGTGAAATGTATCGGTTTTTGAGTAATTATCGTGCCACTCCACACAGTACCACTGGTCAACCACCAGCCACTGTGTTAAATGGTTATCCTTTACGTACAAAGTTACCAGAATATGTAAGCAGGAAAGATCCAGCTAAAATCCATTCTGCAGATCAGAAGGCTAAGGCCAAAATGAAATTTTATGCAGAAAAGCGTAGAAACATCATTGAATCAAATGTAAATGTTGGTGACAAGGTTTTGTTAAAACAAATGGTTGGTCGAGGCAAACTTGTCTCAAAATTTGATGCAAATCCTTATCAAGTTGTAGAAAGAAAAGGGTCAATGATTATTGCCCAAAGAGGTTCAGAAAGAAAGGCTCGTAACTTGATGCATTGTAAGCGTTTAATGACAAATCAACAACCATTGTTACATGTAGATCCTCATGTAGATTTCGATGAGATGGATGTCACTGACAATAGATCAGTTCCTCCGGCAAATGTAAGTGTCGAGAATTCCCATCAGGAACCACCACAGGTGTCAAGTCCGGAACAGCCAGTTGTTCAGGAACGTCCTAAACGTTCAAGGCAAATGCCTAAACGGTTCAATGATTACAAAGTGAGTTTTCCTAAGAAGTAATTTTCTATAATAACTTTAATTGTTAAGAAGTTCAGGTGAAGTTGTTAAAATCACCCATTTGATGTTAAAACTGTACAGTCACATATATACTTCATATAAAGTTGTTTAATTACTTTTCATATAAATATCAGCTATCTGTTTAAGCTGAAATGAATTTAATTTCATTTACTACATTTACTATAAATTGTAATTATGAAGAATAACAATTAGTAACATTATTAATCACTACAAATATATTTCAATATAAATGACAAAACTCATTATTGTAAAATAATGTTTATTTCAGTTTAAAGACTTTCAAAAGACATTTTATAATAATTACAAAGACATTTTGTAATAACAGAAATTTAGTAATTATTGTATTATAACCATACAGTTATATTTTGATGTTATACTGTTAACAGTTATTTCTTTTAAAGAAAGGGAGAGATGTAATAGAGTGACGTTATTTTAACCTTTCAATGATCACCTCATGATGTCATATGTATGACGTAGTGTTGTGACGTCACCACTATTGTGCGTCGTATTAATAAATGCATTCGAACGTAAGACACGAGTCTGTCCACTGTGTTATACCTTCTAACCTTCACTCATGTCTTTCCTTCTTTCACAGCTTCTGTCTGTCTCACCTTCTTTCCTCTGTGTTCTCTGATTTCCTATCCTTTATCTGTGGGTCTTCTGTTGTCTTCACCTCTTGGTGTCACAAACCTCCTTCCACTATATATTATTATCCACTTGCAGGGCCGTTCACTAGAGCATTAGCAAAATTTTGAGGGCCGCTGATTTTCCATATCGGCCCTTGTATACAAGGCCGAGGGCCGATATTGTCAATAACGGCCCTCGTTTACATCACCAGGGCCGTTATAGTCAATAACGGCCCTTGTTTACACAGTCGGGGGCCGTTATAGTCAATAACGGCCCTTGTTGATTTCACTTAACACCAATCTTGAGTTGACAGGTCTTGGTGATAAATCAGAACAGAAAAACCTAGTAAGTGGATAATAATAGTAATAACACTACTTTTTTTCAGGCTCTATGCTGTTTGAATGGCCCTCGGTCATGTCCAGCAGCCCTCGTGATTGCACAGCAGCCCTCGCGCTGCTCGTGCTGCTTTGAATCACTTGGGCTGCTGGACATTACCTTGGGCCATTCAAACAGCATAGCGCCCTCAAAAGTAGTGTTATTGTTATATTCTCCTCTCCTCCTTCCCGCTCTTGTCGCGTCTTTTTCTTTCCCACCCTCCTCTCCCCTTTTTTTTTCTCTTCCCCTGCTCCTATTTTTCGCTGGGGAGTCTTAAACCTCTATTCAAATTTCTGGGATATTCTCCCAGCTTTTTCATAAATAAAAATTTTTTTCTAATTTTATCCAAAATTTTCTTCTAGGGTGTATATGACAGGTATCTATGTGTATGTTTTATCGACAGTAGGGCAATTCATTATACATACCTTTGCAAAATTTCATGAGAATATATATACAGTGGTCTTTCTGTTATGTCATATTTTGTACTTTAGAGTCGGACCTTTCGAATTTTGAATTATAATGTTATGTTGCCAAGGCAACAGAAATGCAACAGCTTGGCTTGGCCATTTTATGTCTGCTTCAGCCTTGTCTCAGGGCATCCTAATGCACAATAAAAATTTAATTTGAAATCAAAATTTGGTTGATCAGCAGTGTTGGAAATATAATGAATTGTGGAAAAAGGGATATTTATGGGTTTAAATCCCTCAAAAATGAAATTTTTCAAAACGAAACAAATGTCGTATAACTTGATGGACAATTGAAAAATACAAACATTCGCCAAATTTCACGAGGTTTGAAGCCCTAGTTTTTGAGCTATGTCACATTACACACGAGTTGGACATTTTGAAGTTTGAATTAAAATGTTATGTTGCCATGACAACAGAAATGCATGGTATTGGCTATTATATGGCAAATGTGCACAACAAAAAATGAATATATAATGATATATAGTTGAACTGCAATGTTTAAAATATGGCACAAATCTTCTTCCCTTTCTTCTTCTTCCTCGTTTGGGTGGGAAAAGGATATGTGAAGGATAACTTCACCAAAACAAAAGGAAGGTTTAAAGTCTTTTGTCAAAACAGCCAAATAGTCTTAAAAAAACTCCCAAATCTGAAAATATTTCCAAAATTTTGTATTTGATGAATTAAGGTTGCATTGAAAGTTGTCCTGTTATTCAATTTTTTGCAAAATAGTGATGTAATACTAGACCCAGAAGCCGTTTATTTTCAGAAAACAGATGGCTTAACCATTCTTTGAATGGCTAAGCCGGCTAGCCGTTTTTTGATAATGGCTGCTTGCGGCTCACAGACGATGTGGCTTGAAATGGCTTAAAGCGGCTAAGTCATCATAAGATACGTAATTCAATACTACAAGGCATCGTTACTGCACCTACACTGTAAAAAGTTTACCGTGGTTTTCACGGTATTATACCGGCAGCAGAGTTGCCAGGATCATACCGTAAAATCACGGTACGGGAAAAGCCTACCGTGAAATTAAAAAAACAGCATTATACCGTAATTTCACGGTACCAGTGCTGTTAGGTTTTACAGAAGTGTACCGCAGTTTTCACAGTAAAGTTACATTTTTGGCCTTGCATTACGGTGTGGTTGGCCCTTTTTTTCCATGGAAAACTGGACTAAATTTTAGGGTAAAGTTTTGTTTTTGTGCATGAACTACGGCAAAGTTGCCAGGTATTTTACGGTAATCTGAACATATTTTTACGGTAATGAACTGCTATATTTTCAGCATAGATATGATAAGAAAATAAATTCAAACTTCATGAAATCAATTAGGCCTACTCTCAATCACAGGGTGGGCATACCCTATACATTTCTGGATTCAGACTACAACCATGGCCACAACTCCCAATGTTCTTTGTATAGTCAATATCCTTCCTGCCCGAATTTTTCAAATCTTCGCTATGTTAATTTAATGCTGGCAGTCTGCACTCTGTGATAGTTCACCGAAATATCACAAAAGCAAAAAAGCAATAGTCACTGCAGTCTAAAGTTTTAACTTTAAAAGATTGGGTTTTTTTTTCACAAGGCTTCGTCTGCAACAACTTCAATGTGCTTCTGAAATGCTTCATGCAATTTTACTTTTTCGTTTTTTTTATTAAATAGGCTACCACATGACAGGCATAAAATAGAAAGAACATTATGTTCCTGACTATTGAAATTCATTCACTCAACTCAGTACTGACAGTAACTAGTATGGCTGATATTGATTCACAATTACGCATTAGGCAAGATATTGAATTTTCTGAATATGCTCATGTTACACCCCATTATCTTATTTTTCCATGTCTGATAATGTAATATTAACATGACACCGCCATAAGGGGCCGACCAGACGATAGTTGGGGGGGGGGGCAATGGACTTTACCCCCGGGACAAACTTTTTTCTTCGTTCGCGGTGCGTCGATGAACAATTTTTTTCGCATTCGCACTCTCGACATGCTTTTTTATCGGAATTTTAACATTACGGTACCCTAGCTACAGGTGGAAACAAACTTTTTTTTTTTTTTCCATGTGCTGAACAAACTTTTTTTTCAGTGTCAAGTGGGAAATAGTCTTTTTTTTTCACCTTATATCCATAGCCCCCCCCCCCCCAAAGATCATCTGGTCGGCCTCTAAGTGCACAAATGTGCCTTCAACAAGCCCTGATTTATGGCACACTAGCATGACACCCATGAAGACATTGTTGGGAGGAAGGGATATATGGAAAACATCACTTAAATTTCTGTGACTGCAATTACAAACACCAAACCCAGCTAAGGACCTTGTGAGTAGTGCAAGGAAGCTATTTCCAACTTTCATAACTAAACAATTAGTAGTTTGGCTGGAGTAGCATAAGGGGTCCATGAATTAATAGTATGATAAACATAATCAAATGCAAAAAAAATTATGTTGTTTATTCTGACAATGCATTAAGCCAGAATGAACTCAAGAGTCAATAATATACAGATCTACAGCATGTTAGGCCCTATGACAGCATGGGTTTTCAATTTGCCTAATGCCTAATAAATAAGTGACCTGCTCCACCAAAATGAGTTCAAAGTAGGCATTATATATTTCTCAGAAATGAGCAAAATGTGTAAAAAGGCCTAATTTTGATGTTTTTAAGCTGTTTGTACCATGTTTTTGCGAAAGTAACTTCCTTTCAATATTTTGAGTCCATTTTACCAAAAATTTATTTTAAATGATCTAACTTGAATGTCCCTCTTTATTTTCTTAGTTCTTTGATTGTAATGGCAGGAAGTTCAAATGCCATTTTCTCAAAGTTTGATGTTTTGTATCATCGATGTTTCAGGTGCCATATCTTTGGATTGGATGGAGTTATCAGAACATACTAAACATCATTTTAAAGCTCAAGTCAATTGAAATAAAGTCATTTTCATAACTAAATATGATAGGAGGCCGACTTTGAACCCATTTTGGTGGAGCAGGTCACCTATGAGTATGACAGTGCAAGCTAACTACTGTTGGGAATGGTGCCATAGTCGACATCATCAAGAATCATTCTATACTCCAGTTTGGCCTAGCCTCATCTCATTTTGATAATTTTTATACCATCGGAAGCGTCTTTTCGAGCCCTTTCCGTTGATACCAAATATATATGCCTATGTAACCTTAAAATAAACGGCTTACAAAATTAATGACGGCTTATGGCTTGAAATAGCTGAAAGATTTTTCAATTGGCTCAGCCAAAAGATGAAATTGGCTGGCGTGGCGGCTGCTGGCGGCGGCTTCGGGGACTATGTAATACTAAAATAAACACTTTTTTAATGTTTTGGTTGCCATAGCAACCTTATGCGAATGGTCCCAAAGTGACACCTAGCGGATTCTGAAGGCTCAACTTGTTACCTATCCAATGATACCAAATTTCTTTATATAAAAATAATTTGTTCCAGGTCAAATCTAATGCTCGTGGTGTACTGATGAAGTCTATCTTTTATATTCTACCATTGCTACTTTTAAATAAACAGCAGTATTTGCCAGCGTGCGCATTGTAATTGACCCTTCAGCTGGGTGGTCAGTCTGCTCATCTGTTTTCTCTGTCCTCTTAGGAAGCTGAGTATTCACGCAATCAATTCGTGTCCTCATATACATGCACGACATTGCATGTTTTATTTCTCAAGCCAGCTGCATGGAATAAGCTACATATATATAAAAGTAAATAATATGATGATGCCAAAGCATAGAGAGACCGTCAGAGGATTATCCATACTTTAGGATTTGTAACTATGGGTTCATTTTTTAACTGTAGTTCTGAGGCCCCATTAAACATTTTTATGACTCAAAGCCTTAGCATTTCTTATCTGGGTGATGTCATCTAATCAGATTTAGATAAAAAATGATTCGTAGAATTCTGTTGCCCCACAGGGACATGCACAAGATCATCCTGAAGGATGGATTATCTGTAAACTATAAGGCCCGTTTTCACCAACATGGTATTAAGAGTTAAGCCTGGTGTTAACTCCTTTAAACCTGGTATAACTAAGTCCATTTCACCATGAGTGTGCTAAGCATGTAAACCTGTCAAGGTTCAGTGAATCATACACATTGTCACCAAACTCAAGGATCAGCCATCTCAAACTGATTTGGTGTCAAAAAGTGATTAGGCCAATGAAAACAGAACATATGTTTCTTATGAGATGGCATGAAAAATCAGTATTATAGGCCTTTGTCTATTATATTCGCATGTTTCTCTAATTTAACAGTCACCAAAGATTTTTTCAAGAAAGATATGTCACATCAAGAGATATTAAGTTTGCAAACCAAGAACAACCACTTACCTAGAAAATATATTTGTTGAAGTAACTGTTGCAAATATACTAGCCATACAGCATTAAGCACACGATTTAAAAGTATTTCATGTATGAAACTATGTTTTTATAGCATTTGCCTATGATAGTCATGACACCAAATAGAGGCAATTCTTCTGTGCTGAGTTGTACAAAACCTCTGCACTAGTTGTTGGTCTTAGCACAGGGGTACTTTCGAAGGGCAGAAATTCGGACGTGGGTGCAATCTATGCATCCTATAACCCCCCCGGAAATCGGGCGATTCGGAAAATTCCAATTTAGCCTCCCGTGTGACTGGTCCACTGGGCATGCGTACATATATGGGTTTTAATGAAGCGATTGCATGACTAACACGCTTCACAATCCTTGAAATTGAGGCGACACTAATACCACTCAAGTCACCAACGACTTGTTGGTAACTGCCGGTAGCAAAAATCGCAGGGACGTCAGCCATTCTGGGTACATCAGATTTTGAGGACCCTTCATTAGATATTCAAAGAGATTCAACCATTATTGTAGTTTCATGCATGACCAGCTGATTTGTATTAATTTATTGTTTGAGGGGAGGGGGCTAAAGAAAAATGCATTTCTGTCACCAACACTGGACAGACAACTAATTAATTTTATTTTTTATAAATTTCCAAGCCCACCCCTCTTTTTCTCTTACCTTGTCATGTGGCCATGTTTGGGAACTTCAGAGATTAATTGTGTTTGTAGCAGTTGAGATGTTTAAATACTATGTGCAGACTTTCATTCAGTAAATTTTCCTTGATCCTGCTCCGCTTGAGTGATTGGCTTAGCCAGACCAGGTCTTAGCTAAGACCTGGCATAACTCTTAATACCATGTTGGTGAAAACGGGCCTAATTGTTTCAAGAAGAAGTGGTGACTCTGTTCAGGGTGGCCTAAGACGACTTAATTTATCTGTCAATTTGGTGCAACTACAATAAAATATATAAGGCCTAACAACTCTTCAAACCCCAAAATTAATCAATCTCTAATTCCAAATAATGTAATCAACGTTACACAATAATGAAGGCCTGTATAAGTACCTATATTAATGTAGTTAACACACATGAACACATGGCTATGTATTTCCGGCAACCATGAGCAGTCTGTATACTTGGCCATGCAGCATAAAGAGGCCTGTTACAGTAGGCTATTTGGCATTGCACTGCATGATGCGTGAGTTGGGTGAACGTACTGTACACGTAACGTTGCGTCATGATCTATTTATAACTTCATAAATGTGACGTCACCTCTGGCAAAGTGTTGTGACGTCATCACCATTGTGCTCTTGCTACAATGAATGACGTCACATTAACGCCCACACTTTTTTTGTTTGGCGCATGCAAAAATGTTTCTTAGTTAGGTCTGCGCGCTGTACAGCGGTCTGTAGTGTGGGGACAATTTATGGGGTGAGTGCTCATACAGGTGTGTGAGCAGCCTCTCACGGTTGACACAAGCGTGGGGCACATGAACGAACTATACCTACATCATCTCCGAGATCTTAGACAACTTTTTGACACATTTCTGGAGCACTTTATTGGGTATAAAAATCCGAAAACGCCGTGTGAAAACATCGATGCGAAGCTGTCAGATCAACAAACTTCTGAAGACGCTGATCACGTGACCACTCGATTCATCTGGAGGGAGCAGTTATTGCATTGGAAAAAAAAAAATCCAAAACAGCAGCTTTCCGGCCAAACTGGCCATGACACACAATAAATGGGTCCTGTTCTTCAACTTGTATTTTATCCAACACATCAACAGGCTGTTTAACACCCATATCTGCTGTCTTTGTGTGAATTGAAACAACATAATTAGTTCCATTTTTTGCCATGTTCTTGTGGAGTGCTGCAGTCACTTTGGATCAAGTCATAGGTCATGCAGCAGCAAACCCTTCGTTTGCTTTCAGGCTAGAAACTCACAACATCATTTAAAGGGATGCATGGATGGCTTGGGCAGGTATAAGAAAATAAAGGAAAAAGAAAAGAAAGGAAATTTGGCCTTGTTTATTATGTAGGATGTGTGGTATGCAAATAAATGCCTTCAGCGATAGGTGTTAGGGCCTATTGTTAAAATTGTTGAGTTTAATATTGTAGCTTTTATTACACTACGGGACTCTTAATATGTATAGCCTATCAGTTATTTATTTCATATTTAAAAAAAATCTAAATATGTCTGGTGTTCAATTGTTTTAAATTTAAAAAATCAATTGTGACCATTAGATATTCAGGGGGTTGCTTAGCCTGACGACTGGCGAACTTTGTGTACTAAAACATCAGGTAGGCCAAGCAAGCGGTTGCTTGGAATTTTACTTGATGGAAAATTATATTTATTTATTTCATTGTGACATCCAGCTGGACTTAATTATTAATTATTTCGAACATGTGAGTCATGATGTGACATCCTAAAATTTTTGTTTTAAATCAAACAATGCCAAATTCAATATATCCCCACCAGAATTATTAATTTCAAGACTGCTGGATAGAATATTTTTTTCATCGAAACTGGACAAGAAATTATTCACTTTAAGAAACTCCAATTAATTAAGCCCCCTCCCCCTTGGACATCTAATGTTTGCCCCTACTTATCCCTAAGATGAACTTATTTTACAGGGTCTTAGCTGTGTGGATCGAGTCCATATAATTGTGATAAAGCTAAAATTCTGATTTGAGTTTGATAGAAAGTCACCATCCATCAAATATTTAGTATAACAGTATAATACTGTATCAGAGAGGTAAAAAAACTCTTCTTTGGGACCGTTCAAAATTTATGACTGGGGGGTGGGAGTTTTGCTGGAATTTCCAGTCAGAAATTTATACCCCCCTTGAGTTTCATTCGGATTTTTAGTACCCCGCCCTTAGGTTTCATGCATATTTTTTGGACGACGATCATGTATACATATTTTTGCAGACTTTTATGCATAAAAACACGCAGATAAACTGAGTATATGAATGTTTTACACCCTTTTTGTTTTTGTTAAAATTTCTAACCACCCCTGACATGTTGTCAAAAATTAGTACCCTCCCCCTTGACACACGTGTGAAAAATGTGTACCCCTCGGGCAATACTCCCAGCCCCCCCTCAGTCATAAATTCTGATCGGTCCCTTGCAGGCTTGCAGGAATTGTGCAGATCTTTAAAAATGTGTGGGTGACATGAAACTCAAAAAAATATGTTTTTCGCTGAAATCACTTTCATCTGCATTGTCAGTTACAACATGTACAACTGGATACAAAATATAAGCCACAAAACAGAATAATTCAATTCAATTTTTCGATTCAAAACTTTTTTGGCAGACGCATAGTACAATCATGGCATGACTTTGGTCCATAATAACATCTACTAGAATAAATTTGGAATGGGTTTAAGTTGCCTTTTTAAAATCTAAAAAAAAAAACAGAAGCTTCGTAAAGAGCATGATTTTGGATAATTAAGCAATGAAAAATACTCAAACTGCACTGAAATACTATAACTACCCAGGTTATGCTAAGTAATGTTAGAATGACTGCCTTACTGTTTGCCAGGAAAAAAATGAAAATATCCATATTTTTCAAAGCGTTTTGCTTGCAATAAAGTTGCAAAATAATTTTTTTACCACGATAAACCAGTCATTCTAAAAACTTCACACACAGTTTTGCAATATTTCAAGCTGAACCAGATTATAATATGGATATGTGTCACTTGAAAGCAATGTAGTCATTACACTTGCGACACATTCACCTTTCCTGTAGTACATTAGAATTTTTAATGAACTAGATTTTCCACAAGTTAACATAATACTAAAACAAAATTCAACTGATATATTATGTCAACATTATGTGACATTCATGTGGTTTCTCCCTATTGTGGGTTCTCATTGTTTCTCCAGTCCCCCCATTTAAATCAGATTTCTCACTGAACCAGGTCACACAAATGCAACATTCATGTGGTTTCTCCCCACTGTGAGTTCATCTGATCCTTTGAAAATGTGCAACTTTAGAAAAACACAAAATGAAATGTTGTGCAACTTTCGAAACTCGGAGTTCTTCTCTTTCACAATCCTATACGTTCAAATATATAACATATTTACTCAATATTCAATTTCAAAATATTTCTGAATTGGTAAACATTGTGATGTTCAATTATTCAAAATGAAATTTAGTCAACACTCTTTTAGTGGAAATTGGCCTGCTGAGTGCGGAGTCCTTCATTTGAAATCACATTAGCTGTTGAAACTCATTTTTCAAGGATAACAAGGCCTGAAAACATTTAATCAGCTCTTAATGGATCATCAACTGATTTACAAATATTGCAATCTAAATTATCTGGAAGTTCACTTGCATTTCTAATACAATCAATCAGAGCACATGCGTCTTTGTATTTTTTCTTTTTTAAAAGCATGAAACCTGGAATTCTGAATCTTGGAGTCATGTATAATCTGGATTTGCTACATTTGTACTAAAGGCTATAAAAATGATGCAAGTTGCTTGAATGTTCCACATCACACAAATGTTCTATCGGTGGTAAAATGTTATTGTTTGAGTGCACACACTGGAGAGAAGCCACGCAGATTTTAGGCAATAACGAAACTTTAAAACACAAGAGAACACACCGTGGAGAAAAATCATATGGATGATCAGTTTGTGGCAAACATTCAGCAAATGGAATTGTGACATATAATATATATACATGTATATGGCTAAGAATTTCAAGTTGGGCAATTTGATAACTCTCTTACTTCTCGACAGACGACACAACATTGTAGCAACAATTTTCAAATCACACTGAAATTGTGTGTGCCAATGAACTCCAAACACTAAATGAAATGTGCAAAATACTGTAAGGATTCCTCCACTAGTAAAGAAGTTATTACTCAAAACACATAGGCCTATCCTGCATGTAACATTTTTGAGCGACAAAATAATAGTAAACATTTTTGAGTTTACATCCACCTTCAGGGAAAAAATGCATCTAGTATCAGAATTATGTAGAGTTTCTCTCTTTGTTCTACACAAAAATAGCTATTTGCTGGTGTATGCATTTTATTTTTGCTACTGCAACTGTTCGAAATTGAACAATATTTTTTATTGCAAAATGTAACGTGCAGCATGTGGGCTGATGGAAGCCATGAAGGGCTTTGCAGGCAGAGGACACAATGAGATATGAAGGGAATTTTCATAGCTATTGGTTCACTTTTTATGGTAGATTTTGCTAATTTCTACTTTATTGAAATAGAATTATTTAAATTTTCATAAATAGTTGTCCATATTATGTGCAACAATTCAAAATGTTAAAACAGAAAACCTAATATCCTAATTATCATATTTAAAAAAAATATTCATGTATAGCTCTGGAACAGAAATAATAATACTGTTGCCATGTGATTACTGTATGTACGAGGGGCGTTCAGAAAGTTCGAGGCTTTTTTTTATATGGACACTTATTTTCAATCTAGAACTATGAAATTTTCCCAGGATAAAATTCAGCATATTTGGAATGGATTTGGAAAATTTTGGACAATTTGGACATTTTTAAGTCATTCTGTGGTTGCCATGGAAACTGAAAGTTCAGCTTCTTGGGGCAGGTGACACTGAAACCACTAAAGCCAATGAATTTTGGCTGTGAGAGACCTCTCTCTACCACTTGCATTAGTGAGATTGACAATATTTGACACTAAAAATATAATATTAGCCTTAAAAAATACTCCCAAGCTCAGCAAAAGCATTGATTCATACACCTGACCCATTGAAGTAAATGTTCCTTGAAGTCCTCAAAACAAAATTCTGCGAAAGAATTTCGGTTATCCAAAGCCTTTTCTCCTCCAGTGCCTGAAACTATATCCCCCCATGGACTAGAGTAAGGGAAAACCAGGACTTATGTAAAGCAACATGTCACAGGAATAGCTAGGATGGATAATGCTGTCCATTTTGGTCTCTTGTTCATACTAGTGAATCCATATTTTCACAAGTCCTTATGTGGTCAGGGAAACACACCTTTGCCTCCTGAATTTCCCTCGCCTAATCTTGCATGCAGGAGTGCTTTCCTACATTGGTTCAGTGTAAGAATACACACATTTGGTGTGCTTGAAAGCATATTTAGAAGCTAATACCATATTTCCTGTGTCAAATATTGTCAATCTCACTAATACAAGTGACAGAGAGAAGTCTCTCACAGTCACAATTTCTTGGCATTCTTGGTTTCAACGTTACCTGCCCCAAGAAGCTGAACTTTCAGTTTCCATGGCAACCACAGAATGACTTAAAAATGTCCAAATTGTCCAAAATTTTGGAAATCCATTCCAAATATGCAGAATTTTATCCCTTGAAAAATTCATAGTTCTAGATTGAAAATAAGTATTCATACGAAAAAAAGCCTCGAACTTTCTGAACGCCCCTCGTAGTATATTTACTACATTTAGGCTGAAAATACAACAATGTGGACTATGAAAAATATTAGAAAAACGTTGTCCACAAAAAAATCATTATTTAGTCCTAAAAAGAAGGCAGAATGGCATTGCGCCGTCACCAATGAAAATTCTAATTCTGTTCTATTGAACCTATCATTTAACAATCAATTCTAAATCACTCACATCTGCATAGGCAGGTAAATGCACTCTTTATATAATAGTGTTGACAACCAAAAAAGAGAAGAGGTCTGTTGTCTTGTGACTTTGACAATAAATGTGTTCTGTAATGTTTGATATACATCACTTGTATTTTTTTCTGAGGTCCCCTCATTCACTCCACCGCAAAGCTATTATTTCAAAGTCTTCCGACTGGCTGAAACACAGAAATTTTCCGTATTGTGGACAACTATGTCTCAAATCGTGGACTATTTTTCTGGTAAAAGGCTTGTCATTGACAAAGAATTGCACCAAATCCATTGTAATTGTTGTTGGTGTAGCATAAGTATCAATTGAGGAGTTCTTTACTAAATATTTACTCGCGTTGTGGACAACTTTTGGACAACTATGGCACACAGACACGTATATGTAACCGGGGATTTATTGCTTATAGACCAGGCAAATTCACTTCAAACTCTTTGATTTGATATTAATTCCCTTTTTTCTACATTTCGGTTTTCTTTCGGAAGCTGTCTGCCCATAAAATGGAGTAAAACGTAGATTGTGGACAACTGTAATGACAACTGTAACGTTCAGACATGGGTGTGTGGGGATATCACCTGATAGACCCCCGGGATCCACTCCAAAAATGTCTACATTGGCATCCATTAATCTTAATCTTCAAAAGTTGCTGGATGGCTGTCTCATACCTTTTCCTAATGATAACAGAAATACCAAATATAGTTGTCCACGTTACATGCAACATGTCGATGGACTACACAGCTATATTCATTGGGCGTAAAGGAAATGTTTTTTGAGCATTTGAAAAATATACACTGCAGAATAGTGCAAAACCAAATTGACTTGAAATGGTGCTGTATTTGCTGTACAAGGAGGATTGCAAAATTGCTTGTGGACAACTGTAACGTGTAGATCAGGGAAGTTCTAAGGCTTATTCTGTAAAAACTACACACCAATATTATGCAAACAACTGCACACTTTAAGCCAGACCATTTATTCTCCATGAATCAACCAAAGTGTCATAAGTTATACTCCATTTTCTGGGGAGAGCTTACCACATCTAGGCTGAAAAGACAACAATGTGGACAATGAAAAATATTAGAAAAATGTTGTCCACTAAAATCATTATTTAGTCTTAAAATGCAGGCAGAATGACATTGCGCCCTCCTCAATGAAAATTCTAATTCTGTTTGATTGAACCTTTCATTTAACAATCAATACTAAATCACTTGCATCAGCATAGACAGGTACTGTATATGCACTGTCTCAAAAAGGAGAAGAAATCAGTTGTCTTGTAAGTTTGACAATAAATGTTCTCTGTTATGTTTAATTATATATATAATATATACATCACTTGTTTTTTCTGAGGTCCCCTCATTCACTTCACTACAATGCTATTATTTCAAAGACTTTTGACTGGCTGAAACAAGGAAATTGTAACTATATATATATATGTTAGTGGCAGTAGACCTGTTCAGAATACCAACAAAATAGATTTTAATAGCCTCCTGTTTGGTTTCCCATGCTAACATAATTCAAAGAGAAAGTATGACATTCATATGGTTTCTCTGATTGTGGGTCTAATTTGTTTCTCAAGTCCTCTGTTTAGATCAGATTTCATACAGAACCTGTTCACACAATTACAACATTGGTGTGGTTTCTCTCCGCTGTGTCTAATCCTCTCTTTCCTTTATTTTGCATGTATACAGAACATCTGCATGAACTATCTCCAGTGTGTATTCTATAATTATGCATGTCTTTGATGCTAATTTTTCCCCGCAAATTGAACATCCAAATGGTTTTTCTCCAGTGTGTGATTCAATCATGTATTCGTATAATTTCGTCACCACCAAATAGGGTTCTTCTCTTTCACTATTTCGCTATTGTGGGTGCCGTGGCCTAGTAGATATGGTGCTCGACTCCCCTGCGCAAGGTCGTGGGTTTGAACCCCAGCCATAGCATTGAGGAGTTGGGCAGATCCTCCTGAAACCACTGCCTCACCCCACCCAGGTGCAATGGGTACTTGGCAATAAGGCAACCACAGTGATGGTGCTGGAATGAGCTCTTAAACCCCTTTGGTTAACCCCATGTTCAAAGCTGAATACTCCCCAGGGAATTGAGAAGACTCTGATTTGGATGTAATTGTTAACTCGGCAGAGTATGTCCAGGATGTAGATTGTACATGCAGATGGTAAACCCAATAAAGTTACATTTATCCTGTGTCTAAATATCATTTACTCAATATTCAAGTTCAAAATATATTTTTCTGCTTTGGTCAACTTTGCTATGTCCAATAATTTAGAATTAAACTTTGTCAACACAACAATGCATGCAAATGTTCTCTCTGTGGTACTAATATGTCTTTGTCAAAATGCACACACTGGATTGAGAGAAGCCACATCAATTTTTCACTTTCAGGAATAACATTTGGTGGTAATTACTGAAACTATTTATATTCTGCACCAAAATTTGTGAGCCAATCAAGTGCACCGAGATCAATCACGTGCCACGCCAATAAATAACGATATTGGCGTGTGGAGAGTGTTATTGGCGCCTTAATGCTATATTGGCGTCCTGACTGCACCTGCACTTGTGCTATTGCAGGAGAAAACCCTATAAACTAAAAACAAGGCAAAGTCATGGAGCATTTCATTGTGTTGACTTCTTTACAATAAAATTCTCGATTGTCATTGAAGGGTACACAATAAAGCTATTGTCAAGATGCTAATTTCTATCAAGGATAATTGGCCTAATCGCAATTACCAGTGTCATCCAATTGAACAAGAGGCAAACAATTTTATCATAAAAACAATTTATACATTAGATTATTGTGCACTTAACAAAGCTCATTTAAAAACTGTTTTTTTACAAAGGACTGAAAGACTAAAAAATAAAATTAATGGTAATCGCGAAGCCTGTCTGTTTCAGGAGATAGATAGATAGATAGAGAGATTAGAGAGATCGCTGAGCAAAACACGCAAAAAAGTGCATATCAATAAATAATGTAATATATAAAAAGGTCAATTATAATTAGCTGAACATGATTTATTGTACAATGGTTTAAGAATCTCAAATCTCAAATTAAAAAAACAGGTAACTCTACTATTTACAAACATGCATTAGTCTGAAAATTTTGGTGCAGAATATAACAAATAGTGGATGTTGAGTCGACCAATATTGAATTTTATTGGCCTCAGCAGGTAATATTGGTCTCGGCCTCCGGCCTCGACCAATATTACTGCTTCGGCCAATAAAACTCAATATTGGTCCCCTAACCATCCACTATCTATATAATATGGAAGAGTGCAGAAAAACCATATGCATGTTCAGTCAGTGGCAAAACATTAAGCCTGTGAACACAAGGGCTTCTGTATGTGTCACACAAAACGAAGCATTGTTACTGAAGCAACCTGACGCAAAAAATTTAGAATTACCATAGAGGCCATGCGAAAAAATTCTTAAAGTATCGACAAACCTCCAGATCGCCGAACTTTCAGTCTAACATACGCATCAGAAATTTTTTTGAGTACCCCCCCCCCCGGGATTTTATCAGAAGGTTTCAATGAAATTTTTAGGGCTTTAGATAGGTTCAGGAGGCATAATTTAGGTAAAATGAAGGGTTTAGCAAGGGGTATCAAGTTTTATATATATAGAAGGGTTCGGGAATGTATCCTGGGAAGCAACGCAAATTTATATTCTCTATTTTTAGTACAATGTGTAATCCACCTCTCTTATTCCCTGATATTATAATTTGGTGGTAAAGAAACTATCGATTGAATCGCACTGTGGAGAAAAACCGTATAGATGTTCAACTTGTGGCAAAAAAACAATAGCACCGAGGACATGCATATATACATATTATATCTACAAGGAATACACTGTACACATGTGAAAAGCCCAAAGGCAAAAGGAGAGGATTAGATGAACCCATGTGGTGTAGAGAAACCACACAAAGGTTCCAATGGTGTGGCCAGGTTCTGTGTTAAACTTAGGACTAGAAAAACAAATTTGACCCCACAATGAGGCAAAACCACATTCATGAATGTTATTATTTCCATTTTAATGAATTTATATGTTAGGTGATTATAGTGCTGCCTGCGACATGTAGTACCTATCTCTGTATTAAAAGCACACCCCTTAATAAAAGCCCACCCCAATGCTGTCCGTATAACCAATTTAAAACATAGGCTGCGCAGCAGCAAACCTTCAGCGAATAACACCTTTAGAAGATTACAATAATATCATAAAATTGGTGCGTTTACGAAATTGCTTATAGGTATGCAATAGCGGTCGAGTAGTGGCCTTCCATTATCTCTATTTTTCCAATGATTCATAAAGTGTTATACGCATCAAAAAGCACTGCTAAATTAATTGCATAGGTGATTTGTTTAGAAAAATGCATTACTGTGCATGCAATAGTGGGGAAGTTTTGGCTCCGATATAAAAAAAATTCTTTTAAATATTTTTTCTCAATATTACAAAAACTATAGAATAGCCATCTGTCAGACCATGAAAAGGCACAACTAGACCATACAAGCCATATGTGTACCAAACTTCATCCATGTATATGGAATAGTGACCGGATGTTGGGCCAGAAACAAAAATAATATTTTTTATGTTTTTTTCAATATTTGAAAAAGTATATAATATTTTCCATCAGACCTTTCAAAAGGCAAAACTAGACCATATTGACCATATGTGTACCAAAGTTTATCCATGTACATGCAATAGTGAGCGAGTCTTAGCCCAAAAAACAAAAAAAAATATGTTTTTATATCTTTTCTCATTTTTTCAGAAAGTATAGAATATCTGTCAATGAGACCATCAAAAGGCACAACTAGACCATATAGGCCACGTGTGTACCAAATTTCATCCATACACATGCAATAGTGACCGAGCCTTGGCCCAGTACACTTAAATTTCTTCCTGCACCTGCATATTCTGCAATAGAAACTGCAGAATTCTGCAGAAAACTGCAGAATTCTGCAGTTCTGAAAAAAATTCTGCAGTTCTGTAGGAAACTGCAGAATTCTGCAGAAAACTGCAGAATTCTGCAGAAAATTGCAGAATTCTGCAGTTCTGAAAAAAATTCTGCAGTTCTGTAGGAAACTGCAGAATTCTGCAGAAAACTGCAGAATTCTGCAGTTCTGCAGCTCCATGCAGTATTTGTGAACCTCTGGTACTATTAATGCATCTCATAAATTGCAATGCATCTGCTAAGTTCAGACCTCTTTGACAAGGGTCTTGCCACTACCCAGGAAAACGTTGGTTGCGGTTTGGGGTTGAGGGGGGGGGGGGGGGGTCTGGGGTTTTGATGCTCATCTGCAATGCATTCTGCAGCTTGCAAAATGGTCTGCTTCATCTGCATGGTCCGCATTTTACACTGACCCAGCAAAATGGCATTTTTGCGAGCTGACCGTTCGCCGAAAAATGTGTCGTACGGCAAAAAGAAACAACGACGGACAAAGACTGCCTACTGCAGTCTATAGACCTGGTTGTAGGGTACCTGAAACTTTTTTCTGAATGAAATTTGGTTAAGAATTGACCGAACAGAGAGGCAAAACGTCCATGGAAGTTTATTTTGATAGAGCACTGTCAGTAGTTTATAAAATGACATTTTTGCGAGCTGACAGATCGCCGAAAAATGTATCGTACGGCGAAAAGAAACAACGACGGACAAAGACTGACTACTGCAGTCTATAGACCTGGTTGTGGGGTACCTGAAACTTTTTTCTGAACGAAATTTGGTTGAGAATTGACCGAACAGAGAGGCAAAACGTCCATGGAAGTTTATTTTGGTAGAGCACTGTCAGCAGTTTATAAAATGACATTTTTGCGAGCTGACAGATCGCCGAAAAATGTATCGTACGGCGAAAAGAAACAACGACGGACAAAGACTGACTACTGCAGTCTGTAGACCTGGTTGTGGGGTACCTGAAACTTTTTTCTGAACGAAATTTGGTTGAGAATTGATCGAACAGAGAGGCAAAACGTCCATGGAAGTTTATTTTGGTAGAGCACTGTCAGCAGTTTATAAAATGACATTTTTGCGAGCTGACAGATCGCCGAAAAATGTATCGTACGGCGAAAAGAAACAACGACGGACAAAGACTGACTACTGCAGTCTGTAGACCTGGTTGTGAGGTACCTGAAACTTTTTTCTGAACGAAATTTGGTTGAGAATTGACCGAACAGAGAGGCAAAACGTCCATGGAAGTTTATTTTGGTAGAGCACTGTCAGTAGTTTATAAAATGACATTTTTGCGAGCTTACCGATCGCCGAAAAATGTATCGTACGGCGAAAAGATCAACGACGGACAAAGACTGACTACTGCAGTCTATAGACCTGGTTGTGGGGTACCTGAAACTTTTTTCGGAATGAAATTTGGTTGAGAATTGGCCGAGCAGAGAGGCAAAATGTCCATGGAAGTTTATTTTGATAGAGGTCATTCCACAAACTGCTACCTGGTAGAACTGACAAATTCTGCAGTTTCCTACAGAACTGCAGAATCTTTTCAGAACTGCAGAATTCTGCAATTTTCTGCAGAATTCTGCAAAAAACTGCAGAATTCTGCAGAAAATTTCAGAATTCTGCAGTTTTTTGTAGAACTGCAGAATTCTGCAGTTTTCTGCAGAATTCTGCAGTTTTCTGCAGAATTCTGCAGTTTTTTGCAGAGCTGCATAAAACCCCCCAGGCTGCATATCTCCTACAGAAATACAGATTTTGCTGCAGAAACTTTTCAGAAACACTGCAATGACTGAGGACTACCAAAACCCCGACCCCCAAACCACAACCCCCCAAACCAACCCCCCAAACCACGTTTCCTTGGTAGTGGCAAGCCTCATGTCAGAGAGGTCTGAACTTTGAAGATGCATTGCAATAAACTACAGGAAGTAACAGAGGTTCAGAAATCATGCAGGGAGCTGCAGAACTGCAGAATTCTGCAATTTTCTGCAGAATTCTGCAGTTTCCTACAGAACTGCAGAATTTTTTTTCAGAACTGCAGAATTCTGCAATTTTCTACAGAATTCTGCAGTTTTTTGCAGAACTGCAGAATTCTGCAGTTTTTTGCAGAATTGCAGAATTCTGCAGTTTTTTTGCAGAACTGCAGGAAGAAATTATATACTCCTCCCTTGGCCCGGAAACGAAAAAAAAAAAATTTTTATATTTTGTTAATTATTTCAAAAAGTATTTAAGATCTATTCATCAGACCATCAAAAGGCACAACTAGACCATACAGGCTAGATGTGTACCAAATTTCATCCCCATACATTCAATAGAGGCCGAGTGCCGGGCCGGAAACGATCTATCCGCCCGCCGCCCGACCGCCCGCCCGCCCGCCCGGCGGACGGACAGCATTTTTACCCAAGTGATTACAATACCTTCTTCGAACTTCGTTCGCTGAAGGTAAAAAACATAGTTGTGGCAAATCCAGTTTATTGAAAATTCTAATGAACAGCATTTTTGGCAAATCTTGACAGAATACATAGATTCTCAAATCAATCATTTTGACTAATGTGTTGGCAATTTTCAATTTTCAGCCCACATCAGAGAGGTCCTATAATGTTTTACATCAGAAGTATCTGAGAGAAATGGTGTTCGACCATGAAATGTTCAATTTGATATAAGCCCAGTATTTATGATTCTCTCACATAAATAGCAGGAAGGGTTTTGAATAAAGGCTGTGCAGAGTCACCCTTGTCAAACATGCCACAAGTGGTGACACTTATAATCTCAAACATTTAACTGCCACAGAGGGTTTTTTACCTACAGCGAACAAAGTTCGAAGAAGGTATTGTTATCACTTTGGTCCAAAGTTGTCCGTCCCCCTGGCGGGCGTCCGGGCAGTCGGGCGGCGGGCGGATAGATAGTTACCGGGCCAGTACTCAGCCTCTATTGAATGTGCATGGATGAAATTTTGTGTACATGTAGCCTGTATGGTCTAGTTGTGCCTTTTGATGGTCTGATTGATGGAACTTTTGTAATTTTTGAAATATTGAGAAAAATATTTAAAAAAATATTTTTTTCGTTTCCGGGCTAGGACTCAGCCCCTATTGCATGCACATGGATGAAAATTTGTACACATGTAGACTGTATGGTGTAGTTGTGCCTTTTGATAGTCTAGTTGTGCCTTTTGATAGTCTCAAGGATGGATGTTTTGTACTTTTTGAAATATTGACAAAAATATATTTAAAAATTGTTTTCATTTCCGGGCTAGGACTCAGCCCCTGTTACATGTACATGGATGAAATCACACATGTAGCCCATATGGTCTAATTGTGCCTTTTGATGGTCTGATTTGATATTCAATACTTTTTGAAACATTGAGAAAAATTTCTTAAGATGTTTTTTCTTTCATTTCGGGCCAAAACTTGGCCACAATTGCATGCACATGGATGAAATTTTTTTACATGTCACCTATATGATAAATTTGTGTCTTTTGTGGGTGTGATTCATGGATATTCTATACATCTTGAAATATTAAAAAAAAAAATATATTTAAATTATTATTTTTTGTTTCCAGGCCAAAACTTGGCCATCATTGCATGTCCATAGACGAAAGTTTATATACATTCACTATAAAATATTTAACTGCCTTTCGTTGGTCTGCTTAATAGTTACTCTTAATGCTTTTTGAAATATTCTGACCCATACCTCACAACTTATTCCTTGTTTATGCATGAAACTGCTCCATATCATGTGTATATTGGTCTAGTGAGGTCTTTCCATCGTTCAACATACCCTGGCATGCAGGCGGGCATATAGATAATTTCAGACCAAGATCAGGCCACTATTGCAAATACTACATGCAATGTGGTTCACATCACTTTCATGGTGTAATGTCCTTTCAAAACGTTGTTTTTCGCTGAAGGTTTGCTGCTACACAGCCTATGTTTTATTATTACACCCAGGCAAATGGTCTCAACTTCTATAGGCCTACCTCAGAGTAGACTGTTCCACACAAGAAATTGGCATTTTTTGAAGGTAGGGATATACAGAGTGTGTAGTAATTAAGTCATTCTTTATTATCACTTTCTATCTCCCCCACTAGGATTCTATTTCATGCTGAAATCAATCAGAATTTTAATTCACTTTTAATCATATTTTTACTCTTGTAATTTTTAAAATCATTTCATATATTTATTGTGTATTGCTACAATGTATATTTTATTGTACCAATTTAACCTGCGTGGTTACAATGTAATAAAGCTTTATCTATTAAGACTCAGACATCTTCTTATTGGACTTCCCTTCAAGGAGAGGGGGGAAGGAAGCAGTCTGGTACTCAGAGAGGACTCGGGCCAATTTCCACTAAAAGACTGTTGACTAAATTTAATTTTGAATAATTGAACATCACAATGTCTTCCAAAGCGAAATATTTTGAAATTGAATACATGGGCAGTTTTACAGTATTTGCACTCAAAGAGTCTCATGGGGGGTCAAAATAAAGGTCTGTAAATGAGAATTTTCTTCATGCTATCATCAAATGAACATATTATAGATTCATAAATCAACAAGGACATATGTGATTTGTTGGTTTATTACCAAATTGCCACTCCATAAAGTAGACAAGGTTTGAATTTTGAAAAAAAATGTTTATCAGAGAAAATATCCATGTGAATACTAATTTAACCATTTTTCAATGGAAATCCAGCCGTCTTGTTGCATAGAACTGTAAAAACCAACACAAAACTTAAATTTTGATGAAATATGGCAGAACTTTTTTTCCAAACAATTTTTATGACGAAAGTAAAGAAATTAAACATTCATTACTCTGAAAGTTTATGTTTTAGAGTGTTTAGTAAGGTTCTAGTCTCAATAGACACATGATTGCCAAGATAAATAATGCTTAGATATCCTACTAACCGGAGGTCAAGTTTTGTCGCTGTATGATTTGAACTCATAGTGTTTCCTATGGTCAAAGACAATGTTCTAGCGAGAAAAATCACCGAAAATGACCCAAAATCACTGACTCAGAAGAAAATAAGCTAGAATTGCTCCAAAAACAAGATATTTACATATTATCCTGTTAAGTCACTCTTCTTTTTGCGAAAAATTGCAGTTATATTGATATATTACATAAAATAATTGTCTTATACTCGCAAGCTTGATTTTCTCATAATAGTGTAATTTGATGATCTAAAAACATATTTTGCAATTTTCAATATTTATAAATACCCTTTTTTGGCATCCTGGTTAAATTATTTAGTTCAGCCATGTTCTTTTCCTTAATGAATCCAGTGTTAAAAGACTTGAATCAAAGTGAAACTTCGGATGTACTGGAGAGGACATTTTTTGACATTTTTAATTTTATTTTCTAAGAAAATGTATGTGCATAGCCTGGATATTATTTCAACTTGCATTCGTCACATCAATGAAGAGGCACACAATCGAGCAAAGAAAGCACAAATAGCTTGTTTTTTTCTTCAGACCTGAGTGTTTTTTCCTCGTACTGGAGAGGACACATATTTTTGACATAATATTCAAGCCTCAAATTCCAAAAACTAAGTATAGATTCTGTAATGAATCTTTTTGATTTACCTTCAGACATATATCCAGCTACAAAATTGACACAAATAGTAGACACACTCTTTAATACTGATTCATGAGAGCATATACAGTAATAAATGGTCTATCGAAGACAAACTTTTTGACATATGCCATTTTCTACATTTTGGGAGACAGCTCCTTTCGTATATAACTTATTCACATGAAACCTGTTGTATTTTATGCCCAAGACATAGGTCCAGACAGGCATCATTAACGTGAATCACAACTGCCTGCATTTGCTTTTCTGTGTTGCCATAAAAATATGCAAAAATACCGTGAGACACAAAAAGTGCAAAAATTGGTCATAAATCGCCTGCTGCTTCAAAACTAAGCATCGTTGCAAGGTAAAATTTGGTACACATATACTTCAATGTAGTACAAGACTGCCACCATGACAAATTTCTGTGTACCTGTCATACTTTTCTCATAGCAACTGCTTAAAGACGAAAAAACGGCCGAGTGCAAATACTGTTAAACTGCCCACATATGTATTGAGTAAATTATATTTTAACACAGTATTGTGAAAGAGAAGAACCCTGTGTTTTGAAAGTTGCGCAATTCTTCATTTTGTGTGTTTTCAAAGTTGCCCAAAACCTAATTTTAGTAAAAATTTCAGCGGATCAGACGAACCCACAGTGAGGAGAAACCACATGAATGTTGTAATTGTGTGACCTGGTTTAGTGAGAAATCTGATCTACACAGAGGACTTGACAAACAAATGAGAACCCACAGGAGGGAGAAACCATATGAATGTCATACCTTTCCATTGAAATTTACAGTACAATATAATATATGTGCTGAATTTTTTTACCATTGAGTAGTATAAAATCTACCTGTGTGGAAATCTAGTACATTACTCACGTTAAGAATAACACCTTTAGTCCTTTACCTTTACCTATTAAAAATTCGAATGAACATCGGGTGAATGTGTCACAAGTTTAATGAGTCTAATATATATATATTTATTTCACAAACATAATGTATGGTGTAAATAAAAAAAAAATATATGTAAAGATGATTATTAATAAATAAATACAATTAATTTATAGATAAATATGTCAAAGAGTGCATTAATGTCATTGGGAGTAAATTCAGGCAGTACAGCATTGCGGAGGTCCCTTATGCCCTGAATTGTTGCCATATCCTTGGCGAAACAGTCATATTTCAAAAGACTGAAGTTTCAGAGGGTCAGTACATCTTCTACTATACGGCATTTTCAAGTGACACATATCATATAAATATTTATTTTTATCGGGTTCAGCTTGAAATAAAAAAATCTGTGAAGTTTTAGACACTATGAAGTGATTGGTTTCCGGTGGTAAAATTAATTATTTGCAACTTAATCGCAGGCAAAAAAAATATTTTCAACTTCAGCGCTAGCCGAAAGTTTAGAAAAATATTTATATTGAATTATTGTTTTTCTTGCAAACAGTAAGGCAATCATTCTAACATTACTTTTAACCTGTATAATATTTCAACAGTTTTGAGTATTTTTCATGGCTTAATTATCAAAATCATGCTCTTTATGAAGCTTTTTTTTTTCAAAATTTGGGGAAAAATCAACTAAAAAGGCAACTGAACCAATTTCAAATTTATTTTGTTTTTGTGGTTTGTATTTTATACAGTGGCGGATCCAGACATGGTCATCTAGGGGGGGCCCGGGCGTGTTTCACATTCGCGGGCTCGCGTCGCAGCGTTTTTTCTTCAAAATACTATTATTAATCTCAGTGGTCTAGGGGGGGGGGAGGCCCGCGCCCCCTAGGCCCCCCCTGTATCCGCCACTGTTATATCAAAGTATACTTGGCAATTAAGTTCAAAGCAATTTTCAGTAAAAACATATAATTTTTTGAAGTTCATTTCACCTGCAGATTTTTACAGAACTGCACAATTCCTACAGATCTGCAAGAAGTGTTTTTTGACCTCTGTAATGTTTTTGTTGTACTAAATATTTGAGGGTATTACGACTTTCTATCACACTCAAATTAGAATTTTAGCTTTATCACAATTATATAGACTCCACACAGCTAAGACCCTGTAAAATAAGTTCATCTTAGGGATAAGTGGGGGGCAACCATTAGATGTCCAAGGGGGGGAGGGGGCTGTGATTTTCTTTAAAATGAATAATTTCTAGCTCAGTTTTGGTGAAAAAAAAAATCTTTAGAGGTATCCTTTAAAAATTAATAATTTCTGGAGGGGTTATTTCTTCATTAACATGGTGTCTAAAACTGAATATTTTGGGAATACTCTAAGCAATCCCCTGAATATCTATAGGCCAGGTGGTTTCCCCATTACAATTACTTTTTCAAATTTAAAACAATTAAGCACCTACTAACATATTTTGATTTTTAAAAAAATGGAATAAATGCAATCTGTGAGCCTTCGTGTGAAGGACCCTGTAATAAAAGCCCCAACAAAAATCAACTATTTTTTAACAATAACACCTACCACAGATGGCATTTATTTGCATTCCACACATCCTTTATAACATTAAGTAATGCAAAATATCCTTTCTCCTCTTTTCCTAAATTTTGTTCAGGTTTAATGACCAGTCCTTGCCCTCTATCAAGTTCCATGTACCCCCTGTGTCAATGACGCAGCACGGCTTGGCGGCTTTAGTATCGGCTGCAGTATTTTCTAACTGGTGTCATTGTCTTGGAAATTTAATATCCTACATTTTGAGCTAAGTTTGAGCTCTGTACGACCAGTCTTTCCATGTGAGAAGTCCCTCTGAACCCCTCGAAGTCAATCTCCGAACTTCTGTTGACATGTTCTTTTTCCTTTCATTTCTCTAAAAATCGGCCTGATAAAAATATTTCAAGTATTCTAGATGTTGTCTAATGGTAAAATCTAGATGCTTATATTTTTTTAGATTTTTCAAAGACATAAATCACCTCAAAACCATGCCCCAAAGATTCTGTTATTTCACCAAAGAAGAGATAGCGATGGCCCAGACCTGTGTATGCTAGACCTACTACCCTTCTAAGCCAAGTTCATGGACATACATTATAGAATAAAATAGTTATTAATAAGTTAACGTCATGTACATAGGTTATTAGGCCCTTTGTACACCCCCCACATGGCTTCCCGCTTTTTCCAAAATATTTCAATGAAATCTCAATGAAATAATGACTGCTCCCTCGTGACGTCACGTCGTGATTATCAAACATGGCCGCCGAGTAAACAGAAGTGGCTGCTGTCAGTCAAACAAACGTGAATAAGGCCTCATTCCTTCATGCTGAAGTACAAAACAACATGAAAAAAGTCTGATAGAAGTACAAGGACGAATATTACTTCAATTTCGGGAGGCGTCATAGGCCCTAAAGGTCAGTTTGATTTTCACCCCATGTCAAATCAGAAGGCATCAGACCTGTGTAACAGTGCAGACCTGTTTCTTAGTAGGCCTATATCCCTGTGTTGGTAGCTCTGTCTTCTACCATTTGAAGACCTCTGGTCACTGCGCTTCGCGCAGTGACCTGGCGGTCTCCATAATTTTCCAAGAGAAACTTTATTTGGTTTTAAGTAACTTTATTGTTAATGCAATTATTGAAGTTCTAAGCCACAACTTCATGCACTCGATCTTACGGTTTGAACATATTTGCATAAATGGATTGTATATACATGTATTTATGTAAATGTGCAGATATGTAAAATATAAAGAAATTTTAGCGATGCAGCTATTTGTTTTGGATGATTTTGGATGGTTGTCAATCCCTTGTCTTTATAGTCTGGTGCTCACCACATCAGGATTTTGAGCCTTGAAAAGAAAAAGGAACAAGTGATGTTTTAGAAATCAATATGAATACACACTAAAAGCATGTAGAAAAACAGCAAACAGCACATACATCAATGTAAAAGTGATAATACCTTTGATACTTACACTGTATGTTTCCAGCAATTGAAGCAGAAAATTCACACCTTCGACTGCTAAAGCTTCCGTAAATGACAGCCTTGACTTTGAAGCTGCCTGAAAATGATTTGTCACTGTAAAATGTTGCTCAAGATTGAATGTCATTAAGAGCATGGTATATTGTATTAGTGCAAGCATACAGACAGCATAATTCTGTATTCGTTTGCGTATTATACAAATACAGCATGATGTGAGTACAACATGAAAATTTATTAGCACAAGGAAATTCACATTAAAGAAAACTGTATTTTTTCAATTGTCAGATTGATAGATGAATTTGATATATATTAATCTGTTAAAACCAAGATTGCACTTTCTTATCCTTATTACAGTAGCTAAATTAGTAGGGAAAATAATGTGGTGGGAGAGGAGGGAACTGGGAAAACTTCTTTGGAGGAAATTAAAGTTGATATTTTGAGCAAGCTCCATTTAGAGTGTTTGGATCACACAATCTAGATGCTTGGATAAGTTGCTTTGAAAGACAACTTTGAACAGTCAAAAAACTTATTGGACAGTGGGTATCATTTTTATGGCAATTTCTTCTTAGTAATTTTTTCACTTTATGAACTGACTAACTTAGCTGATAAAATCTATATGCAGATTCTTACCCTATTAATGATGTCAGTGAGACCTTTCATATTTTTCGATGCCTTACTCGCCATTTTCTTTGTCATTTGTTGGATTTTTTCCTTAACTTGTTTTGATCGCGCTTTAACTGCGGATTTTAGGCCTCTTCTTATTAGATCCTGGAAAAATAACCCGGATTAGGAAAGGAGTGGCTCAAGCCAAAGTCAGTAATCAATCAGTCACACTTAACAACCATAACACTTTCTGATGGGTAAGGCAAAGGTCATGGCACAATTTTTGAAGGCAGAAAGATATACCGTACATGCCCATTTCTTACAATGTATATTGGACTCTTTTTTTTTTTTAACTTTGTGAGGAGGCTATCCAACAAAAGGGAAGCATTCAGAAAAAAAAATGATGCATCAGTTTGGATCATGTTTGCAACACAATTATGAAAACTCTCTTTGACAAGATAGTTCAAGTTTGCCTTGAGGTTCATACTCAGGGCCGGATTTACATATGGGCAATTTGGGCAATTGCCCGGGGCCCGGAGGATTAGGGGGGCCCGGAAAAACCAAAAAGAGCTGCCGCGTGCGCAACATCTTGGCACTCACGACGCCGACCAGAGGGCCAAGGGTGAATGGGCCCCTCTAGACCACTAAGATGGAAATAACAGTTTGAAGAAAATATTCTGAGTCATGGGCCCCACAAATGCCAAAACTATGCCCGGGCCCCCATCCCCCGGACTGCCCTGTCTGGATCAGTCATTGGGGCCCCTAACATACAGTTCTTAGTTTTTCTACAACTATACCCTGGCATCACCTTCGATTAGAGTTTTCTTGCAATAGCAGCAGGGGGCCCAAAAAGTGAATTATTACGGGCCCCTGCAATAGCTTTTCCTAACTTTGCTGTTCCCCTTCCCACTTTGGACCCCAAACGACATAATTGTGGGCCCTTGGCCTTGTTTAACATACAGGTGAATTTTAAAACTGTCCCTGAGCCTGTCCTGTGTGGCTTCAGAGCAGTCTGAATTTAATTTGATACGTGAAACCATGAATAATTGTGGACCACCAGAAACAGTTTTCAAAGAACGTACCGGGCTCGGGGGGCCCATAACATGAATGATAATGGGCAGTATAGTACAGTACATTGTAGATAGTGTTTGGCAAAATTTTCAACTGCAGGGGCCCAATAAGTTTACTTAACTGCAATTGAGGTCCTCAATGAGGAACAGCACTTAGATTGCAAAATAAACGTACATTAATAAAAACAGTCGAAAATAAAACCATAAGCAAATAAAAACAGAAGAGAAAGCACCAAATCTGAATAATTGATTAATAAAAATTAACAAATTCTGTCATTCTAAACTACTCTCAAAAGTGTTTTCGACATATCCTTATTGTTAACATTGTTAAAATTGTCTTATGAAGATTACAGCTGTTGACAACCACATTGTTGATTGGTAGTCTTTTAAGCATACTACACATTTTTACAGTAGGACTTGTCAATACAAACTTGGCAAAAGAAAATCTGTTTGCTCAACATATTGCTTTAACTCTGTCAGCTAGACTTATAAGTAATTTACATCTTTTTCAAAAGTTGATACTTGTTTTTTTGGGATGCCCTGCGTTTAGGTTTAAGCTAAGCCAGCAGGTATCAAAGGCAACATATGACTTTGAAAGGTATTAGCCATAGACATGTAATGCCATCTGGTAAAAGTATATTTTAATTTTCACTTTTGCTATGTATTTCTCATTTATTACCAAGTACTTTGTTTATCACCTGGGCCTGTGCTTTGATGTCCAGCTTTAGTCAGCAAATTTCAAGTTACTAGCTGGCTATCAATCTCTTAAATATTATGCTAAAACAGATACTGATGACGAACAATAGTAATTTACTAAATTGGTAAAATGTTGATTACTTCTTTTTTCTGATTCTTTAGAATTGCTCATGTCACAGACTCGCAGTCATGTTTTTTAGAAATAGGATATCTTCATCTCAATTTTTGTAGAAACTCAAATTAACCAGCCTACTGTGATCTATTTCAATTGATGACCTGCAACTTTTAAAGAGTTTAAGTTACAAAAAGAATCACGAGCGCTTACATTCAGCTATTCGAAGACCTCAATGCATAATGTCACAACAGGCACCATCTTTGCCATTGAAATGAACTGTCAATTTGTCACTGGCTAACTCGTGACCTCACTGATAAGTGGCTGAGTAGTTAGATTCACTAACAGACTTTAACGACAATGAGGCCGGAGGCGGGGGGCCCGGAGGGCCCAGAATGTCGTGAATGCCCAGGGCCTCATAATATCTAAATCCGGCCCTGTTCATACTCATATGCTAAATTGTGACAGTCTGCTTTTGAATTTTGAAATCGTTTGTTGTGGTTCAACTTCTTTTGTTTTTTCATGGCATGAGTTCTTACCCTTTTGGTGAAGATATCCTCTTGCCCATCCTCATCTCCATCAAGGAGTTGTCTCACCTTCTCCAGGTCTCTCTCTATATTCTCCACATCTCTCCTCATTCCATCCTCCTCGTCATTATCCACATGTCTTCCCTGCAAGATCAAAAACCAACTAATATGGTATTTATCATGCTATAAAGTCATTGACCCCTTCGTCTTTCCAAGCCCAAGTATAGGGTGCTCATCCACACAAACTTGCATGCAGCCTTTTCTCACAAACTAGAAGGACATAGGCTGGGTTTTACGTTAAAAATGTATAATTAATATTTTGCCCCTCACCTTCCACCATTTCATGGGTATTATGCCAGTTTATGAAATTTGTGCAGAAGTGCACAAATGACTGCACTCTGCATATCTCACAGAATTAACTGGTTAAGGGACCGTTCAGAATTTATGACTGGGGGGGGGTGGGAGTTTTGCCAGAGGGGGTACTAACTTTTCACACGTGTTTCAAGGGGGGGTATTAATTTTTGACTTTATCCGCGCTTTTTTACGCGCTAAAGTCTGTGAAATGGAGGGAATCTGTACGCATTAACCTTTAAAAACATTAAATATGTGTGTATTCGTTTATGTGTGAAAGGGGGGGGTACTAAAAATATGCATGAAACCTAGGGGTGGGGTACTAAAAATCCGCCTGAATCTCAAGGGGGGGGTATCAATTTTTTACGGGAAGTTCTGGCAAAACTCCCACCCCCCCCCCCCAAGTCATAAATTCTGAACGGTCCCTAAGTCTAAACTGAAATGGGTAGGCCTATGGGTCTCCTTAATAAAGTATTTTTCATTGTCATTGTCATTGTCATATTATCATTTGTGAAGACATACCGAATTACTGATACTGGTGAAACAGTCACTTGCAGTATGTATAGATACCATACTTCACCTATCCCTTTCTTATCCACATAATTCCGCAACTGACTATCATGTTATTACATGACCATCATTTTGACAAAACGAAATTGCTTACCTTTGCAACTGAAGCATAATAAGACAGCAGGCAGAGACAGATTACCAGAGAGATCTTCATGATGGCAGATTCTGAATCTGGCCAATTGACCTATACTTGATGCTTTTATATGTCACTAATTTCCTTATATTTTAATCAGGTGGCATGATTTCCTCGAAAGTTCATCTCATATAATGTAATTGTGACAATTACAAATGGCATGTTATATTCTCCACTAATTGATTTATCATCAAAAAGAGGAAATTGATAAAATAGTACATCAAGAAGTAAATCGCCTTGTCTCTTTGTAAAAGGAAATTGTTTAATTTTGGTAGATCAAAGGTTTAATATCAATCTGCATGTTTCCTTGTTAACATTTTAATGTCGACCATTTTGTAAAAATTTCAAATAACATGTTTTGTCACCCGCTAATTTTTTTTTAGCAGATTGCGTTGCTCAAATGGAACTATGTCATCTCTTGTGAGGAAAACTTAATGGGTGTTTACAAATCATACATGGTGTACAGTGCCAAATTGCAAATATGAGACTTTTCCGAAAATCATTTTTATGCCCTACATTTCATGGAATGCCGCAATGTTTTTAAACCATCAAATTATACATTGTAAGTTAAATTTGTATCGGAATGACCACACCTTCATGTCTGCAAATACAGATCATATATCTCATAGCACAGTTGACATTAATCTAGAAAAATGCCTTGAGAATGCAAATTTTCCCTATTGAAACTGCACTGTAAAATTTGAGTTTTCAGTCAGCTCAAATGATCGAGTCAGATGGTTGTTGCACAATTAATTTCTTTGAGATAACATTGCTTATTGTCATAACTCTTAACTTAAAACAACCAGCTAAGTCAGTTTAAACAAATATTGCAACCATCTCACTCAGTCATTTAAGCTGATTTAACATTTCAAATTTTGCTGAATGAAGATCAATTACAAATAATACAACAATCCAGATGGAAACCAAAAGTATTGTATATTGAACAAAAATATAATATTATTACGCTGAATTTTAGTGATAGCTGTATAAAATAAGATCATATAGGTTTGCCATGAGGAATCATCGAGTATCGTGTGTGCATGCGAATTGGATTGGGTTCAATCACAGGCATGAGATATCCATGAAGATTGAAGACCCCCATGGCATGATCAGTTGGTCACTTTTGTCGATCTAGAGTGGTTTCTTGACCCTTTGGATAATCGGAGCACATTTGCTCATAACACCACCAATATTGCACAGTGTTGACCAAGCCAATTTCCGGTGAATGTATCAACCAAGAATATGCAATGAGCTAAAAGTGAGAACCCAGAGTGTTCCATGTTGTCAAATTAGGGTATAAATTATGATTTTAAAATAACTTTGTTAATTCCGTTCCTCTCTTTGGCGTCGCTATCAAAATTGAAATTGAAGATTGAAATTTATAACCGACGCAGAAACTATCTGAGGCATGCAATTCTGGTTTTATTAGCTGATTAGTTTCGCACTATTTTATTGACAGGATACTATAGCATCAAAAAGAAATTGCGATGAAAGCTGGTGTGTCTTTGTTGCCATCAGCGATCATCCTTGGTGATTTTGCAGAATCCTTGTAAAGATATTGTCGGTGTATACTGTATAGTGCAATGTCAGAAAAAAGCTTCCACGATCATCACTGACATCAGGGCCCCGGGTGGGGGGGAGGGGGCAAGCCGTCATGACATTTTCCTAAAATTGTTTTCATGGCTTTGTCGCATGCCTTTTATTGTATCATATGCTTAACATGTCTCCTTTGTAATCTCTTCACTGTAATTTCTGACCTTTGTTCACTACTGATAATAGTTCCGCTTTAGAAAAGCTATTTATTGATTTTGATTCCCCATTTTGTTCAAATATAAAAATCTCATCTTTTGGCAAAACTCCCTATCTTTTGCATAATTTTCCTCCCTTTTGTACCACCATTTCCACATTTGGCTTGCCATTTCCCCATTTGCCCCTACCATTTTTCCAACCATTTCCCCAATTGTTCTCTTATTTTGTGCCATATATGATATTTCTTCAAAAATTTCCCCAAAATCTATTCGTACACCCAATAAACAAATACAGAACCCCTTCTTACTAATACTATGCTACTGACGATCATTACCATTCTGGTTTTGAGTAAATAAGCTGTTAAATAATGATTCAGGTCTGAAAGTGTTCTATCAATAAATTATATATTTTTATTAATTTTATTTCCACCGCTACTTTGTAGTATAGTGGTCCATATAAAATCTAGTTTTACCTGAGGGTAGGCCTACACACATTAAACATTAAGCCTTTTTTAGCAGCCCATTCATCTGACATTCAACAGAAGATAAATAACAGTGAAGAAACACATCTTCTTCCTAAATTAAGTCTGCCTTTGGCAAGACACAAGCATTAATATGGGTGAAGTCCATCAATCTATGGCAGCTGAATGTGTGCCGAATGTGTATTACAGCAGCAATTATTGAAATTTGTCTCCAAATGCCTACTTTTTTTTCAGATACAATGTAAATATTCTATTATTCATGTTATACTCAGATTAGCGCTATGTCTGATGAAGTGTATCTTTCCATTTGGGATTAAGAATTATGATTTTACGTCAACTTGAAAACACCCATCCAAATATTAGCGATTGATGAGATGTGATCAAGTCACTAATAAAACTAGAACAGAATACCATATAACATGTAAAGTATTAACCAACCATGCTGCTTACATGCATTATTCATTGGCCCATTGCTACTTAGAAACAGCCATATTTGCCAGCATGCACACTTGACTCTCAGCTGGACACTGGTCAGTTTGCTCATCTCTTTTCGCTGTCCTCGTAGCTGAGTGCTCTCCTAATCAATTGCTGTCAGTGCTACATGTATATGGCTAATAGCTTACATATCTGACAATTTGTTCCTCAACCAAGCTGGATTTCAAGCGTTCTTGACGAGGTAAACATGATAACTTACCTCTTTTAGAATCCTAATCTATACCTAAACTTAGTTTTGAATAAATAAAAAGTATTCTTCAGAACCTTGGTGACACACCCCTAACCCGTCAAGTGTCCAATTCATCACGACCCTTTCCCTTTCGTTTATTTGCCAATCACTTTGTGCCCATGTCGCAACTGACCCAATCCATACAATGTATCTGTCTTGTTTCTACAGAGGGATTGCAATGGCAGGGTTTTCTGGCATGATGTGACTGAGGAGTGAGGACATTGTCATGAGAGGTCTGGCCAAGTGTTTTAGATCCATAATGCGTGATATGCTCAAGCATACCTGATTTGAATGTCCTCCAATTACAACGCTGTAATGTGATATCACACTCCCACATCAGAAACAATATGTCTTTATACAAACTGTCTGGATGGATGACAATGATAAGTTACAATGAATGTCTGTTGAATTGCATCATTAAAATAAAGAAATAGCATTTATTATAAATTGCTTACAGTCACAGAGATTGAGAGATTCCGGCCACAGGATTTTGTGCTATGAGGGGTTGGGGAAGACAGCTTGTCAGGTCTGGCCTTGAGAATCATGAGTTTTGTAGGCCTACTTTTGTGGACGGAAAAAAAAAGAAGAATGATGAACATTGCAGAAAAAAAAATTATCAGCACATAAGGCGTGAGCTATAACAAGGTTACCTTTGTCAGCCTAGAACTGCACTCATACGTATCAATTTGCACAAATGTATGCCACAATAATTACCAATTATAAGCCAAACTGAATAATTTTTTGCATTAATAGCACAAATAATGAAATGGATTAGCAAGATATTCACATTGCCTTCATAGGGACTAAAATGGGCTATTCTGACATTAATCATATTTATTCACTGATGAGCAAGGGCTATGACCAGTGTCTTTGTGAGGTTTATTAAATGATGAGCATTGAAAAGTTGTTACGAAAGTAGATCGGCAGAGCTCCTGAGTACATTAGCAAAAGATTAAATGAAATATTACTGACATAAGCTACCTAGTACATTATGAACTAAGTAACCACCATCAAATCGTAATAACATAGTAAGATCCTCGAGCATCTTCAGCATTTTTAATAGGAATCCACAACTTTTTGTTGCATCGTTAGAAAGTTCAATTGTATCATCAAGTTATTTTATGATGACTCATTGAATATTTCCCTTGACATTTAATTTTATTTCTCATCCAAGCATAATTTTTGATTTCCATTATTTCTATAATATCATGACTCATGAAATGAAATTAATTGCAGGGTTTTTCTTGCAAAGAAAAATAACTGATCATCCAGCTGCATCATCAAACTGGTTAACGATTCATGTACTTTCCATCCAAATCTGTTGTAAATCACACATCATTTAGGCACCAACCAGATGGTCTTTGGGGGGGGGGTTGGATATTTGGTGAAAAAAAAAGATTGTTTGTTTCCACCTGTAGCTAGGATATCGTAATGTTAAAATTCTGATAAAAAAGTTTGACGAGAGCGCGTATGCGAAAAAAATTGTTCGTCGGGGTAAAGTCCATAGCTCCCCCCAACTATCGTCTGGTCGGCCCCTTATTACTATGTCGTTTATGATACACAAAAAGCCTTCAGTTTTTCTTAATCCATGTGAGCTGCTCTGGGCTGATGAGGCAATAATAATTGGCTCGGTTTGCTAAAATCTCCCAGTGGTGGGACGAAGCCTGTGAGATATTGCAAATAAAAAAGGCTCAGCTTCCCAAAAGGCAAACTATTTGGTAGTGTTTGCCCAGAACGCAATGCCCGAATGCAAATGGGCGAGGAAGATATGGGCACTGTCATCCTTCTTATATCAGGAAAGAGTTGCTTATGAGGCTCAATGGTAAGTGGCTGGGGTTCTAAACGGGAATGTGGCCGAATCGCTTTTCTCAAATAACTTATTATGTGACCTCACTGTCTCATAGCCAATTATGAAGGCCAGATTGAAAGTTCATGTATCTCATTTGCTAGGATGCGGATCCAAGGGAGTAGAGGTTCCTTGAAATTAACATAATGGCAAACGCAATACTCCATCTTCTTCTATACATGTGCTAGGTCAGTCTGGTGTACTTCGTCACCTGAATGGTAGACCACAATTTGTCGGCAACAACGTGAATTATTAGATGCAAATTGGCGATTATAAGTGGTGCTTCGTCACTTTTGATTTACAGTTCTGCACTGTAAAATTTGAAATTTGGTCAGCTCAAATGATGGAGTAGAGATGGTTGCACAATTTGTTGTTAAGCTAACATAGCTTGTTGTTTTGACTTATGATAATTTTACTGTGTTGGCTTTCAAATCTTACAGTGTGTGCATCCCCAAGTTAATTACCAGTTAGGCCTATTTTTATGATAGATTAATTAATTAATCAATAGCACTAATGAATGTCATTAACGTACAACGGAGAGATAATTATTCCATTTGCTTATGAGGCCAGTTTTTCAAACTGACATAAAAGAATTCATGACATCACTTTTCTCCACAGAATAAGATGTCCCAGAAAAGAATTCACATTCAGTCTCAGTGTCAACAATAATCATCTGTTAAAAAGGTCTTGAAACTGTTTCATAGGATTGACGCTGGGGGTCTTGGGCCACTGATGAAGAGGGCTTTACAAAAATATTGAAAAGTTTGGTTCTTCTCACACCTCAGGTGTGCATCCCTTGTGTTTCATGGGTCATGCGAATTATGTCCTCATTTGAAGGCCACCATTTAAATTGATTCTTTTATTTGCACTTTTGCATGTTGTGCACACGGATTAATCTGGTGCAAGCCTTGAATTCAAGGGCGTAAAAGTGAAAAAATGGTTTGGGCCTTTCAACAGGTTTTTTTTTAGTAAATATCGTAATAGTACTTGTAAGGAAGGGGAGACTGGGGCATGTAATACCTCGGGGCATGTTGGACCATCCCCGTTGTTTTTTTTAAATAAAATACAGAGTTATCCAAATCCCAATGAAGAGACCTGTTGTAGTTTGCTCTTTAGCCAAAAATTTACACGAGCATTGAAGGAAAAGTGTAAGTTGCATTTCAGGTTTGGACCAGCATGGCCGGGGCATGTTGGACCGTAAAATTGTAACTTGATTGCCTGATAATAAATAATGGGCAAAATGCCAGCTGTGTAATTTCTGACATTTTTAGAGCATCTAGTTGAATCCTGTACAAATATTCGGATATAATTATTCTGCAATGACACACTAGTGTGTTTTGTACTCAGTGAGAATAAAATGTGGTGTTTGCTTACTTTCTTGGACTTTTCAGGATTTTATTCCATGGTCAAACGTGCCCCACATGGCGGTCCCACAACAACAACAGTTCTTAAGATTATTTTTCTCCACAACTACAAGACGTAGACCAACCTGGTTTGGTATAAGAGCAGAGTAAATGTTCGGGAATCAGTCAGTAAATATATTTTTCATATATTTAGAGAAGTTTTTGATTGATAACCATAAAAAAAAAAGCTGACCTTAATAGCCCGGTCTCCCCTACTTTCCATGTCTGGTTTTAGTCCATTTGTCAAATCACTTGCGAGATGGAAATTCGCAATTTAGGGAAGGTCAAAGTCTCAGTATCCTGACATGTATGAAATTGTATGTGTATTTTTACTCATAAAACTGTTAATATGCCCCCTAAAGCCAATTCTTCTTTAATTCCATCTCTCATATAGCCCCTCTTTCATTCCCATGTAAATTTTCAGCTCATATGAAGGTGTTTTAGAACTTCCTCAAGAGTGCCAAAGATAGGAGGTTAACATTGAATTTTCATGTGAAAATGGCCATTTTTGCTCACAAATTATTGGTTTTGGTCAACCCAAATGCATACAAAGATACATAATTCTCCTTCGTGCAAGAGGAAAATGGTCACTTTCAAGATGACTGGTCAATCCTTAGATTATTAGGACAGATGAAGAAATGCAGGAATGGAAACATTCTAGACCCCCACATTTTTGAGTGGAATTTTAGAATGGAATAACATGTGAATTAATTTTCTGAATCTAAACTTGTTGAAGGGCCTCAGATGTTTCAATCAAAGAATAGATGGCAAAGATTATGCTTAAAAGCTTTCCGCCCTTGCTTCCATCAGGTTTTTAAACACAAGATGTCTCACCTTCAGTCTCAAAGAATTCAATCTCCTTGGGAGCTTTTACTGGTATTCAAAGGAGCCTCTCAATTTCAACAGCAAAAGTAACCAAGGAGACTAATGGCATTTAAGGATCATCTCCTTACAGGCAGATTTAATGGCTGGATATTTAACATTTACTGATCAAAGGATGTCTAAATATTTGTTTTGTTAATGGACTAATCAGACATTTGAATCATTCAGAATTTTAAGCTGTAGGATCACAAAGCAAATGAGGAAAATATTTGCCGCTATAGCACCTATACAGCTGAAGTACATAGGATACAAATGTCGGAATTCTGTGTTTTCATGGTGAAGCACCACATGTTTGGGGATGAGACAAAATTTGCGAAAGTATGAAATAATACTACAAATTTCTTTTTAGTGCTCTGTTGTTTTTAATGCTCTTTTATTCACTTTTTAAAAACCAATGTATATCTTTTGATGTGAATACAGAACTTCAAACACGCAAACTGGTGCCATCCCATATTTCCATGCCGTCAGCGTAGTGATAAATTGGATGAGATGTGATTTGTGAAATACATTGCATGTGTCAAAAACTATCATCTTATCATTTTCACAAGAGACTGGATACATCTTTGCTTACTTTATCTCTAACATTCATTACAGGTAATTTCATTACCATGCGATTCTTGTCATTCACACTTGGCTGCGATTAATCAATGGTAAACCAGCTCATACTACGTTTGATAAATCAAATGTGTGACGTTCTGTTGTTTCTGAACCAATCAGATTAACTAAAAATGATAATGTATTTGGTGGATCTAGAACCTAAGTATCATGTACAAATGAAATCACCTGTAACACAGGAAGTAAGCACATCCTAGCCCACTGAAACTTCAGAATGCACTCTAAAAAATTTTGGATATTAGTGGTATTTTGCAAAACCAGTGTGTACAATAAAAAACCAGTTTGGTATTTTTCGACTATATTTGGTATTCTTCAGAGCAGGTGGTATTTTTCATGAAAATTGGTTTTGGTCATGGGGAATTTTGGTATTTATAAAAACCAAACTTCTGAAAAAGCACATTTATTATGACCCATTTTAATATACTTGCGGAATAATGATTTGAGATGTTTAGAATGTTAATGTTGTGTTTCATGTTTTAAAAATTCATGTATGTTACTTTATTTAGAAGTTTTAAGAGAGAGGACTAACTATGCTGTTTATTAGTGATGGCTACTGGAATATCGAATTAGGTATTTTAATAATCTCTCAGGGCTCACTCACTGGTTGACCTCATGTAAGAACACAAAACTGTGAACATGTTGCCTGACAAGAAAAGCTGTTTGTTTATCAATCAAGACTTAAGAAGGTTTAAGGCAGAGTTCATTAGTCTCAACACTGCAGTGGAAATGTGTGCATGTCAGTGTGAAGAAGATTGAGAAGAACTTGGTAAGTTTTTTTTCTCTCTCAAATTCCTTAATTAAACTCCTAAGAAATATGCATTCTGAATACAACTGTGTTTATTTTGGTAAGGTGTACAGAATGTCTGGTTCATATATATGACATTATACGTAAATCAAACACATGGATAGCGTTATGATATAACAATGACCCAAGGCATTCAATACTGTGAATATTGCATTCTACCTGTGAAAGGATTCAAGATAATTTAAAGGGCCACACTCATGCACTTTTTTTATAAGCTGAGAGCTTCACGCATTATATTTGCAGAAACACTATGTTGGTCCTTTTAAAATTATTCCAAAATAAACCAATTAAAACTGACTTTTACGACCCCTCTTGGAAGAACAGTTCTTCAGTGACGTGGGTCAGGGTTTTAAATAAACAAATAAATGTGCTTTATCAGGACTTTTGGAACTGATAGGCCTAGCTGAGAAATGTTTTAAAAACAGAGAAATAAAACTGACTTGCCAAGGAAAATGACACCTTCAACAATCAAAACGATGTACAACTGTGATGACCTGTGATCTTCATTTCATTCAATAGTTCTGCCCCCAAAATAACATATTGAGTGTCTCAAGGTTAACAGTGACTGACTTGGACCAAAATTGACAAGTCTAGACCGCAAAAACAAAGAGAGAACATTTTATAGCCATATTTTCATAATCGATTTAAATATAAGCCCATTTTTGACTATCTAACTGCATGTCTATCTATCTATCCATCTATCTATCCATCTATCTATCCATCTATCTATCCATCTATCTATCAATCTATCTATCCATCTATCTATCCATCTATCCATCTATCCATCTATCTATCTATCTATCTATCTATCTATCTATCTATCTATCTATCTATCTATCTATCTATCTATCCAACTATATATCTATCTATTAGTCTTTATGCACTTAATTATATATACCATTTTTGTATGTTGTTTGTATGATTTTCTGTATGAAATAAATAATATATATAATATCTATCTAACTGGTAGTTTATGTTATATTTCAGTTTTTGTCACAAAATGCGATCTGGACTTGTCACACATTGAGCAAATTAACTGCAGTCCAGTAAACTCAGTAGAACTAGCCAATCAGCACACAATGCAATATGCAAATACAAATGATTGACAGAGATGTTGCTGGAACTCCTCTGGAAATGTTTTCACAGTTTCAGTTTGTCTCAAGTTCGTTTTGTCACCTTTATGTAACAGAATTTATTAATCCACTCAGTATATCACAGTCTTGTTTGGTGGTTAAAATAGCAAGTGTCTTGTTCTCTCATTGTCCACAAGAGCTGAGGAGGGAGGGGGAGGGTCACCCAGCCTCATGTCACTGCATAGCTGACTGAACATGCCAATTTTATAAATTTTTCCTGATCTATGGTGAAAATCAATTTTGGGAGATGTTAGCTGAATGCACTCGCAACATCTGATTCTTGCATGGGAAGATATGTTTTTTAAAAGTTGGATTTTGATGAGTGTGTGCCTTTACGGCAGCATGAAATTGTGATTTGGCACATGGAATACGCAGTTCCATAATTTTCACCGGTCTTCTGCCGTAGGGGAGACCGGGGTATTGTGCCACCAATTGCATGGTTGAATTGAAGGTCCATCAAAATTATGAACAAAAAAACTGCCAAATATTTTAATGTGAAAAAGTGTGTATCAGAAATTAAGTATTTTTAGGTAAATGTACTCTGAAGACCAGCATTATAATTGTTTTTCAATTGTGTAATTTGGCATTTAATGGAGTGAAAGATTTTGGGCAAGTTGTGCATTGGTAAGCTGCACCAATGGTATGATATGGGATTTTAATTCTCTTTTGAAACATTTTTACATTTTTGCTTGTTTCACACACTGTCTTGTAAATGTGGTGAAGAAATTAAGGCTATTAGAAGAATTTATAATTACAAACATGTTCCAAAAAGCATATATACTAATTATACTTTTAAAGTTTTTGGGGCTTTATATGGGCCATCAATGTTCTGTGATAACTTTTGTTTCATGTATTGGAGCATCACTGCATCAGCTATAATTATGTCATACACATGATACATAATTAATCTTTGAAGAAATTGGTGAGATTTGAGGTCTCACCAGATACACTGAGCTACACAACTTGCCCCATAATGTGGCACAACTTACCTGCTAATGGTCCAATTGTGCTGACAGCTATACTACATTAATTATGATAATAATGTTATTATTATTTTCATACCTGATATTCACGTTTTTCTGACAAAGGTACAGTCACCCACAAATTTTTACCCCACATTTGGTTGAGTTGTATAGTGTTTCTTATGTGCTTTACTATTCTCTAGGTGAAATGTGCTACATATGCCTGTGAATTATACAAAATTACATACAGTACTTTTACTGATATTTTTAAAAATCTTTGACATTTTAAAAGATAGTTTTTTACCTTCTGTTTCAGAAGAAGAATGGCATGTTCCTACTAAGGCCCTTAACACAAAAAACTGCCTTTGGAAGAAGTTTGCGCCATAAAGCAAGTTGGGAAAAATATAGATAATGCTTCTCAAGGTAGGTAAGTTGAATAACGGCTCCTCCTTATCTTTTCAAATTGACAAATACTTATTGTATATAGTATTCTGATATTCTCTTTTGTTAAAATGAGCTTATTTTGACCAATCTTCAGTCAAATAATGAGTGAACAGCGGATGTTGCATAACCAAGGCATTGATTTAATTGAATGAAGTTATTTGATATATTTTTGGCATTATCCTCCTTGCAAAAACTCATGGATGTATCTACCTACTATTTCTGATATCACTAGGAAACCTTGCCCCACTGCCCCACCGAGAGTACCAAAGGTAAATGTCTACTTCCTTTTTGTAATATTGAGGTGAGTGCGAACAGTATGAGATCTTTTACTGGTAAAACACACAGTGAGAAGACAAGAATTCAGAATTCATATTCTGCCAGTGTGTAGGGAATCTACGAAATAATGGAAGTTTTTATAAATGTTAGTCAGCAATGAAATGTGGAGTTTTAGCTCCAATAGTTCCAGTGAAGGTTTTGCAGATAAAGTTTTTGATGTATAAATAATGACTACCTTGACTGAGTTTTTCTGTTTTTTGTTTTTGTTTTTTTGCATCGAAGTGATATTTGGATACCAATGCTCATCCACTTTCCACTTTCAGATCCCAATGATGCACACTGCAAGGTTCGATTCAAAAACAATCGTTCACCTTTCATCCATCCGAATTGACCTAAAAGCGCATAAATAGTGATACGAGAAGGAAAACTTCAACCAACAATCATACCATCCCAATACTGTTCATTAATAATGACAAAAAATATCCTCTTGGCTACTGAGAGGGGAGAGTTGGTCTCGTGATAGTATGCCGGGCTGCCAATCGCTGGGTCCGGGGTTCGAATTCAGCTCTGGAGGGACTTATTGCTTCGTCCTCCTACTGAGCCTACCAAGTGCACTAATACAGGACGTAAAGCCCCAATCATCCATCCATCCTCAAGATTGGCAAGTGAAGACTTTGATACAAACTAATGATACTGACATTTCGATAGACATGCCACCCTGACTTGCCGCTTTTGGAAATATAACCAGTCATTAACAATATAATGTTTTCTGCAAGTTATGTGTCTTTATTTCAATCAATTCATACTTTTGTTAATCACTGCTTTCTTGTCTTTTGATTACCAATGACTGCTGTGATATTTTCATTTCGTGTGTTTGATTACCGATGACTGCTGTGATGTTTTTATTTCATGTGTTTGATTACCAATGACTGCTGTGACATTTTTATTTTGTGTGTTTGATTACCAATGACTGCTGTAATTTTTTTATTTTGTGTGTTTGATTACCAATGACTGCTGTGATGTTTTTATTTCCAAGGCCAAAGTGTGGTAAATGAGTGTCAATATTGGTTTTTCAATAAATTTTTATTTAGTAATATCAATATACACAATTATTATGTATTTTTGTGAATGTGTATATGTAAAAATAAACATTGAAATCAGATCCATAGAATTTTTTTTTTTTTACTTTTAACTACAGAATATTTTAAGAGAAACGTGAAAATATTGATTATTTATTGATACTAATGCTGAAATACTGGTAAACCTGCATTTGAAAAATTTGGATGATAATAAATCAAATTTGGTATTTTCCATAATGATCTGCCTGCCTGTGGGATGGTTTTGATAGCCTGATTTATCATATTTGATTTATTACAGTACCTTGAATAGCACCAGTATATCAATCCAGAAACTTCGAAATACTATTTTCATTGCAGTTTACAATTCATATTGGTATTTAGAAATTTCTATGAAATGATGTCGAAAACCTACAATTGGGTAATAATAATAATAATAATATGGATTTATATAGCGCTAATTTCAGTAAACTGCTCATCAGCGCTTTTTCAGATCAGATCACTTGTAGGAATTCTGAAACAAATGGGTTTTTAGATTCTTCTTGAAGCTTTCTAATGTTTGTGCAGTTCTCACTTTTTCAGGCAAAGTGTTCCAGAGTTTTGGTGCTGCATAGGAAAATGCTCGATCTTCAAACTTATTTTTGTTGCATGGAGCAGGTTCTGCTAACAGCAGCTTGTGGTTGCTTCTCAGGTTATGTTCTTGTTGAGATTTGACTTGAACAAGTTCTTGGATGTATTGCGGTGCCTGATTGTTAAGTGCCTTCCATGTAGTTGTCATCAATTTGAACTGAATTCTTGCTGTGATTGGTAACCAGTGCAGTTGTTTCCTACTCTGGCTGACACTTTCATGTTTTTTCAATCTCTCAATTAAACGAACTGCCGAGTTTTGAGCTACCTGAAGTTTATTTATCAATCGGGTAGCAGTGCCATACAACAGCCCATTTCCGTAGTCTAAATGAGGAGTGACAAGTGTGTTGACAGCAGTTTTAACTACTTCTTTGTCCAGGTTTTTTCGCAGTTTCGATAGGTTTCTCAGATTGAAATATGCACTACGACACATTTTGTTGATCTGCTTCTCCATGGTCATATTTTTGTCGAAGAGCACTCCTAAATTGCGGACATGGTTGGCAATTTTGATTTCAACATTGTCAACATTGATAGATGTCATTTGAAGTTTCTTCAGTTGGTTTGGTGCTCCAATCAGAAGAAGTTCAGTTTTATCTCCATTATTACACAGCTTGTTGTCATGCAAGAAATTTCTGATTTCAGCAATACAATTTTCCATTTTCAGTTTTGCATGTTCTTCACCCAAAAAGGTTGGTTTAAACGACAGGATAAGTTGCTCATCATCAGCGTACTTCTGATCGTGAACTTCATTTCTACGTGCTACTTCACTGACTGGGGCAACATAGGAGTTAAATAAGATTGGTCCGAGTTTGGAACCTTGAGGAACTCCAAAACTGAGAGGAAGTTTGCTTGACGTTTTATCATTTATTATCACTGACTGTGCCCTTTCAGAGATATAAGATTTGAACCATCTTAAGGCTGCACTTTGCACCCCATACCTGTTACGCAGTCTTTCTAACAAAATCCCATGATCAATTGTGTCGAATGCAGCAGACAAGTCCAGCAATACCAGCATTGTCACTTCCCCATTGCTCAGATTAAGCATAACATCATTGTGGATTTTTGTTAAGAGAGTTTCTGTGCTATGAAATTGCTTGTATGCTGATTGTTTTTCATCCTCAAGATTGTTCTGAGTGAGGTGATCAACATACTGTTTGATTGCAGCGCTCTCAATGATTTTACTCAGAAAAGAAAGGTTAGAGACTGGCCGGTAGTTCTTTTTGATCAATTCAAGACCTTCTTTCTTCAAAAGTGGTTTGACAAGAGCATGCTTTAGTTCAAGGGGCATTTCTCCCAGCGTTAATGACATATTAACAATTTTCGTTATGATTGGCAGAAATTCATCAATACATTCAAGCAGCAGCCAGGTTGGCATTGGATCTAGTTGGCAGTGTTTGACTGGCATTTCAGTGATGAGTTTCTTAACTTCTTGTTCTGATAGAGACTTAAACTGATGTAAATTGTGGCTGAGGTTGGTTTGAGAGGCATCGGTTGTGATCTTCGTTCCTGAATCTAATTTAGATCTGATGATTTTTATCTTTTCATCAAAGAAGTTGTTGAAATCATTCGCTAGTTCTGTTTCATTTGTGTGATGGGGAAGAGGCAGATCTTGTTTTCTGTTGAGTTGAGAATTTAGAAGTTTGAACATCGCCTTAGAATTTCCTTTTGTGGCTTGAATTTTACACCTGAGATCGTCTGATTTAAGCTGATTAAGCTTTTCATTGAGAGCATTTCGTTTTTCTTTGAAGATATTCCAGTCTTTTTCTAAACCAGTTTTTCTCCATAATTTTTCTGCTTTTCTCTTTTCCTTTTTAAGAGGCTTTATTTCTTGATTTGTGAATGGGTTGGGTTTGCGCACTGTCACAAGTTTAGTCTTAACAGGGGCGTGTCTGTCAAAAATCTTTTCAGTTGATTTGTAGAGTGACACAAGTCTGTTCAAGTAGACTGATCGATTATGGTGTTGTAGTTTTTGTGACAGATGCTGTTCAATGTCTTTCTTGAATTTGGCTATGTTTATGCTGCGGGTCTTTCGGAAGGAAATCTTTTTCTGTGGATTCTTGCCCTTGTTAATGTCTATATTAAAGAGAATACAGTTATGGTCCGACAGTAGGTCACTGACAGCACAATCTATGAGAGTTGTTGTTTTATTGGTTATCACCAAATCAAGTGTGTTTCCGTCTTTGTGTGTTGGTGAAGATACATGTTGAACAAGGTCAAACATTTCAAGAATGTTGTTAAATTGGATAACTTTGGCATCGTCTGGTTTATTCACATGAAAGTTGAAGTCTCCGACTACTATAGTTTCATTGTGATAAGTCTGATAGTGGGATAAGAAGTTTGTGAATTCATTAAAGAATTCTGATAAACTGTATTTGTTCTTTTTAGAGGGTTCTGGCCTGTACACCACAAGAATCGTGACAATTCTTCCATTTAATTGCAACTGAATTTCCATGTGCTCAAAAGTCTTTGTTTTCATGCTTTCTTTCTTCATTGCTCTAATGCCTGTTTTTATAATGCATCCTACTCCACCTCCAGGTCTACCCTCACGTGATGAACCTAAGTAGAAACATTCACCATTTCTTTCCAGTTCACCAATTTCAACTCTGTCATCTGCTTTTAGCCAGGTCTCAGTGAAAAGAAAAACGTCAAGATCAAATTCATCTCTGAAATCTTTCACAACTTGTGTTTTCTGTCGTATACTTTGAGCATTCCATATGCAAGCTTTCAGTGGGCGGGACCCCCTCGGATTTTCAGAGCCAAGTCGAGTGTCTGTTTCTGCAAAATTATTAAATTTATGTCCTTGAGTCGCTATATATCCATGTCCAGTAGTTGTTCTTATCATTTGACTTGAACCATGTCCATTTCCCAAATCTCTTAAACCAATACGCACCACATCAGAGTACAGCTTGACTGGTTGGGACATACTTAAGCTGTCAATATGACCGTTATCCACACCACAAAATTTTTAAAAAGGTCTTATAAAATACCAACCAATGCATAATAGGAGAATCAATTTTGATATTTTTAGTGATAGGCTGGTTGTTGTAAGTGTAGAAAATGGTTTAATTTTCAATTAATGACAAATCTCAAAGATTTCAAATGTCAAGGAATAAAAAACCCGTTGTGTTTTCTAAGGTATGCATGTAAGTATTGATGGATTTCTATGATGGAATTACAGAAGCTGCAATTTGAAACATTAATGTCCACTACTGGCTTCCTGCAAATTAAACAAAAAACCAATACTGATATTTTCTTGTACAAATGCAACTGGTTTTTGAAAATATCAATTGTTAATGGTTTTTTAACTAATCAAAAGGTGTTCAAAATACGGGACAAGCTTAAATACCAATATTGGTATCTTATTAGAACTTAAGTTTTTAGAGTGTGGAAGAGCAACTTGGTCATTATTTTTCTGGATTTAAAATCACTAAAGGCATTCAGATGTAGCAATTTAAGATTAAAAGGCCATGTTTTGCTTAAAAGCTATTCGGCCCTGGCTTTCATCAGGTCTTTAAACACAAGATCTCTCACCTTCATGTCTCTAAGAATTCTCCCCCCTTGTAAGCCTTTACCGATTTTAAAAGGCACCTCTAAGTTACAACACCAAACTTACCAAGGAGAATAATCAGCTAATGGAATTTAAGGTTTATCTGATTACAGATAGATTTTGTAAGCTGAAGAATGAGCATTTACAAAACTAAGGTCAAAGGGCTTATTTTTTTGTCAATGGATAAATCCAGTTTTGATTATTATAGAATGTTTAGATGTTACATTTCAGAGCAATTTAAGGAAATACTTATCGTTGCATCGGAATAGCATTCAAAAGGATGCAACTGTAAATACTCCGTGTTTTTAAGCTTAAGCATCTCTTTTTTGAATGGTACAATAATGCTTCACTGCTGTTATAATCATCATGCCGTCTGACATTTCCATGCCATCATGGATTCATGGTAGGAATAAATTGAGTGAGATGTGATGTGTGAAATGCATTACATGTGTCAAAAAATCTTCTCTTCAGTTATTTTCACAGGACAGCCCTTGATTTCTTTGATAGTAGCTTCTGAAAAATAGACAACATATGGCTGCACAGATGCCTCTTCTGTTTCAATAACTCGTTGTTATGTATTTTCTATGTGAAATATTAATGTTGATTTGCATGTTTGTTGATGGTAACAGGAAGGTAGTGAAGTCTCCACACTCACAGTCTGGTTTGTCATTTCTTCCCATCATAATATTTATATTACAAAGTATGTTGAACAGAATCTGATGTAAAATACTTTCATGTATGTATAACTATAAATGACAACAAATATTGCCCGATCTAAATCCTACAATCTGGTATATATATTAAAGGTAAAGGTAAAGGTACTTTAATTTAACGTGCATGGGTAGCCAAGCTAAGTCAATGACTTGTTTCCAGTTAGGCGACCAATAGCACCTCCAATTTATGTTTTATGTCCATGACGATGTATTGAGTGACATGATTGTCAGCCTGGCGGTTGAACCCACATTCGTGAGCGCATCTTTATATCTGTAAGCAATCACACAAAATTATGGCATTCTAACTTAGGACTGCATGGATCGAGATCCTTTACCTATCATTTCCTGTCTGATTATATCTTGATTGGAACTATCTTTAGAACACATTATGAAAATATTCTATCCCACCATTATTAGAGTTAAACTTTATATTAGTACGGATTTGAAACATCCTTTGTCTCATTAATTGCAGCATGTACATATGTCTTTTGCCTCTGCTCACCAGCCTATCAAGTGTATAAATGCAGGATAAAGGCTCAAAATGTCCATCCGTCATAATTAGAATAGAAGAACAACACGTAAATGAATGTGTTGTGCCTGAAACTACTAAAGGCTTTCAGATGTTTCAATCAAAGACTAAACGGCCATGATTTTGCTTAAAAGCTTTTCCGCCCTCGCTTCCATCAGGTCTTTAAACACAAGATGTCTCACCTTCAGTCTCAAAGAATTCACTCTCCTTGGGAGCTTTTACTGGTATTCAAAGGAGCCTCTCAATTTCAACTAGGAAAGTAACCAAGGAGACTAATGGCATTTAAAAAAAAGGATTAAATTCTTGCAGATAGATTTCTTAGAAGCCGAATAATTAATATTTACTGAACAAAGTTGGGGCTTTCAAAATTTGTTTTATTCGATGGATAAATCCAGACTTGCTCATTTAGAATTTTAGCAGCAGCATCCCATGGCAAATGAAGGAAATACCTTTCACTGCAGTTGTAACAGGAACCACGACACAAACATCCTTAATCTGTGTTTTTATGGAGGAGCATCACATCTTCGAGCCTGAGACAAATTTGGACGAGTGATAAAATAACGCTACACTGCTATATCATAATCACCATGGCCATTCCATATTCCCATGCCATCACTTTCTGATAAATTGGGTGAGATATGATGTGTGAAACATGTAACATGTGTCAAAAGCCCTCCTCTTCAATTATATTTACAGGATGGCTCCAAATTGGCCCTTGAATAATGCACAACACTTTCTGACAATGATGTAGTATTTTCCGTGGCTGCAGCCAATATCACATCATCACATCATTGTTATGTTTTCTGTGTAAACATGGTAAGCATGAATTATGGCAGTGACATACGAGTTAATATTCTTGTTTGATATGAATTAGACACAGAGAGAGGGACAGGGACAGGTGTCTTCTTGTTTTTCAGGAAGACAGCAGGCAGGCCATCCCATAGTCTGACCTCCAGCTTCACTTCCTGGGTTGCCATCACTTCCTCCCATTAGAGAAAGTAGGACAACAGACAATGAAGAGGAATAACCATGGTTATTTTTGGGCTCTTATGTTGTCTTTTGTTTTCTATTCATCTCTGGTATTCTGTTGTTTTGTTCAGCACAGTTCTTTATTGGAGTCAAATGTACAAAGTCATACCATTTGACACCTCTGTCAGCCAGCCATTGTAATTATACCATTCGACACCTCTGTCAGCCAATCACATTACAGTATTTCAGGGGAATAATTCCCATTATTCTTTGTTGTCCAGTTATCCTCTCATATTTACCTGTTTAAATGTTTGTCTCGTGGTATAAGCCGGTTATGCACCATGGGATTGGGAATATCTGTGTATCACAACTCCAGACAAAGCCCCTGGTTGATAAATCACATATTTCCTCTTACGTGGTGAATAACCTACTTATTGTTTGGAATAATAAGATAACAAATTCTTTAATTTTTGGAATACCATTTTATCATTTTCTTCACACGTTTCATGCTGGATCAAGTAATTTGAAAAGAGAAAAGACATTGTAATGCGCTCAGCAAGGAAAATGATAAATGGAATAGAAATTCCTTATCAAATATTATCTCACTTATACTGCAAATTGTGGAAGACAAGGATAGATATACATTGTATGTAGATATGTGTGGTGATAAAAAATAGTGATGATATTGTACTCTGTGGTTCTTATAAAGAGAACCTCCTCCAGTTCAATTGCATTTTAAGTGCATTCAACAGACTGGGACTTATTGGAGGAAGTTCTGGTTCCAAGTAAACTTCAACTGACTCTTCTGTTGACTCGTTAGGTTCTTCAAATCCCTCAAATCTGACTCGAAGATTTTTACCATCGCCGTCTTTGTGGATCTCTTCATAACTTGGTAATGCATCAGCGTCAGCGTCAGCGGGAAAAACTGGGTTTTCCACGACCGTGTGGTAAGAGGGCGGTGATTCTGGTGGTAAGTTACCCACAATGTCTGGTGCTATATTATCAGGGGCTGGTGGCTCCATCTGCCTGCGGGAGTTAATTCCACCCTCAGCAGCTTCACCTGATTCAGTTCTAGGAAGGACATCCGGCTCAGATGCTAATATCGTCAACATGAGTCTCGCTGCATGTGATTCCGCTCTCGGCCGAGGCTTCTTCTTTCCCTTCCATTTTACCAGAAAAATTGCTATTATAAGAATAATCAAACATCCACCGACAATGAGGCCAATATACTGAAAACCTGAAAAAACACAAATGACATAACACATTTTGAGAGAAAATCAAATCAAATTACTTGATTGATTGATTGATGTATTCTTTTTTTTGGTCTGTTATATTATTTGGAAGTTACAATAATGAAGAATCGACATATAAAGTAACTAATAAATAAAAGAACATGGATGGCGCACGCAAGTTACATGAACTTATTTCCAGTGTGGTCCAGTTTAGAGGCAGTTTTAAAACATACTTGCTAGGACGGCTAATGTCACCAACTATGAAACAGAAAGACAAACATAACAAATATCTCTTCATGTCTTGATTGCTTTCCACAGAAAGGTGAAAATAAGAGCAACGTTTATAATACAAGTACAGTTTTATATGCTTTAAATGCTTTGGCTTTCCAGTGGCGCCCTATGGGGGGCACGGGGATGTGCCCCCCATATTGGACCTGTGCCTCCCCAAGGTGCCCCGGCATATGAACTTTCCAACTCTGGCTAAAATATACAGTTAGTATTGAGAGTACCCCCCCAGAGAATCGCGTGCCCCCCAGGTGCCCCCCCGCTCGAGACCCCCCAGTTACGCCACTGTGGCCTTCTCGGGTGGTGAACTGCACAATCTAAATAATATCCTGACATTTGTAGGAACACATCGTTAAGTAGGCCCAGTGATGTAACAGAAAAAGACGATTTGTTATCAGCAGTGTTTGTTTAGTAGTACAAATGCATCTCAAGTGACACTTTCAGTTCGACAAACAACTTGAAACAAGTGTATGGTTGGTTTTTCTCATTACGTCACAATGAATTGATAAATGATAACAGTCGAACTGGCTCAATTCGTCATGTATTTTTAGTTCCGATACTGACAATAACATCATAGTATTTTTCTGGGATATAAATCATGCACGACACTTGTCAAGAATTTGGGACAGTTGAGCAGTATACCGGCAACTTACATATCTGTAGATTACATAGTCAATTTTGTAATAATTGGTATACAAATATCTCCTTATTTAAAGTTTTATAACATATTCTTAGACAAGTTCTAATGTTATCTTGAGAAAGAAAATTTTTGTGTAGCACAATTATAATTGTAACTAGCTGTTAACCCGTTAGGGTTTCTTGCTTTTCAAAAATGCACCGAGACCCAGGTTCTTCCAAGGTTGGATAAATGTGAAGGCAGCTGTTATTTGCAGGTTTCAGTCAGCGTTCAATAAGATGAAGTAATGTGGATTGTTTGGAACTACTACAAGGGGTTCTACAGCACTACAAACACTGAGAGAGTGGAGTTGTTGGAAAATAAGATGTTTTCGAAATGCATGACGCAACTGAATTTGTGGGAGCTGGGTAGTTATATTGGACATAGAAGTTGAATGAGTGTGGCAAAAGATGCGGAATTTAGTGGCCTGCAATATGATATGCATTACTGGCCTTGATGTGGCAGAGAAATATATAGCTTCCAGATTTGTATGTGGAAAATGTGGTTTTTGTGAAACTGCCAATAGGAATATGAGGTAACTGGGGAGTTATATTAGCCATAGAAGGTCAGTCAGCATATGGAAAGATGGGGAATTGAATGGCCTATAATATTAAATGCATTACAGGCCTTGCTGTGGCAGATAAATATACAGGTGGGATATATTCAAGTGAAAAAACGTGTTTTTTGGGCAAATTCCCAAGATAAATTTGTGTAACTACGGAAATAATGAATGTTGATAGGTAAAAGTTGCCCTATCGGGAACTTCAGATGAATTGACAGGCTTAGGAGTGCAATTGAAGGTCTTATGGGTTGAGAGGAAAAAGCCTTATGAGTGAGATGAGATTCCTGCTATGAGTATTATTATGATTAGATACTATATAAGATTGTACTACCTTTATATCGAGACTGGAATATTTAATGATTTACCCACTAAAGAAAGATTTGTTATGTCAAGTTGATGTATATGAATTTGAAGTGTTTGTGTGTGAACAGTCAATCACCTGGCACTCTTTCTTTTATCTTTCTTGAAATGAAATATGCCAGCTGGCCACACTGCCCACATCTGGTCAATGGCAAAGCATCCATACATGTCGTTGGAGAAATACATACATATTTCGATAAAGATTTGATAAACTTCCTTTCCTAATATGTACTGCACAAATAAAAACAGGTCTAATTTAATACATTATTCAATTTTGTATGATTAAATTATACACACCTTCTCCGCCTCCTCCCTCTTCTCCTCCGTAACAGCTCACTTCATCCTCGCACTGCCAACACTGGCACTCCGCGTCACAAACATGCCCTGGATCGATGCATTCTGAGGTTCCGTTGCTTTGAAGACAGGCGAATGTCCCCTCAGAGCAACCTGTATAAAACACCAATAAGCCCATTGAGGATGGTATTGAGGATGTCAACAAGAACACTTCCTTTGTATTGAGTCTGTTCATTTCGGGTGTTTGTTTCGCTTTCCATAGCCTTTTGTATGAGTTCCTGAGCTTTTTGATGGCATGAAAGAGGAAATAGGGCAGACAAATGCAAAACAAGCAGGTCATCCGAAATTGCATGACATTGCATTTTCATTGTGTAAAAGGATAATTATGGGCATTGTCACTTAATTTACAAAATATGATTAAAGGAATTAAGTGCACATTACTGCAATGCAAAAAGTTTCCTGTTAGGACGACAATGCAGCTTTCAGTCTAAGATGCGAATGTGTTTTATGTGTTTTAAAGCAATTTAAATCCAAAAGGACACATGGGTAATTTTGAACAGAAGTTTATTTTTAGTGGTCAAGTTCTCCTTTAATCCCCTGATTCTACGCCACAGCTGAGAGCAGGAAAAGCCAGTTCTCATTATGACAATAAGTAATATTTCATGACCACAATTATCTTTAATATTCGGTTGCAATATTCACCAGTCAAAACGGTATTCGATACAACTCTATCATACCAAAATGTTGAAATGCTGTGATTCATGACAAGCTGAGTTGAAACTCAACAGTCTACATCTTGGAAATTTGAATCAAATTCGAAATATCTTGCTACATTCTAATACACTTGTATACTTCTCATAACAACACAATTAGTGCAGATGATTATATCAATTACCCTGGCAAGAGCGTTCGTCTGAATTGTCCCCGCAATTGTCCTCCGCATTACACACGTCCTGCTTGTCGACACACTCGTTGTTACTGCACCAGAACTCACTCAAACTGCAAGCTGAAACAAAAGATCATGTCTATAAGAGCCGTGTCATGATGGAGTGAAGTACCTGAAATTGCAATTAAAACCGCGCAAATTGGATTCCGTTTCTATCTTCGTCGCGCATATGTGGCCATGATTATACAGTTTACACAGTCTAAAAATGTCAGCTGGTGAGCCTACAAAAACGAAAGTCAATTTTTTTATGCGATACAACCAAGGGTGCTGGAACAGAGGCGGGCCTGGGGGGGGGGGAAAGGCAATTGCCCCTATCTGCCTTTGAGCATGGGGGCAAGAAGGGCAAGATGCACCCTTTTTACCTTTGAGACAAAGCATTATTAGGCTTTGTTTTAGGCAAATTAGTAAAAATGAATAATTATATATGCAAAATTATTATCGATATATATAATTTTGTCGCTTGAATTGGATTTGCCCCTTTTTTCCCGATGGCCCCTTCTGCTTGTGACAATGTATCTACTGCTGATTCTGCACAATGAGTTTTGGGCGGACAAAACTAACGGTTTTCATACCTATTTTGAGGGAACAATTTTTTGTTCTTAGAAATCATCTGAAAGGAAAATACCTTTATTATGTTTGTTACATGTACTGCTGTTCATTTCTATTTTGCAATATATTCATTTTTTATTTATAACTATTACATAATTATTTTTATTGATATTGAGTATTGCATAATTCTCAAGCAAGAGCCTGCTGAAATTCATTTAAATTAAAGCACAACCAAAATCGTTACACCATTTCAATTTAGTTTGGAGTCAAAATCATATTTTTGTTGGTCTTTTCTCAATAGAATATTTTCTTAAGTTAAGAAACATTTTTATGAGGACACCAGTCACACCAACGGCCTATTATTTAGCCTCAGTTCACAAACAGTAATTTCATAAAAATCAATTCTGAAGTGTATTTCAGGAGACTGTGGCATGAATCCGGCTATGATTCAGAAGTGAGCTATATGACACCATGGGTACTGGGTAGATAAATGTAATACATATCTCGTGCATGGTGGTTTTTATCATCAATATCTTCATAATGATTCAATACTATTCGACATACAGTGTATGTTGCACTTGTTTCAAATTATCTGACACCTTTTTTTATATAAATACAACTTATAGATAAGTGATTCATCGATACAAATTCAAGATAAAGGAGTACTATACATCACTGATGCCTACTGACACAATGCCGTATGTCTTAGAATCAATGATAAGGGAAATTAATACAACTATCATGATATAACCTGTTTCCTTAAAAAAGAGTACTATTCTAGCAAACACCAAACTGTTCTTTAGGAAGACAAAGAAAGTGTTTACAGTGTAAATTTTGAAATTTTGAGTCAGCTCAAATGATTGAGTGAGATGGTTGCACAATTTGTTTGAGCTGTGATAGCTTAATGTTTTGAGTTATGATAATCTTTCCGTTGTTATAACATAAAACAACAAGCTATGATAGCTCAAAGGAATTGTGCAACCATCTCACTCAATCATTTAAGCTTACTCAAAATTCGAATTTTACAGTGTACCTTGAAGCCATGAAAATAATAGTAGAAATAATAATACATCAGTTGGCTAAAGAAAACGTATCATATCTCATTTTGAATGATTAGCACATTACTTGCAATACATACGATTGATTATTTCTCTTTCATTGCCCCCATCATCTGTTTCCTGTGTTGTCACTTCTTCTGACGTTGCTATGGCAACTGGAAGTGAGAAGGCGATAATCCACCAAAGCGAGAACGTTAACATGGCCGATCACATCACGCATTCTATCAATCATTAGGGAAGATTTGCGTTAAACGGACAGAAGTGGAACAGGCGTTATCTGGATGTTGCTGATAAGAATAGATAGGAAACAAAAACAATAGCGTACTCCACTGTCTTTAAATAAATTTAATTCATGCGCTAGAGGAACTAAAAAGAGTGTATTACACATACCCACTGAATTGATAGAACTCCTGACCTGTAAAATTTTCGCAAGTAGGTGATACATTTCATGAAAGGAAAATATCTTTTATGTTTGAAAAAAGTTATGATTTGTCTGAAGTACCAGGACCAAATATTACTTGCTATTTCAACTGCTAGGTGGTTGAGTGGTTATGAGTCCAAGCCTTCCCTGCTGGAGGTAGGGTAAAAGTGGGTAATATCACGCAGCTAGTGCGTGATATTACACTGCAGCATTTTTGTAGAGCTTCAACTTTTGAGGCATTTTAACTATCATGATCAAAAGTGAAGCTCTCGATTGACATTGAACTCAGGTGTCATAGAAATATCAAATTCCTTTGGTCGACCGCTTTTAGAGCACTTGGCACTTGGTTAAAGTAACTGGGGTCATTTTAACACTTTCTGTGGGTAATATGACGCAATCCTGTTTAATACCACGCACCAGTGTGTCTAATATCACGCAATTTTATTATCATATATAACAGAGTGAATGGTACATCAAGGAGAATTGATGGTTTGAGGTTTTACTTAAAGCCTTCTGACACAAACAATATTATGCCACACAAGTGTGTTAATACTTTGCTAGAGTTGATTTCGGCAATGAAAATTAATTAGGCCTAACTAGTGCCTATAATCTAAAAGAAAGATGCTTGTTTTCTGAAGTCAGTCTCTCAGAAAGTGCAGAGCGTTGAGCATACATTGTATGCAAGTATTCGGGGGATTTATATTAGGACGTTTTTAAAAGCTCATCAGAAAAAACTTGTCCTGTCCTTTAAAATAACTGTACTCAGGATGCTAAATAGATGTAGCCTATTACAGCAATTTTGTAGGACTCAGCTAGTAATCTATCCATCTATCTATCTAATAATCTATCTTTATATCTATCTAATAATCTATCTAATGATCTATCCATCTAGTATCTATCTAGTAATCTAAACTACTATCTATGCGTATAGTAACTTCAGCATTTAAATGCAGGAAGCTTTGCCATGTGCAATGACTATTTGAACCCATACAAACCTCCAAAATTGCAAAAGACCAGGCTGAGTTGAGATTTCATTTGAAAAAAACAACAAAGATCCTGCAAATGAGAGTGACATTATATGCATCTGAGTTGCCTGGCTGCTAAAATGTACATTTATCAAGAAGAGGATCCATGAATATGCAGATTGTGTACACTGTAGAAATAACTGATTCACAGACGAGATTTTTTTTTATTCCACAGGTTAGGGAAATTTTAAAACTTGAACTGCAGGGTTGTTCAGAAAGATGCAGCTATATGTGGTACCGTACTTATCACTCACACAAATAAGATGTTAATGGTTGCGTGATAATACCCCAATTTGCGTGATATTACCCCTAAAATGTGCGTGATATAACCCTAAAAACATGAGTGATAATTCCCCAGATTAGTGCCTATTACATTTATATGAATAACAGTGGCTTCTTCAAGCCAACATTTTGCGTAATCATTTTTTTGAATTCCCAATTTATACCTTTGCCACATGATAATTCTCCGCTCAATGCATTGTCTTAATGTCAGCTGCAATTGCTTACATTTTACATAGTGAATTTTGTATAAAAATGCAATAAATTTAAGAAAAACTACAAAAAATTCTTTAAATCGTTCTACAAAGTTGTCAGTGACAATGGCAAGCACAATATGCTATCAGGCCGTGTCCCAATGATCCATGGCACATTTTTCATTTCTTACATGGAAGATCTCACACACAGATTAAGCTTACAATAGCAATGAAGTTTGGTGCGTGATATTACCCACCTGCGTGATATTACCCACTTTTACCCTATGTGCGTTCATGGGTCTGTGCCTTTACAGATGCTAGCCCCATAGGTTGTGATTGTGAATCCCAAAAAACTTTTCAATGAACCTTCAAGAGCAAAATCCCAGGTGGATTTCATTATTAAAAATTAATTTGGTAAACTTTTGAGAAGATCTCTGGCATGGGGTATGTTAAATACTCCCACTTTCTCTCTGCCAAGACAACGATTTTCTGGATGCTGAAATCATAAATTTCTAGAATATACACGGTGGCTGTTTAGACCAGCATACTTATTCAAGCATGACATCCAAAATTGCTCATGTTCAATGTTGCTCTGGAGTTCTGGGGTAAAACATGATTTTGAGCACTAAATCATGATATTATAGATTATGAACTTTTGTAATATATAGTACAGGTTACCAATGATTAACTGGTACTATTAACATATGTGACAGGAAATGTAATGAAAGTAATGCATTGGTATTTCAGAAGCATATTGCTGTAATTGTCAGTGAATCACCGCTTTCACTGATTCACTGCAACTCAGGTAACAATAATGAATAGTTTATGGCTGTGACTGTTTTTTTAAAGAAGCATATAAAAATCTGTATGTAAATAACCAACCGTCAAATATGCAGAAAAATAGACCTCACCCTTCTGTTAGTCGATTTATTTTATTTGTTGAGAATCTGAAAATATGCTGTCTGTTTTGGAGTAATACGTCGTTACTATAATGGCTGTTAAACCTCAGGAAATGTTACTGGCAAAATAAACTTTGGTCAGAGAAACTATCTAGTTTGTTTTATTTATTGTCTTCGCACTCAATCGTTTTATTTATAACACTGATTCACTTTGACCCGGGTGCTGATTCACGGTGTCCGCGTATGTATATGTTGCCACAGTGAATCAATTTTTTTTAACGATTTTGGATTACAGCAGAAAATGCTGAAGCTCTGCAAATACTTTGATACCATAGGCGTATAGGGGACACATTCAACTTTCATTTGAGCCTAACATCTGAGACAAATAAACTCAGCTAACATCAAAAATGTTGATAAAAAACTTTTTGAGATATTAAGGAAATGAACATTCCTGATTCACTGTGTCCCTGTTAGGGTGCCTCGTCTGCCCCTTTATCTTCAGAACTTAATTCACTTTTACTGTATTGTTCCTTTATGCCATAAAAGAAGCCCTGCAAAATTTTAGCAAAACATTCCAATGTCTAAGGGTGGCACAACAGCCTTGAAATTTTAGCATTAGGTATTATTTTGCCATTTCGCGGTTATTAATAACATTTTCAGTTTTTATTTTATTGAATATAAATAGTGTTGTTAGATTTCTTAGAAAAAGACCTTTAATTTGAATACCAACATCAATGGTTTCGACTCAGTAGAAGTTGTTTTTGCATGGTGATATTTTCTTTTTGAATTTGTAAAATGTGATATTTCGAGAAAAAAATGTTAATATGACTTTTTGAACCCATAGAAGTCTCTAAACTGAAATTTTGTAGATTATCTTTCTTCAGGAAATGGAACAATATTCGAGATGTGCAAATGAATACGACAATTTTTAATTTTTTAGGGGGCAGACGATGCACCCTAGTCCCCGGGGAGTTCCCCCATGTTTAAGTGTTTTCTCATGGTATAAGCCGGTTATTTACCATGGGATCAAGAATATGTGTAAATCAAGCTGCGTTATCTTTATGGCAGTTGTTGTAATGAATACAAAAAAGTTGCAATTTAAGGCAAAAAACCGTTGTTTTCACACAGGTATCGTTGTTTTTTAAAATGGTCACTGCCATAAACATGGACTGAAGCACTTTTTGGATAAATCACATATTCCCCCTCCAACGGTGAGCAATCTATACTTATTTATCTATCTGTCACATTCAATCAACAATTGTTAAAAGTATGCGGACTAAATTCATTGTTCTAAGTAGAAACTGATATATTTTTGTCAATAACTCCAATCTTTTATCTAAGAAGACATGCAATAATATTAAAAGTAACTGCTAAGTTAGTTGCCAATGCCAACATGTATATTGGGATGCGGTAAACCAGTTATGTTTTTTATGCCAGGAACTCTTTTCATAACTTGTTGTCTATTTCAAAATTCATAAATGGTCACCTCCGGGGAAACAGTTTCTTTGGGAAAGTCATTATGTATGGAAGATGTCACAGTTCTTCCTGTAAGGAAAATAAATTCAAAGCTGAAAATGTCAGTGTGCCACTTCGAAGACATAAATGTCCATTTCAAGGTCTATGTGCACGGCATGAAAACAGTATTTTCTAAAATCTGAAATGTTGTGGAATAGAAACCTGTATTAATACAATTATCATTCTACACTCTATTTCCCTCACTATCTGTATAGTGTTTTATCTGAATCTGGGCATATAATGGCAGGCCATGAGGTAAAAAAAAAGAATGGACTTGAAAGCCAAGTAACCCAAGTTTGATAAGGCACGGTTAATTCAGTTACATTAAGCAAACCCTTAGGCCTAATTGTACCTGAATTCAACTTTTACACTGACCTTAAGGTCAGCCTGGGGCCCCCCTTCCTGGCTCTGAAACTACAGTTGTCAAAAGGTTCTCGAATCTCTTCTAAAAACACCAGTTGATGCTCCAATGTATTGTTTCTGTTCTGCAATAACACAATAATAATGTCGAAAAGAAGTTAGGATGATATTATGATCTCACTGATCATCATATTTCTACCATTTCAGTCAGTAAAGTACTTTCGGTTGATTATTTTGCGTTGTACATCTGGTGCATGCAGGTCTTCCACTCTTCTTGCAGACCAAATTCGGCATCTCTTAGGTTACAACTGCAACAACTGTTGACCAAGAAAGAAGTTGCAAAACTTCCCAAAAGTTATACGACAGTGGCATCATATGATTGGCTATTTATGGTGCTGGACTGGTTTGGTCTTTTCATAGCTGGACTGGATACATTACTGAATATTCTGTCAATGTATATATAGAATTTTATTGACATAAAAAAGCATCAAACAGATACATATGTCATCGAAAAAGGAAAAATATAAAATAAAAATAATAATATATGAATGTGTAATAACACAAAAACAAAAAACTACAAACTACTGGGATATACAATCACAAGCAAAAATAATATGTACAATTCATTTAAGTAATAGGGATATTTCAAAAATAAAATAAAGACACAGTCAGCACTCATTCAGGTTATATATAGCACATCAAGTACATATGTAATACATAGAATCAGAAGCAGAGTTCAATGTTAAGATACAGAGCACCAAGTTTTAATACTGTTGACAACATAAAAGACAATGACAACCAAACATAGCAAGGATATTTACATTTAAATAATATATACACAATAGCATAGACCACAGATCACGCGAGGGAAGTGTCAGTGCCATTTGTCATCCACCTTGGAGGGAGCTAAATATATTCAGATAATATTGTCAGTTTTCAATACGGTATTTAGGAATCTACCTAGAGCAAATAAAACATCTTCATTTTTATGAGACAAAAGTCTAAGGAACTGTTCGTTTTGACTAAGCACTGAAAAATTTTCTATAAATTTGTTTGCTACTTCAAATAGCTCTACCCTTATGTCTTTCCAATGGTTACACCAAATTAAGCAGTGAAATTCATCTTCAACACAATTGGAATCACATCTCTTACATATTCTATTCTCCGCAGGGATGTAGGGGCGCTTATGTCGACCTAGTTCGATATGTAAATTATGGGAACTCAGTCTAAATCTGGCTATACTTTGGAAGATAGATTTTGGCAGGTTGAAATTAAGATACGGTTCTAGTCGTAAATCAAATTTGAATTTTTTGTAAGTTCGAAGTTTCGGATTTGAGTCACTATCATTTATTTCATGCATTATTTTAATTTGAGCTTTCTTAAACAAAGATTCATTCATAGAAGCTGCTGTAACACCTGCACTCTCTAGACCATTTGAGATTGTACAGATTTTGGATAACCAGCATGGGTAGTTTCGTTCATGCAGATCAACCTGGATATCAAGGCACGTTTTAAGAAGTTTAGGAACATCACTACATTTAAGCCTATGCCAATATTTAAGTGCTGAAGCCTGCTGTCTGTATATCAGAGAGAATCGTCCTGTATCAGCTAAGATAGCAATTGTGGATGTTTGATTTCGTACACCTAGGAGGTTTTTAAGAAATTTAAGTTGTATTTTTTCTAAAATGTCAATCTCTCTTGTTTCGAACCAAATTTCACTGTTATACTCTAAAATGGGTAATATGTGAGTGTCAAACATTTTTAAGCTCAGGCTTGGTGGAAGGTACCCAACTGTAGATTTAATTTTCTCTTTAAGAGCATGCATTGCCTTTTGTGCCTGAGATGCTAGATGGTCATACATAAGTTTGTGAATATTAGACGAATTACTAATTATATGACCAAGATATTTGTATGAGTCAACTACTTCGAGTTTCGCATCCCCAATTAAGAATTCATAGTCTGAAATATTACTTCTACCTTTTGCATTAATAACCATAACTTTACTTTTCTGAGAATTAATCAGTAAGTGCCATTTTTTGCAATACGCCTCAAGATTACTAAGCAGCACCTGCATGTCGCTGGCATTTTCAGACATTAGTACAAGATCGTCTGCATACAGCAAGTGTGTGAAAGTTGTGCCATTTACAGTCACTCCACATTTATGGTCAAGGTATTCATTCATATCAGCCAAGAATATATTAAAAAGTTTTGGACTGATGATTCCACCCTGGAGGACACCAAATGTACTATCAATTTTGGATCCCAGTTGACCCTCCCATCTGACTCGGGCGCTAGATTTAGAGAATAGGCTACGAATTATTCTTAGCAATCTGCCACCATATCCCTGTTTGATAAGTTTGTAATACAGAAAAGTTCGATTGACAAAGTCGAAATGTATGATAACAACAAATAAAGAAGCCATCCATATTCCTCTTGTGCAAGTTCAGTTAAGTTCAATTTTGTGCTCGTCGGATCTGCTTGATTGCTCTTCCCTATTTGGGGAGCTGCACTCGATTAGGTCCATTATTTTCCCTATTTTCTTTGCTGTGTCCTTCACTTTTCTGACGTCCTCCTCGAAGATGCCTGTGTTGTTATTTTTCCCTCTTACTTTCTGTCTATTGTCCACAATTTGCCTTGCATGTTCCTCTTTTTCTGTTTTGCACCTCCTGCATTTTGTGTCCGGAAATATGTTTTTGTGATTGCTCTTCACTTTCTGCATCCTTGATCTTGCTTTGAAGATTATGCTAGCTTCCATTTGGGTGCTTTTGTTCATGTACTCTGCCCTCCTGCCTAATTTGGTGTTCTTTTTGTTGTCCATGTAGAAAGGTAATAAATGAAAGGTAGGATAAAAACGTGCACTAATAACTTTGGAGAGACTGGTTCCCCTGAAATTAAATACAAATTCCTCCTGCCTTTCTTGACCAATATTGAATAAGCTCTTTGTTGTATTATGGCGAATGGAAAAATACTGAGTTTCATGAAAAACAAGGTTTTTTCTGTCAATCTTGTTGTTAGAAGAATGGAAGGACAGACAGATTGTCTCACACATGCATTGTATGAAGGAAAACATTAGTCACTACTATGGCAGGATTCTCTGGCTCTAAATAATGAAGCGAGCATTGAAAAACTTTCTCTGTACATGTACTGAGAAGCGCATGTCACCATTTTTCTTCCGGAAAGAAGTAAGCTTTAGCAAATGTTTTCTGTGATGCCAGGCACGTTCCTTAAGAGCATAAAAAATCTTATACCATTTGACACCTCTGTCAGCCAATCACATTACAGTATTTCAGGGGAATAATTCCCATATTCTTTGTTGTCCAGTTATTCTCTCATGTTTGACTGTTCAAGTGTTTGTCTCATGGTATAAGCCGGTTATTCACCATGTGATCAGGAATATGTGTTTATGACACCTCGGCCTAAAGGCCTTGGGTGATAAATCACATATTCCCTCTCCGGTGATGAATAACCTTTACTGACACTCAGCATTGAAAATAGAACCATTATACCTTTACCACAATCATCATTATAAAATATGTTATATAATGGGCATTTTGGCATTCCAGAAAAAGACTGTATCTAGATTAGACAGAACTGGCAAATTTTCAGAACAGTGTTTCATAGCTCGATTATGATATTGAAAGAAAAATGGCTTTAAAGCAATTTGTATAATTGCATTTAGCTGTTTTAAACATTCTGCAGAGGCAATTACATTCTATTGTTTTACATTACCGGGACTTTTCACAGTCATCTTGCCACCAAACTGCAAATGCAATTAGCTCTATTTGAAAGAAACGAAGCTGAATGAACCAAATGAGGTGTTTCTTTTGAACCTGATAATTAAGTCAGACTGCTCGCGACAGCTGCCAAAATTGCTTTCTTGACTTTATTCCAAGCCTTTGGCACTTCTCCGGCATTATTATTGGAACAGCGCCTCTTTGATGTCTTGCTACGGCAAAGAGGTATAGGCCTATCTTTTTGAGTTTCCAAGCTTCCCAATTGTTACAGTAGTTAATCCACTGGCTCGAGAGGACACGGGTTTAAATACCAACCTAGAACAAGATTACCTGCACTGTTAAGAATTCCAATGGACTTTTATTTCGTAAACCTGTCAAATTCCCTTAAAAGTAAAACTGTTAAAGTAATTGCTTTATTTCTGTTTATAAATTGAGGCGTTGTTTGTTAATTAATTGAGAAAAACCTTAACAAACTGCAACAAACCTTATAAACTTACAGTAAACTGTGTTTTTCTCATGGTTTTTGTAAGGCAACCAAAACTGCCAGTGTACTGTTCCTTCATTATATAATTTACTTGCAATTTTAAAGAGTATGGATGGAGTTAGAGACTGTGGCCAAGGACAAATGTTGCTTAATTTATAAAAATGACTTTCTTATCATGGAAACCATAAAATCTTTGGAACACAAGCACTAGGGCATTTGCTGTTTCATTTGCTTGGCTAAAAGTTTTTATTGACTTTGAGAACAGAGTTGGCCAGACAAGTGCAAATCCATGGAGTCACAAATGGGCACAGTAGTCTGGGGCCAGTTGGCTCTTGTATGTGACCAGAAAACAACATCTTCAGTATTTTTAGAAGGCTGTGCACATACCCGGGATGAGACTCAAGGAATCTCCTTGCCAAATTTGATACGAATAACTTATGAGTATCATGTTATATGTTACTTTTGAAGATTGTGTTCTATACTGTTTATATGTATTAAAAACAATGATCATCAACAATTGCTTCCAAGTTCTGTCAGACTATATATAGGCCAATATTTAAAGTTGCCCTGAATGATCCGTGCTTCTGTAATAGCAATGCTATCTATGTCATATAATAGTACTTCAAATTTGTTGTCTTTTTTTTATCCATTGGAAAAAAAATTGTTTGGTTTTTTATTTACATTTATAGATAATTCCTCCCAGGATGAGTCATTTCATTGCTGATGACGTCATCAGGTTTATTGACAAAACATCATGTCGAAAACTACCAGCAATTATTACAGATCTCATATTTGTGTGCCATGTTCTTTTCAACTGCCACAGTGCTCTTGTGATGTCAGTGTCAGCATAATGATTTCACAGTTGGTATATTCGCAGTTTCAGCTGTCACTCCGAACCCACACTGGTAACACCATTACAAATCCACAATAAGCTCTTAGAGTGTTGCTCAACATTAGGGTGTCCCAGAAAAAAACGATGTCCTAATTTTTGATGGGGCGCCCCCTCATTTTGTGATATAACCTATAAAAAGGACCTATGCAAAATATTAAAGCATTTCAACATGATTAACTGGTGCCTCAAGAGCCTTGAAGTTTAGTTGTTTTTGCTTATTTTAGACCATTTTCGCAATACGCGGTTCTCTATAATTTTGTCAATTTGTATCATACAACATTCTAAATGCCATGGTTGGAAAAGTCTCAAAAAGACCTTCAATTTGCATACTGACATCAATGGTCTACAATAATTATGTAACTCCGACCAGCTCTTCAACTGATACTAATATGAACGAAAGTGTTTCAGAGTGATTAAACCTAAAAAAATTATTTGATTTAACTCCTAATTTTTCTTATTCTCAATCTACAAATGGCTGGATGGACACATATACCTTTTGTAACAACTTTGCTGATTGAAATGCCTGCTTTATCTGCCATGGGTTTTAAAGAAAAATCTTGTGAAAAGAGCTGAATATATATGATGAAATGGTTATATTTCATCTTGTATTTTCATCAGAATTGATGCAGCGTACCAAGAGTGGTGCCATATGAATGAATGACAACTGCGTTATTTTCAAGTGGCATTATTTATGTTTTCCTTAAGTCAATTCTGAGAAAATATGATATGAAATACAACAGCCCCATCTGATATTATTTTCAACTCTTTCACACATATGTCGCCTTTCATTTGTATAAATGGCACTTGTTTTACAAATTATATATGGTCTTCCTGCCATTTGAAGATTGATAATCACATCAGCTGGCAGTGAAATACATTTTTTTCTTGGTATACTGAATAAATTGTGATCCTATGAAGATATAACACAAAATACACACGTCAATCTGATATCTTCAGCTCTTTTGACTAGATTTATCACTGAAAAAATATTTATATCATCTCAGAATTGACTTCAGGACAACTTACATGATAACACATGAAAAACAACAAAACTGTTGTTCACACATTTATATGGTACCATTCTTGGTTTCCTAAATCAAATCTGATGAAAATAAAATATAAAATATAACAGCCCCATCTGATATTTTTAGCGCTTTTAACAAGATGTACCATAAAAACTACTTGGCTCATAAAGCAAGCATTTTCATGAGCCAAACTTGTTTTAGTCCTGAATTATATATACAGTCAACCTGCCATTTGTATATTGAGAATCACGGCAACTGGCAGAAAAGAATTTTTTTTTTCTTTGAGTGCCGAATCAATACTAGTGAAAATATAACAAATGACATAACATAACAAGTCTATCAATTTTCAGCTCTTTTGCCAGTTTTATCATTTATAAAAATCATATCAACCCCAAATGGGCTTAAGGACCACATAAGTGACAAAACATTAAAAATAACAAAATTTCTGTTTATATGGTACGATTCTTGGTATATTGATGGTATGCTGAATCAAATCTGATGAAGATATAACATGAAATTTAACTGTCCCGTCCGACATTTTCAGCTCTTTTGACAAGATGTATGATAAAAAATGTATGGCTAATAAAGCAGACATTTTCATGAACAAAAATATCTTAAAAAGTTGGTTATCCTGCCATTTGTAGATTGAGAATAAAAACAGCTAACAGTGAAATGAAATAATAATTTTTTTTTTAGGTTTAATCACTCTGAAACACTTTCGTATAATGTAAGTGTCAGCTGGAGAGCTGATAGGAGTCATGTAATTATTTTAGACCATTGATGTCGGTATGCAAATTGAAGGTCTTTTTGAGACTTTTCCAACCATGGCACCTAGAATGTTGTATGATACAAATTGACAAAATTATAGAGAACCGCGTATTGCGAAAATCGTCTAAAATGAGCAAAAACGACTAAACTTCAAGGCTCTTGAGGCACCAGTTAATCATGTTGAAATGCTTTAATATTTTGCATAGGTCCTTTTTATATGTTATATCACAAAATGAGGGGGCGCCCCATCAAAAATTAGGACATTGTTTTTTCCTGGGACACCCTACTCAACATTGATTATTCAGTTTGACGTTTTGAATAAATCCAAAAGTTACAATATCCAGCAGTATATAATGCATGGATGTTTTGCATTTATAACTGCTATCAGTTTTAGCACTTTGCAACAAAACAAATTCATTCACTCTTACATTCATTTGTTGATCTGAGAGGTTATCATGAGCGGCTCTGTCCAAGCAAAAATAATATACTCAAGAACAATTCAGAATTTAAGAACTGAGGGGGAGGGTGGGTTGGAGTTTTGCTTGTGAGCGTCCTTGTCACTGATTTCCAATCATGTTTATTTGATGATCGAATTCTTATATAGCCTCCTTGTCAGGCCTTTTCCAAAATTTTTTGGGAGCAACTACTAATTTCCTGTCCTCTGGTATGCCCATGCAACACAACCACGTTCACTTAAAAAAAATCTCCCCATCATCCCCATTCCAGTCATCAATAATATTATTCTGAACATTTTCTTTGGCCCAGATCTCACCTAAAAGGCTGAAAAGCCACAAGGTGCGGCCCTCAAGGAGACATTTCAAAACACGACGCCATGAATGTCCATGATGGATCAAGCAGGTGGCTCAAGCATATCAATTTCACCTGCTCCAACTGAAACCAAACAACCATACCAATGAATGCAGACTAATCAATTGTTATTCACATTTATATAGCTCATAAGCCTGACTTGTTGGTAGCAGTTGCTTGTGACAATGTCTCTGCTGCCACTGTGTCTAATATCAAAAAGTGCTTTTCAAAAGACTTTGGATATTCCAAATAGCACTATGAGGATATTTGAAAAGGTCAAATATCACCCAAGATGCTATTTGGATATTCCATCAGACCCTATTTCATCAGATGATATTCCATCTTAAGCTTTGGCTGACCGTATGGTGCTTTGGCAGACCGTATGGAGCTTTGGCAGCTGCTAATTATTCTCCGGGTCCTATTTTTGGTTTAAAAATATCCAGCGGAGACTTCAGAAGCCCTGGATACATGCTGCACTTCATTTACATTGAAGTGCCCTCTTGTGTTGTAGAAGAGATGGTAATGCATGACAGCCCAAAGTTCTAACAAATAGTGTCCAAATAGTTCCTAACCATGAGACACTATTTGGTCACTATTTGATGTAGAAGAGATGGCTGTCAATATACTATGACAAAGTTTCTAACATAGCACGTTAGAACTTTTGGAAAAGTTCAGTAGATAATGTGGCTTGGTTGCACTTTTTGGATATTTCGTGAGGGATATTGGCAAAGCATGGTGAGGGGTGTAGATATTGTGACAAAGAGCTATTTTAGTGTCTGGCATGCAAAAAGCAGCCCGATTTGCAAATCGGGCAAGAGACCTTTTGGCTGTAACAGCAGTTGGAATCAACACTCTAGCTGGGAGTGCCAATAGTGATGTCAGTATTGGAATACTAACATCATCTGTGCATATATTCATATGGAACATGGCACACTAATATGAGTTGTGTAATAATAGTCACTACATGAATGACATGCTTTATTTACTGCTGTCTTCTATCAGCTACAAGGATACAATATTCATTGGGTCATAACCCTCTGGGAAATCGCACTATGCCTCAAAGAAATTTTTTTTTTTTAACACCGAGAAAATAAAGTGTCCTTTAAGAAGCCTCAGGTGCTGCTCACACAACCATTCCCAATAATTCTACTGATACAATGATATACAAGACTAAACAAGGGCTTCTTTGGATGTGGTACTCAAGGTCAGATACCTTAGACTAATAGTACAAAGTCAAAGGCCATTTGTACAGTGTAAATTGAATAAAGTGTCCTGTCACATGAATTTTTGAAGAGTCACTACCTACAATGTTGATCCAATAACAGCGATAATTTTGTTTCATGGTGGTCGTTAGCTGCAGTTTAGCTATCCAAAGACTATGTTCATTGTGTTGCTACGGTTATTGTTTGTAACTTGTAGATACTAGCTCAGTTGCTGGCTAGTGTTTATCAAATACAAATTATTAAAGCAATGTTGAAATTAACCATACAGCAGAAGGACAGCTTGACAGACTTTATCAGACAGACAAAAGACCATTTATTCAATGTAAAACTTATTATTAGATGCACTGATTCAGCTCAAATGATTGAGCGGGATGGTTGCAACAAACTGTAAGTTGAATTTAAATGTCTACTTTTTGGGCCATTGCCTTGTTATGGCATCTTATTCATTAGAGTCAACAGAGACCTTCTTTTTTAATTTTGGCAAACTACATTAAATATACCCCGTTTTAATTAACTGAACCTATAACAAGATGACAAAATGTTTTGCCAGTAACCAGCTTAGAAGGTACCGTAAAACGGGGTAAAGTTGGCTGGCTATTTCAACTCACTTGATGGTATGGCAGAAATGCCAACTTTCGTCACCGGCACAAGTGACAAATTAGTTGAAGAATGCTGTGTCACCGAGAAAAATAGGCTTTTCTTCCATTAAGTGGTTTAAAATAGCCAGCCAACTTTCCCCCAGATTGCCAACTTTACCCTATTCTACATCAAGTTATAGGAGTTAACCAGATCAGGACAAACCATGTTCAGCATTTATACAATCCCGTACAAGGGTGGTACTTAGCCTTGACCAGTCAGCTTTGCAGTCCATCTTGCCTACTGAATAGTGGGCCTCATGGGTATCAGGTCAACTTCTATGCAGACATTTAGGCTGTTGCCTGTCTCTGGGACATTTCTTCTTTCTTCAAAACAGAAGCAAGAATGAACCACTTTAACACTAGCGGCTGATAAAGTGTGTTTTCCAGGAAAGAAAAAGTCATTGCTCTTTTCTGGCAATGTAATTACTAGAAGCCAGAAAACATTTGATTGATGCAAGGCAGGATTAATTAGACTCATTTGCAAGAGACATAAACTAGAAAGAGTGCAAGGAGTTCTTTAATGTAGATTCGCCTATGCATTTCCTGGGATATTAATGCTTCCATTTCACTAGTCTTTATTTGCATATGTTTTCTGAGATTAGTGCTATTTTTACGAGGAAGGCCCTGATCTGCTTGTCAGGACTAACCTGAGTCGCTGCAAACTAGATGTACCTGCCGGGGACAGCATTTGCCTTTGGTGAGCACACTTTCCTACTAAAACAATCTAATTTCCACTGATTGTTATGTAATCACCATTTAGTGAGTGAAATCCACAGCCTGTTATTAGCGAGAGCAAATATTCTTACAATACATAGTGCTCAGCACCCGAGGCTTCGCAAAGCTTCTAATTGACGCTTGTCTACTGTCCCCCCTAAACCAGCGCTGCAATTCCAGTTCCTGAACATGATGCATCATTTTGATGATGTAACCCAGACTGACCCACAACTCGAGGTGTGACTCTCGGTTGGCTTGTTTTTCATTGTTTATCACAGCAAAGATCAAGGTTATCAGTGATGCAAGTCAGGAATGCAGTCAGACAGAATGAGGCGTTAGCATCCTTAATATAAGCTGAGGCGTATTTTTGTAAGTCTCTGTTGATGGTATCAAAAGTAGTACATGTGCAACTTCTTTATGGTGTTGCGCATGTATATCTGCATCTCAATTAATTCCAACCTGCATCATCTGCTTGCTAAGTTGGGCTAGAACCTAATTATATACATATTGGCATTTAAAGAATCATTATAGCAACCTTAGTAAGAGAATCATGTTTATGCCACAGTCTTTTTTCTTCACATGTACATTGTACAATAATACTGCAATCCAAATATTCTTGCAGCCAAAAAAACGTGAAAAAAGGCTTATTAGAGGCACATTATGCTGGGAGCATTCTGGCACAATTACATTGCCTGACTGCATGCTATTTGATGGGACATAAACCTGAGCAAGTGGAAGAATGTCATGCTTGCAGTTTTATATGTCTAACACCTGCATCATTACACTGCATTAAAATTTATAGTGCAATTTGTCCCAAACTTTTTAAACTGACCTCAGGCAGGAAAATGCACAGAAGTTGAAAACAGATGACCATTCAAGCACACAGGTAACAAAGATTACTGTTGCCATCTGAGACAAATTACAAATGTATGCCATATATGCATGCATAAGGAATCTGAGAGGATATTTATGCAGTTATTAGAAGCTCTATGATGTGGGTATAGAGTGATAAATTGTTTAAAAGGTGTAGCTTCCTTCATTTGGGCATATTTGATGTACTTTGCTGAAAATATTTTATTTTACAATGGAAGCCAAATGGAACTAAGGTTTTCTCTGCAGTCTGAGGCAAGTCAGACATATTCCAATGGAATTTTGTTTCTTAAATTATAAGTCAAATTCCTTAAAAGTGAAACTGTTCAAGTAATTGTTTAACTAATGTTAAAAAATTGAGGCATTGCTTGTTATTATCGTTTTCATAGCTACATGTTTTTCAAGTTTGCAATTTGCTTCATTCCTAAACTGTGATGTCAGAGATTAAGTTGAATAATTTCGTTTATTACAAGCACAGATTTCAGAAAAGTGACAAAGTGCAGTGACACACGGATGATGTATGTTTCACTATGCACTGCAACTGAACCAAACAGACTACTTGGACTTAAAGGAGAGTTGCAATTACTGACAAAAATGTTGTTTGTAATTGTGATGACTGGTATCCTGTGAAAAACAGTAACACATTTTGTTTGGAAAACAATTAATGAGGTGCAACACTCAGCTTAGACATGCGTTGTTTGTTGTGGATGTACACAGATAGTAACATTGCCTGACAGTTTTAAATTCCTTTGTCATTTACTGTGATGTCAAACTCTGAACTGATATGTCACGGATTGAAGATTAAACCAATCACATTGACAGATACCCGATGATGTCACGGTGTAACTGCAAAACGAAGTTTTCAAAAAAACACATAGCTATGAAAACGATAATAATGAAGTGAGAAAAACTTGAACAAACTGTAACACACCTTATTCAGTTGCAGTTCACTGGGTTTTTTTTGGTGGTTTTTGTTAGGCAACCAAAACTGCCATTGCAATGTACACTGTATGGACTGAGTCAGAGACTGTGGCCAAAGACAAATGTTGCTAATTTATAAAGACTTTTTATCATGAAAATTATAAAAACTTTGGAACACAAGCACCAGGCCATTTGCTTTGTTAAAACATTTTTATGGACTTTCCAAACAGGGTTTGCCAGAAAAGTGCAAATCCCAGAGTCACAAATGGGCACAGCAGTCTGGGGCCAGTTGGCTCCTGTATGTGACCAGAAAACAACATCTTCAATATTTCTAGAAAGCTGTGCACATGCCCTGGATGAGGACTCAAGGATTCCCCTTGCCCAATTTGGCACCAAGAATTTATGAGTAATATGTTATAAGTTCTTCTTGAAGATTGTGTTCTTTACTATTTATATGTATTAAAACAGTGATCATCAGCAATTACTAAGATGAAACTTTTTACGAAGCGTTTTGATTGATTGATTGTTTTATTTAGAAATTCAAACAGAGTTACAATATTAAATCGATGAAATGAAAATGTAACAATGGGTGAACTTCAAGGATGACACACAAAAGTCCGAAGACTTGTTTCCAGTGCGGTCCTGGAGTGAGGTGAAAAAAACGCAGGATGGAGTCGATGAACAAATGGGATGTATGACTAGAATGAAGAATAAATATTGATTAGATTGACATAAATATAAATAAATTAATTAAATTAACAAAATAAATAACATGTAAAATTTATATAATAATGAATGGATTGTCCTCACTTGTTTCAGATCTTCTTTTTAACCATTTTTTTACTGTCTGCAACTCTGCATGTAATAAATTTTTATTTTAAAATAGATTATTTCATTGGTATTCCTCATCAAAATAAGATCACAATCCATATCCATGATCATCCTCATTTTCATCTAATCAATATTGCTCTATTTCTGTTTATTTAAGATTTATGATTAATTTTACATATTATAAGTTGGGGCAGCAATCCTATAGTTACTTGTAACTCAGCTGTTAACTTTTGATGCATTTGTTTGTTTTAAAACTATCGGGTCTATTATTATATGAAATTATCTGGAGGTCATTTTATTTACATTATGCATCTATAAATAAATAAAAAGAAGAAAGCTTCCAAGTTCTGTCAGACTATATGTAGGCCAATATTTAAAGTTGCCCTGAATAATTACATCCGTGCATATAATGGCTATGTATAAGTAATAGCAATGCTATGTATGTCATAGTACTTCAATTTTGTTGTCTTTTTTTATCCATTGGTTTTTTTATTTACATTTATAGATAGTTCCTCCCAGGATCAGTCATTTCATGGCTGATTACATCATTTGGTTTATTGGCAAACATCATGTCAACAACTACCAGCAATTACCGTTACTACATGAATGCCACACTTTAATTACTGCTGCCTTCTATCAGCCACAAGGATACAACAATATACAAGGGTAAAGCAAGGGCTTCTTTGGATGTGGTACTCAAGGTCAGATACCTTAGACTAATAGTACAAAGTCAAAGGCCATTTGTACAGTGTAAATTGAATAAAGTGTCCTGTCACATGAATTTTTGAAGAGTCACTACCAACAATGTTAATCCAATAACAGTGACACTTTTGTTTCATGGTTGTCATTAGCTGCAGTTTAGCTGCCCAAAGACAATGTTCATGTTGCTATGCGTATTGTTTGTAACTTGTAGATACTAAGTCAGTTGCCGGCTAGTGTTTATCAAATGCAAATTATTAAAACAATGTTGAAATTGATCAGACAGAAAGACAGACAGACTGTTTCAGACAGAGTCACAGAAACAGACAGGCTGTTTATTCTATGTCAAACGTATTATTGGATGCACCGAGTCAGCTCACATTCATGATTGAGTGAGATGGTTGCAACAAACTGTAAGTTGAATTTAAATGTCTACTTTTTGCGCCATTGCCTTGTTATTGCATCTTATTCATTAGAGCCAACAGAGACCTTCTTTTTTACAGATTTTTGCAAACTACATTAAACATACCTAGTTTTAATTAATTGAACTTATGTAACAAGATGACAAAATGTTTTGCCAGTAACCAGGTTAGAAGGTACCGTAAATCAGGGTAAAGTTGGCTGGCTATTTCAACCCACTTAATGGCAGAAATACCAACTTTCATCACCAACAAAAGTGGCAAATTCGCCAAAGAAAGCTGTGTGGTGAGAAAAATAGGCATCTCTTCCATTAAGTGGTTTAAAATAGGCAGCCAGCTTTCCCCCGGATTGCCAACTTTACCCTGTTTATGGTAAGTTATAGGTGTTAACCACATCAGGACAACCCTTGTTCACCTTTCATACAATCCAGTGCAGTGGTGGTACTTAGCCTGGACCAGTTAACGATACAGCCCGTCTTGCCTACTGAAACTGAGCCTCATGAGCATCAGGTCCACATCTATGCAGAAAATTAGGCTATTGCTCTGGGACATTTCTTCTTTCTTCAACACAGAAGCAAGAATGAACCACTTTAACACTAGCTGCTGTTCAAGCGTGTTTTCCAAGAAATAAAAAATCATTGCTTCCTTCTGGAAATGTAATTACTAGAAGTCAGAAAAAGTTTGATTGATACAAGGCAGGATTAATTAGACTAATTTGCAAAAGACATCAACTAAAAAGAGTGCAAGGAGTTCTTGAATGTAAATTTGGCTAGGAATTTCCTGGATTACTAAATTAGTAAAAATGTTACCAGTTTATGCTTACTCACATCATGCGATGCTAAAGAAAGCTTTTTATTGCTAATAACAACACTTTGGCTTCGCCGGACGAAGCTGTATAATAGTGTCTTAATCTGGGCCTTTAAATGCAATTTCTTACATTTCCAGGGAAATTTATATTATGGGGGTAACAATGCAACATCAGCATCAAAACTGGCTTTGTGTTGGCCAAGAAGATGTCTTTGCGTTGGAAGAAGATCACTCTTGAAAGTTCATAGAACACTTAGCAACAGCTCATGAAATCTTGAATCTGTTAAAAATTCAGGCCTGCTTTTTCAGAGTGACTTGGAAAGGCAATTTCCACCTTGCTCAGGTCCTAGTCCCCTTTGCTGAGGCCATCTTTGCTTTTTGGCAACCAGGAAGCAGGCTGGCTGAACCCACTGAGACGCTGAGGGAACATACTAATTGAACACTGTGACTCACTGCCTTTTGGCTCTATTCCATGAAGAGGCTTTATCTCAATTCTCATGGCAAAAAGCCTACTGCAGCAACAGAAAAGCCCCGATCTGCGAGTCAGGATAAACCTGAGTCGCTGCCAGCTAGATGTATCTGCCGGCAACAGCATTTGCCTTTGGTGAGCACGTTTTCCTACTGAGCAATCAAATTTCCGCTGATTGTTATACAATCACCCTTTTGATGAGTGAAATCCAGAGCCTCTTATTAGCAAGAGCAATATATAGCACTCAGCACCTGAGGCTCAGCAATGCTTCTCATCGATGCTTAATCCCTCAGTAGAGACAGGCTTATCCCCAGCACCCCCATAACCAATACTGCAATTCCAGTTGCTGGCCCATGATGTATCATTCTGATCATGTGACCCAGACTGACCCACAGCTCGAGGTGTGACTTTCAGTTGGTTTGTTGTTCATTGTTTATCACTGCAAAGGTCAAGGTCATCAGTGATACAAATCAGGAATGCAGTCAGACAGAATGAGGTGGTAGCATCCTTAATACAAGCTGAGATGTATTTTCGTAAGTATACGGTGTTGATGAAATCAAGGGTAGTAGAATCACAAGCATAGTGCCTACTAGTATTAAAAATGTGTAATGCAGCTTCTTTATGGTGCTGTACATGTACATCTGTAGCTCAATTAACTTCAGGTTGCATCATCTGCTTTTGTATGTAGGGCTAGTGCCTAATTACATACGTATTGGCATTATAATTTCAATGCTCATAAAGCACAACAGTGCATGTATGTAAGAGGAACATGTTTACACTGCAGTTTTTTCTTCACATGTACATTGTAAAATAATACTGCAATCCAATTATTCTTGCAGCCAGAAAAAAAGTGAAAAAAAAAAGCTTATTAGAGGTACATTATGCTTGGGGCATTCTGGCACAATTACACTGCCTGACTGCATGCCATTTAAGATAATAAGGCTACATGAATCAAGTGGAAATGAATGAACAAACAAGCATTACTGGGTCACAATGCCTATTTATTCAGGCTACACAAAGACAAGTTACAATCAGTCATACTCATTCACACGGACGACACAGAAGACATCGACAGACAAGACAAATAGACAACACATAACATTTAACATAAAACATTTAATTAATCGACGTGAAGAATAATGATGATCTTGAAGGAAGCCCAGGAAGCCCCATGTAGCAGAACACCGGCGTCATCAGGGTTGGAGCGAAATAGGCAGAAGTTTGAAGAGTGTGTAGCCCGAGCTGCGATTGGGTAGGCATCGAGTACCAGGTTGGCAGGCATGGATGAGAAGCTAGGACACAACTTGGAAAAAGACAGTTTGAAGCAACTGAAATATAAAACAGATGTTAATATCTGGAACAAAAGGGAATAATTGATCCCATTTGAGCAATTTTGATTTTTAAAAATTTGGAATAAAATTTAGTTTTGAATTTTTTAGAGCTTGTGACAAGTAAAAATGGTTCTAGGGCGGGATGAGGGTGAAACGAGATGAAGCGGACGAGTGAATTGATTCGAGCGGGAAAAGGACCTTATACCTGACCCGATCTGGTCCGGTGAGCAGAGGGAGGCCGAGGCTCCTAATTGGACCAGATCGTCGTTACGTAACAGATTCGGCGGGAACCCACCGAGGAAGGAGGAAGAGGGGCAGCCATCTTTCTTAACCACCCTTACCCCGGTAAGTAACAATTAAGATAATAAGGCTACATGAATCAAGTGGAAATGAATGAACAAACAAGCATTACTGGGTCACAATGCCTATTTATTCAGGCTACACAAAGACAAGTTACAATCAGTCATACTCATTCACACGGACGACACATAAGACATCGACAGACAAGACAAATAGACAACACATAACATTTAACATAAAACATTTAATTAATCGACGTGAAGAATAATGATGATCTTGTAGGAAGCCCATAATCAGCCCAAAGATCATTATTGTGTTAATACTTGTTAGTCGAGGGTAGAGAGGTTTTTAGATGAGAAATGGATCCCCGGGAGGCAAAGCGAACCAACCCTGAAATTCAAAAAAAGGTTTATCCAAATTTGTAATGTTCATGGTTCGGAAACTTTTTTAGTTACATATATTGCAATTATAACAACTTTAAAGTATAAAAGCACATTAAAGGTGTTATAATTGCAATATATGTAACTAAAAAAGTTTCTGAACCACGAGCATTACAAATTTGGATAAACCTCTTTTTGAATTTCAGGGTTGGTTCACTTTGCCTCCCGGGGATCCAAATGAAGATGAAAATAAAAATAGGTAGTTACACAGGAGAGGGGGTTATAGGTGATGTGTTAGTTTGGTAGTAATAGGATAAATTACAGATAGAAGAGTTAATGGTTATGAAATGAAATGGTTAGGAGATAGTGCTAGTGCTAGCTTTGGAGCTAGTGCGGCTTGAGCCTGTCTGGAGGGCCTAATGTATCTCCTGTAACACAGAGATGACCATCGACCTAACCTCTGAACTTCCTGCTCAGTACAACCTGCCGCTGCAGCAGTTGTCGCGGCTCCAGCTCTTAAGGAGTGTAGGGAGAAGGGAGCAGGATCCAGACCTATGAGAGAGAGCAGGTCATGGAGCTTAGTTGTTAAATAAGAATATGAGAGAGGTAGATTCCTATTAGTCATGAATAGAGGCGAGGAAAGGGAGGCTGGTATCGAGTCAAATACGAGCTTTATGAGACAAACCGGACACAGCGGTGATGAGCTGCAACCGACGTGGACGATGAAGCCCTTGGGGTTCGTCTTGGATCTGTGGACCTTGAAGTCTAGAGATGCTCCGTCTGGGGAGAAGACGACATCAGCCCTTGAGGGAGGAGATCGCACCCCCCTGGTATATAAGTACTCAGAAGGCCTTAAGCAGGCGAAATAGGCCAATGACATGGCCGCGAGGGCCATAAGGTTATCCCTGTTAAAGGGGGCCCTGGCCATAATGGCCAATAAGTGAGTATATAGTATTGGGGGGGCTTGAATGGGGGAATGAACTCGGTCAAGGGTTTTTAAGGCCTGTGAAAGTGATGGTGTGTAAATTTCAGGCAGGGGTAACCCTAGGTCAATAGACCAAGACCTCAAACCGGATAAATAAACCTTAATGGTAGATGAGACCAGGCCGGATTTAGCAAGGTGAGCCACGAACCTTATGCAATTAACTGACGTTATAGGGATAGGGGACAATAAGTACAGTTGGCAGAATTTTTTGTATCTATTCACTGCCGTAGAATAAGTGGCTCTAGAATTGGCAGTAATGCCATTATATACCAGGGAGTGGACCGAATGGTCCAAATCTGGAACAAATTAACAAGTAATTAAAATGGGATTAATGTCGGCCATGTTGAGGTGATGGAGGCCGAGGGACGACGACTGAGAAATTTTTGGACCTGATGACGGCTCAAGTCGTCGGCGTCTACATTCAAGTCTGTTGAAATGTAGACGGGCCTGATGTTGATATCGTGGCGTACCATGATCAAACACCAAGATCTAATTAGAGCCATCATATGAGGGGTCGGGGAATAAATCTTTTTGAGGCCTGCCACCACCGACTGGTTGTCTATATGGAACCATACATTTTTGCCCGCGAGGCGAGGTGCCCAAGTGGCGAGTGCCGTAAGGGCGGCGTATAGCTCGCGCCAATTGATAGAGAACATGGTGGCACGAGACATGGAACCCACATAGGATGTTGAAAACCAGTCGGGGTGGCAGTACCCCCCCATGGCGCTCCCAGAAGCGTCAGAATATACGTGTAGGCCAGTGGACTCCTCCCAGGGTGGAGGCAGCATAGATACCCCATTGTGTCCTTCAACGCAGTCACGCCACCAGCAGAGGTCCTCCTTGGCGTCCATGGTCAATTTAACGCTGTAGTGGAGAAATCTAGTAGCTTTGGAGGCTTCTATCAGGCGGCCCAGAAACGCCCTGCCCACCCTAACTACTCGGGCAGCAAAAGCCAACTTACCAATGAGGCTCAACAAGCGTCTCTTAGAGACTGACCGCTGGAGCAGGAAGTGGGTGACAAGTTGTAGGACCTCATCTAGCCGGGCCCTGTCGATTGACAGGGTCCGGTCCAACGTGTTTATAGTGACGCCCAGGAACTTAACCTCAGTTCCTGGGACAGTCACTTTGGAGGGTTGGACAGGGAACCCTGCCTGCTGGCATGTGTCCAGCATGATGGTCAAGCCATCCTGGCATGCCTGAGCATTTTCGGCGACAATTAAAAAGTCGTCCACATATCGGACAATTGTGGGGGGGGCCCCACTTCTAATCATGAATCTAAGTAGTGATGAAGAGAAAACATCAAAGAGAGCAGGTGCGGAGCGGAGTCCAAAGCTCAGGACCTTGGAGAAATAATAGTAAGAGCAGCCCTCCCCATCAGGCCAGGAAAAACCCATAAGATGCCAATCGGCAGGGTGAATGTATATGAATTTAAATGCATCTTGCAAATCGAGTTTTGCCAAAAATGGGGGGGTGTCGAGAAATTGATTACAGAACTCGACCGCATCATCTATCGATGCGTACTTTAGGGAAAATTCCTTGGGATCAATCATAATATTTACAGAGCTTAAGGCTGGGTATGAGAGATCGTGTATTAATCTAATTTTTTCTGAATCGCGCTTTTTAAATGCGCCAAGGGGGGATACAATGTAGGCCTGATAGGGAGGGCAGCGAAAAGGTCCGTGTAATCGACCCATGGCAAGATCACGTGCTATTATCTCACCAACTTTGGCCCTGTGCTCGAGGGAGGAAGGCCAATTGGGGGAAACAATAGAGTCTGTAGCCCCCGGCCTCCCTACCCTCACACCCTCGACCAACATATCAAGAATCTCGTCTGCACGAGAAGCCTCGAACTCTGCTCGCAGCGCTCGAGACCAATAATCAACTTTTAGGTACGGAGGACCCTGAGGCTCCGCTTTTACAATTGGTACAAGACTTGGCCCCAGCCGGCCCCCCACAGATGTAGCAACGATGGGTTCTGGGACAGACTTTAAATCTACATGTACCGTCTTGGTATTTAATGCAAGTCTCATTGGGGTCGACTGGGGTCTTTGTAGCTGGCTTTTTATCGGCCCCGGGCTTACCATTGCCCCCTTGGGGGGCGCTCCCACGAAAGGGGCATGCAGTGAGGCCATGGTCCACAGAGGCACATTTCGGGCACCTAGTAACCGTCCTCAAAGAGTTTGCGTCAAATATGGTGACGAATAACTGGTTGTCAAATTCAGCGAAATTGAAGGATCTAGACCTGCCCAAAGTGGCCCTGTGGCGCTCGTCATATGTAAGTATGAAGGGAACTTTATACTTATGAGTAAGTGTGACCAGGAAACATCTGTACTCAGCAAGCTCATAGAACATTGATTCACCGTACTGAGAAACAAGAACAACCTCGTAGTGGCCCCAGGCCTCCATCCACCTGAACCAATTGGTAATTAATTTCCTAGGTTTAGCAGCCCTAACGCCTGCATCGAAGAAGCCAATTTCCTCGTATTCGGTAGCACTAGAGTCTATGAAATTCTCGAGATGAGCAAACTCACCCTGAAGAGCAGATTCTACATGGCGATGGTCCACGTGAGGCGGAATTCGGGACGAGTAGGTGGCCTGTGGCGGAGTCCAATAACCATGTTGTCCTCGGGGCGCAGGTGCCGGTGTCCATTGGTTGCTCCAGGTCGCCGCTTGGTGGCCGCTCCATGTTCTTGGGGGTCCTGGTGGTCCATTCCATTGGCGGTCCGTGCTGCTCCCCTGGTTCACGCTCCAATGTGGGATGCTCGGCTGGTCGTAGCCATCACCATGGCCGTCGTACCAAGTGTTGTCGTCATAATTCTGGAATTGTACATTGGAATAGGAGGCCGGAGGCCTATTGTCATTAAATTGGCCGGAGCCTACGTATCTCTCTCGTGGATCATGGTAACTCGCATAGCTTTGAGTCTGGCCTCCTGGTGCAGGTCCAGATGGGACGGGACCTCTGAAGGGAGGCCTAACTGGGACAGGTACGGGGCCCCTTGGTGCAGGCCTAGCTGAGACAGGGTCCCTAAAGGCGACCCTCGGTGGGACAGAACCTCTTGGTGCTGGTCCACTCATAGCGGGGCCTCTAGGTGCAGGCCGTAAATTAGGCGAGCCTTGGGTGGCTGCTCGTGCGTTATACAACAGAGTCGGACGGCATTGGATGCCTTGGATGCCGCGGGGCACCTGGTAACGGGGGCCAGCTTCCATCGAGCGGTCAAAGGAGTGAGCGTCACCTGGCGGAATACCAGTGGCGCCTCCCAGCGTATCTGATTCAGTGTAACAATTTGCACGTGTCATGTCTGCCATGGATTTTACGGGACTAGCTGCTGTTCTAAACGTGCCCGGGACAAGTTGCCTAAACAATGGCTTGCTATACGGCCCAGGGAGGGCATTACCGTCGTACGAACCAGCTTGGAACGTACTGCTGTCTGGGACTGCGTCGTTTAAGTTGGTATCATTGCGTGGGTAGCTGGATGCTAGCCCACCAGAGTGCTCGTAATGTGGCCTTGGAAGGAGGGCATCGCCGACAGGTGGCATTCCCATTGCCATAGTAACCGACCGACGCTCATTGCCTGACTCGACACCCCACTCCGCCACCAAGTTCCTGCGACCAGACGAGGGAGTGTGCACTCTGACTGTATCTGAATAACTGGGATAATCTACCCGGGACGGCTCCCGAAGATTCCCTGCACCCCCTAAATCATAGGAACCGAAATTCTCTCCGCTCCCCTCGCCCTCCAGCTCACGATCTGCACATCTAGTATCATAATCGCACGTCTCATCAGAGCCTAAAGTCTGTGTGGAGATCAAGTAATCTATTCGATCGTCATCTACGTGCTTATTAGCCAACGCTGAACATCTGGCACCCATAGGACCATCATGGCCCAGTGCGGGCTGTCTACAAACAGTACAAGATCGTTTCTTATTAGATCGGGTCATATCTCACAAGCCTAGCACGATCAGATCAAATAGTGACAGCGTATCTACCCCACAGCAGACAATAAACAAACAGGCTCACTTACTAATTGTGCGGTGCAAAACGATCGTGCTGGTGCGACGTAGATGAAACGAGATGAAGCGGACGAGTCGAGAGAAGTCACAAAATGTATACACCACATAGGATCTGTGATGAAATTTATCCAGACAGTAGAAGCTCTATGATGTGGGTATAGAGTGATAAACTGCTTACAAGATGTAACTTTCTTCATTGGGGAATCTTTGATGCACTTAAAATAGTTTGTTTTCCGATGGAAGCCAATTGGAACTAGTTAAGATTTTCAGTCTGAGGCAAGTCATACACATTTTATTCAGCAAAACCAAATTTCCAAAAGACTATGAAATTGCAGCTTCCCTTTATTCCCTTCATGTTCACAGTTCATTTACACAATGATTCAAATGTTTTGGATTGATATCAGGATTGTGCATGATATCCTATTTATGTCAGGTGTCTTCCAATAGCAATGCGGTCCCCAGATAACCAAGATCGACGATGCCTGGCTTTTCATTGTAAAATGTATCTCCTTCTCTGAAAGTGGGTGCCAGTATGTGACATTCAATCCGGAAATAAATGCTGCTATCCATACATATATAATACATGTATATGTCTTTCCATGCAAATTGTATATCTTAGGCCTGAAATAGGAGCCTCCTTATATCAGACAGGGTCTCAGGTAAATCTCGCAGCTGAAAATTTTATAACACAAAGTTTTACCTTTTGTAGAGGATAATTCTGAAGGGTTCCAGTTGAGCTGAAATGTTTTGTCAAGAGGAGGCTAGCATGTGTAAGGGAATTACCATCTAGTTCTACAGACATAATTACTTCATTGTTTAATATGACAACATCAGCAAGAGTTTCACAGTCATCTTGTCATCAACCCGCAAATGTAACAAGATCTACTTGTAGCAAATTGCATGCAAGTTAAATGGATAAAATTTACGAAGTGTTGCATTTGAGCCCGTTAATTGAGTTGGGCGCAGTTTGTTAACAAAAACTGTAGAGAAAATGGCTTTCTTGGCATTACTATTACAAGCCTTTAGCTCTTACTTGAGTTAATTAAACTAGTAACTGAACAGACAATGAACCATGCATTGGCACAGTCTAAATGAGACAGCAGTTCACATATTGCCATTTACAAGTTATGATGATGGAAATCTATTGGAGTGTTGGTGTTCCTGAATGTTTCAAATGTAGTTCAGAAGCTTTTTCAGATCTAAGGGCGTAAATAGGCACTGCTTGATCGAAATTACAACACAGACTACACCTCCTAATTCATCATTAAGAGAATGACAATAAAGTAATTCAAACACTGAAAAGTTGTGTCATTTGCGCTGAATTTTTCCAGGAAACTGATATTACACATAACTACAATAATATCATATAAGAGCTTTTTTTCTAGCGATTATGAGCGGTTGCCACTTGAAATTTCGATTATTGACAGTTACACTGTAGAGGATTACTGGTCACTAAGAAAAACTGTGTTAAACAAGCAAACATTCTAACAGTTACATATAACAACTGTCAAAATTCATATAAGAATGGAATTGTGCTAGTGCTACCTGTGATGCCACTTTCCAAGATGACAAGATTTTTCCAGATAAAACTGTCTGAAATAGAAACCAACAACTTAAAACAGTGACCATCAAATTCAAGCGACTAAAGTCATTTTTGAGATATGGAGATTTACAACTGTTAATGCCTTTGGAATGAAAGCTCTATTAAAGCACCCAGGCGGGGATAAAAAATGCTTTGTGAAAAAGTGTTAACCGCCTTTTTCAGTGTGAAGATATACACTCATTTTCCAATCGTTGTGGCTTAATATGCTTCAATATTGATCTTCAATGAAGTATAACACTTTACACTACAATCAATTTGATGTGAGTAGTTAGCTGTGACTCCCATTGCTTTTCGCGACATCATGTGGGAAATAATCATGATAAAGTAGGTAAAATGTATCACCATAATATTATAGTGACACCCATGTGAAACGAGGTTAAAGAAGTACCAGGAAACATTAGTATGCAGTACCAGCAACTCAGAAACACTCATAGCAACAGATTTCAGACTGACTCACTTATACTGCAAGGGAAAAATCCTTTCACAGGAGTTTTTCGGGAGAGTACAAGTCCAGGAGTCAAAAATGGCCACTGTAGTCTGGAGCCAGTTGGCTCTTGTACGTGACCAGAAAACAACATCTCCAGCATTTTCAGAAGAATGCATTCCTCGTCTGAAGTCCAAAGGATTTTCTATGTAATGTTGGTAACATGAGTTATATATATTATACAGTGACATGTGTGCTGCAGCTATTACTGAAGATTGTGAAAATGTATGCGAACTAAAAAATGATGATGATCATCGGGTAATTTCAAGTTCCGATAGAAAATATTTTATTATTGTAAAATATTGTCTATGCTGATTCAAAGTACTGAGCACATGACACATGAATGGAAAATTCTAATATCATGCAGTCATTCATCAAATTTTCAATACCAGAGTTATATTGGACTACATTGGTTTCATTCATAAAACGTATCAGGTTTATTGGCAAAAACAAATTGCTTCAACAACCACAAGAAATGACAATCAGTATACATGAATGCCATGCTTTATTTACTGTTGTCTTCTACCAGTAACAAGGACGCGAAGATATACAAGGATAGATAAAGCAAGTGCTGCTGTGGCTGTGGTAGCCAAGGTCAAATATCCTCAAACTATTACGACTAGCAAAGGCCATTTGTGTAAATTGAATAAAGCATCCTGTTTCATGAATTTTTGAAGAGTCACTCCTAACAATGTTAATTCAATAACAGAGATAATTTTTTTTCATGGTGGTCTTTAGCTGCAGTTTATCTACCCAAAGACAACATTGTGTTGCGTAGACTAATGTTTGTAAATAGAATATACGAAGTCCATTGCCACTTAATACATATCAAATACTGTTGAAATTCGTGAGACATACAGGCCGAAAAACAGTCTATTTACCTGTTCAAAAAATACGTCCAGCCATTTGCACCATAAAAATGGATACACTGAATCAATTCAAATGATTGAGCTGGATGGCTGCAAGTCACTAATCTACTTTAAGCAAAATTGCCTTGTTATTGCATCTCGTTCCTTTTAGCTAACCGAGGCTACAGTTTCAATTTTAGCAAACTCCATTATTCAAGCTGAGATAGCTCAAAATAAAAGGATGTGATGATGTCTAGTGATTTTTGAATTCCAAATCATGTCTATCTCGCTATCAGTCCAATACAATCATGTATTGGACATGGATTACACAGGCACAAGCCATCGCAATTTGCTACAACAGTCATGTACATACTGAAAAAGCATTGTAGTTGGTGACTTTAGAACTCATGGCAGATCGCCATACTATTCACTGAGTACGGTTTTTGCTGTTCATGGTCTTTTCATTGTATATCCTTGTAATATGGCAAATTACGCTTATAGAGAACATGTTAGTCGCTTATAATTCTTGTTAACTTATCACTTCTTTTGAAAATGATCTTCGTATATATATAATAAGCCTCGTCGGGAGTACGGTAACATGATTTTGGTTGATACGGTAACGTAAAGAAAGCACATGTCCACTTCACCATACTCTTGCTCCGGAATTTTCCCTCCATGTAAAGGTTTCTTAAGTTAAATTCTCGAATTTGCCAGAGCCCTATGTATTCCTTTACCAATATTCTTACCACTTGCACAATGAGAGGCTTTAAATATCATTTATAGAAAAAACTGTTATGAGGTTACTTGTGGAAGGAGACGGTAACGTATATTACCGTACGCAGTGGCGGAGCAGTGCTTTTCGCTATGGATGTGGGCACTGCAACAATGTTTGTTTTACCCCACATATGACATTATGATGAAATGCTCTATTACCAAGCAATGATGTGGTTGGCAAAACCTGCAACCAGGAATTAGATAGTCCATAAGACTTTGCGTGGTTACGGAATGATACAAAGGGCACGCGTTGATGTAATGTCTGACACCGCTCACAAAAAAACCTGTACATGGCTACTATAGAAATTGTGACAGAGGTCGTGTTTCGACTGGAGTACCAACCAAAGGATTTCATTCGAAGCACAACTAAAGCTGCACAGAAGATTACCAATTGCAGGTAAATCACTTTATCGGATAATTTCAACAACATTGGAAGACATCAACTGAACGCTAATTATACTCTCATGTCTTTGCAGATTACATATTGTGTTCCTTAACATGTATGTTGACACTGGACAGCATAAAAGGGAGCCGCATGACATCAATTTTGGCACTTAACGGGGAACAGTCAGTGATGCAGCCCAGCTTGCCTACTGATGTACAGGGTGGTCAAGACAAAACTTTATTCTCCTTCTTTGGCATAGTTCTATGAATTTGTCTGTTATTACTATCCAATCTTTTCCAAAGTAAAGAGGATGGTCATGGCGACATATTACCTGTAGTTTGTTCTCCTGGGACATAATGTGTAATCTTGAGCTATGATTTTGCAGAAATAAAAAAAAAGGCCATTTGCACACATCATGCTGTCCCGAATGTAAGGCATTGCCATCAATTTAAATATTTTGCCATTGCTTTCATATTCGTACAGTTACTTGAGTTCTTCAGAGGTATTTGGCCCCAGAATTTCAGCTCTCTTCGAGTGAAACTCAGTCCAGTGGGGAGCTTGAAAGAGAAGATCGTTGATAGAAATTGCTAGCTACCATAGTTTGTCAAAATGTGTCTCCTGTCGTAACACCATATTGAAATTAGAATCAAGACTAGAAACATAGTACCGAGATTCCTACCTGAACTGTATGCAAGAATGAGACTGATTGGATGAGAACTCACTGAGTTGTGGCTCATGGGCCAAAGACTGTAAACTTTTTTCTTGACCACCCTCTATGAGCCCGATGCCCTCATCACCAACAGGTCTACATGTATACAGAAAATAAGGTTGTTGCCTGCCCCGAGACATGTCTAATTTCTTCAGGACAGAAGCAACAATGATTCGCCAACTGTCCATGTTGCGTCAAGATTGCATCAACTTACCTTCCTTCCACAAGCCTCATTTACGCTGCTAATTAAGTGGGTTTCCCCGGAATAAAAAGATATTGCCCTCTTCTGGCAATGTAATTACTGGAAGTCAGAAAAAATTTGGTTTATGTCAGTTGGATTTAATTAGACTCATTCATGCCATTTGCGAAAAACATAAACTAGAACGAGTTTAAAGAGTTCTTGAATGCAGATTTACCTTGGAATTCCTGGGCTTCTAATACTTCCATTTCATTGTAATTATTTGCAAGTGATTTCTTAGATTTAATGTGTTACCTAACAAACCGTTACAGTGATATTGTCACATCACTATGATATTTATTTAGATGAGCTTCATCCAATAAGGCAATTAATTTAAAATTTGCACAAAAGAAACATCGTATTGATGTTAGTATTGTGAGGAAGATTCAGAGAGATAACTATGAACATGTTTCTCAGGCAACCAAGTGTGACTTGACCAGGGCTGACCTGTCTTCCTCAAGGTCATTCTGCAGCGTGTCTTGTCTCATGAATATTTTTACCACTTTATGCTTATTCACATCATGTAATCCCGAAGAAGTTTTTCATTGCTAAGATAAAAGCAAGAACACTATATAATGGCCTCACAGAATGAGCTGCATGAAAGTGACTGTATCAAATAACCTGGGTCCATTAGATTTCCTATATTTCCAGGATAAGGCTATAATTGAGCAACATCCGGATCTAAAACAACTTGTGCTGGTCAAAAAGCTGCCTTGATGCAGAGAAAATGTCACCTGTTTTTTTTTTTAAAGTTGAACATTTCAGACTCTCTTTTAGTAGAAAAGTAATTTCCACCTCACCCAGGTCCAGAAACCTCCATGGTGAGGCTAAATTTCAATCCCTGATGCAAAAAAACCTTCTGTGGCAAGAGGAAGGTGCCAATCTACAAGCAAGATGTATTTCCCACAGTCAGTTTTTCTCATTGACGAGGTAATTTTCATGCCACAAAATCCGATTTCCAGTTTTTCCACAACCGTCATCACCAATTGGTGAGTTAAATCCACGTCCTGTCATTAGTAACAGCACATATATACAGCTTACATAGCACTCAGCAATACTTCTCATCACTCCTGATTCCCTCAGTAGAGACAGGCTTGTCCCCCCCCCCCCCCCCCCCAAAACCAGTGCTGCAATTCCAGTTGCTGTCGCATGATGTATCATTCTGATCAAGTGACCGAGACTGACCCACAGCTCGAGGTGTGACTTTCAGTTGGTTAGTTGTTCATTGTTTATTACTGCAAAGGTCAAGGTTATCAGTGATACAAGTCAGGAAGGCAGTCAGACAGAATGAGGCGGAAGCATCATGGATACAAACTTGCAGTATGAAAGTATAGCAGTCATGACATTTTAAAAGCAGAGCCCTACTTTATAGGCCTACATTTACAATGTATCCTTGCTAATTATAAGGCCAGATCTTAATTAAATTTGATTTAAAACTACAAAGGCATTATATACTCAAAAGTCAACGCGGCCAGGCAAACATAATTGGCAAAAAAGGAGTTCCACCGCAGTCTGAAAAGATATGCTTTGCATTTACATGTGCATTATTTATACAATTTATTGTAGATCCATGTTTGTGTTTTTCCAAAGCAACGCCTGACCTGTCCATCCCAATGGCCAGCATTTATGTCTTTCTTCATGAATTTTGTAAAATTGGGTGCCTTGCAAATATGTGTTATTCAATTCCAAAGTGAATGTTTGTTTGTTGCTATATACATGTATGTTCACATAATTATGAAACATCAAAATTGTCTATCCTTAACATTAAATTTAGTCTCATATACTTATATAAAATGACAGCAATATATAGCTTTATCTTTTCTGGAGGATAATTCTACTTGGAGAACTCCATTTGAGCCTAAATGGCTTGTCAAGAGGAGTTTAACACTTGTAATTGAATTACCAACAAGTTATACAGTCATAATTACTTTGTTGCTAAACATAATAACATCAGAACAACTTTTCTCAGTCATCTTGCCACCAACTGCAAATGCAATTAACCGAAATCAAATGGACCTCATTTACGAGGTGTTGCATTTGAGTCTGATAATTAAGTTTGGGTGCAGTTTATTAACGTAATCAGTCACACAGACAGGACAGCTTGTTACTCAGTATTACTCTTATTAGCCTTTAGCACTTTCAAGAGAGAGTGTTGCCAATTTACAAAGTGGGATCTGGAAAAATAGGTGGTTGAATCTGCTCAAACTTTGTTGAACCAGGAACTTATTACTGCTAACCACAATTTACTATAGAAAAGAAAAGGACAGCAATTCAGAATTGCAAATTGCAAGTTATGATAATGGAACACTGTTGATGTTGCTGCATGTTGTAAACTCAGCAACATTAAAAACGCACACATTTTCAAAGTATCATAACTTTTGAAGCACTAAGTTTATCTTAATGTCACTTGGCAAATTTGCTTATTAGCTTCTCAACTAAAGATCGTGAACGTTTGAACAGGTTCCGTTCATATTTCTAAGAACCAGACATGCTTTTGTGACATAATGTCAAGTTTGGAATTTGCAAAAATGAAAAAGGGATAGGGGAGTAGAGTAAAGATGCTTTCACTTTATTATTGATTTCAAATGGTCAAAACAGGTGTCCATCAAGATTTCAGGTCTAAATTTGACCAAAAACAGGATAATTTCAGATGCTTATGGTGAAAAAGTGTTGAAAATGATGTGACAAACAAATGTGAAAAACACCAACTTTACAGAAAAATCAACCGAAAACTCACAAAACCCCATAAAAAAGTGTGAGTGTCCACCTTGATTATTTCCACACTCCAAATATTGAGCTGTGACAGACTTCACATGCAATCAATTTTGGACCAATTTGCATTGGTTGTGATTTTGGTTTTTGGACATGATGCACTAAAAGTGGCTTAATCCAGCCATTTTGCTTTCATTCTTTATGAAATTTTCTGGACGTCCAGAAGAGATATCAATAGACATCAGTGTAAAGTTTCATGAAAATAGTTACCTTACAAGTTTGTTTTTGAGCTGTTCAAAAATGTGTGCGTTTTTAATGTTGCTGAGTTTAGATGTGGTTAAGCAATTCTTTGTAGACAGGCACTTCTTCATGGAAAATTCAGTCCACTTCCCTTGTCACCATTCAGAAAACATAAGTCATTTTAAAAAAGGAAATTTTTTTTCAGCACTGAAGTTTTAAGGGAAACTGTCCCAACTAATCACCTAAATTTAATATACGTACCTCCAGAGTATAGATATGCTTTTTTTTACAAATCAGTTATGACAAGGAACATTGATCTTTATGCCAAGAATTCCCTTGTATCTTATAAAAAGACTACTGCAGAACTTTGCCTTTTGCCATCAGTAGGTCTATACTTTCCTTGAAGATCCAGTATATTAGGATGCCCGAAAGAGATTAACCAGACGGTGCAAATGTCAAAAGTTATAAATGTCTGCTGTAGACTTGATGCAGTAGTTTTCTATGTGACCAGAAAACAGTACTTGAAAATGACTGATCAGACAGACGAGCTCAACAACAAGGCTTTGTTCCAGTCATATTTAACTGCATACTTTTTTTTCCATGATCACATCTCAAGAGGTTAGTCATCATCATGCATGTTGAAATACAATTGTCCGTGGATAATAGAATACCACTGCTTCTCTTGTTTGGTCATAGTCTCTCCTCGTGAAGCAAAATGCACTAACAATGTCTGACATGGTCAACAAAGCTTTGATATCAAATATTGTAATTTTACAAGGAGTCATACCAGAAAAAAGTAGTCACGTCAATCAAAAAATTAATTAAGGTCTGCACATATTGGCCCAAGTACCATATATGAGCTCTTGTAATGGAACAACTGTTTGCAAATTGCCATTTTACAGGCAGTGTGGAGAAGCACGATCTAATAAGGTTTGCTTTCAGGAGTTTTCCGTTCCATTGTGCTGTTGCTCATTTCCTCTTCCTGTCACATGATGTATTTGTTGATCATGTGACCAGGCTGACACCTTACTTGGTGTATGACTTTTGGTTGGTTTGCTTTGAGTTATATGCAAAGGCACGGATAAGGGTAACCTGAAATAGAAGATTGTCGAAGGGTTATTTCATCACTCACTGGCATTTATATAATACATGATGTTGTACAATTATGCTAATAAATTGCCAATAATTAGTATAAATTACAGCATATCTTATCACACCCGGCACATCAGGTGAAGGTCAGATGTCCTGAGGCTGCATGATTTGTCCTCACAAGAGCCATTATTGAAGTTGTCCTTTTCATGAATTTTTTTGTTCAATATGTCTCTCCTTATGAAGTCTGAGCCACTGCGTCATTCAACCCAGAAATGAATGTTGCTTGTTGCAACACCTATATATACATATAAAATAAATGCCTTTATATATATAAATTGTATAGATCTCAAGCCCAAAATAGAAGCCCTCCTGCATTTCAGACAGGCTCTGAGGTTAGTCTTGCATCTGAAAATTAGGTAACAAGCAAAATAGCTTTATCTTTTTTTCCAGAGGATAATTCTGCTTGAAGAACTACATTTGAGCTGAAAAGTATTGTCAAGAAGAGGCGGACATTGTTGATTGAATTACAAAAATGTGGTAGAGACATAATTGATTGATTTTTTAACATAGTAACATCGTCGAGACATTTCACCATTATCTTGCCAACAAACTCCAAATACAATGAGCTCTGGTGAGAAATGCAGTAGAATGGATAAAATTATCAGCTGTTTCATATTAGGCTGATAATTGAATTGAGTGTGGTTAGTTACATTCCTCGTTATATTTACGCAGAATCCTACTTTTTAACCAAGGTTATGGAACTTTGATGTCATAGATGGGCTTGATGTCACAGCAGGCATCTCTATTCCCAAGCATTGCAGCATATGTAAATTAGGTTCACTGTATAAGCTGTGATGTCATTTCATGCTGACTCAGATTCCCCTGCCTTTTAACCTATGGGAGTCCTCCTTAACTCCTGACTGACAAGTCAGTCTGCTGTAGGCCTACAAGCAGGCGAGCGAGCGAGGTGGCAGACTGATGAAATTCAAGTCGAATTGGGTATCGAATTGGAATATAGGCACTAGAAGTGCTGCCTCTAAAGTCCGCGCTGCTGCCTGTCAGGTCCGCGCCCAGCAGAACACAGCAGGAATGAACTGGGCAGCTTCAAAAATGCATGTAAGGGAGGACCTGATTGGCAGCACCCCAAGTGAAATGTTGAAAGCTGCTCGCTGATGCTAGCAACTGATTTAGCAGGCTATTGTAGCCTGTTTTAACTCAGCATCAGAGTTTCAACATGTTGTCACAGTTAGGGAATAGCCCCGCAAGTGGTGCATCACAGTTTGTTAGCCAATGGGTATATGTACAACTATTGCATCACAGTCTCAATAATGAGTCAATATTATTTCAACATTGATATATTGAAGGAAGCATTACATTTTATTCTATGATCACAACGCAACTGTTGATGTGATCCCAATGATCTGTCATCGGCAATCACCAGTCTAATCTTACCTAGATAACAGCTTTCTCAGCATTCGCAGTAGACAACTGTTATAATCCCCACAGGGTCGTTTGATTAATCTACAAAATTGTGACTTTATAACTTCAACCTTCAATGGACCTTGCTATAAACTAAAGGCTTTGACAATTTTTGTAAAAACATTGATAATGTAATGTATATTTCTTCTGACAGCCCAGCGGTTGGCAGGCTGTGATATCAAAGTTGCATTGGTTTTTCCAGGCCCAATTTTCACTCTGACATTGGGCTGAAACTGTGACATCCAGTTTTTTGGGATTCACATTGGCTAGAAGCCGGGGAATCTGGCCAAGTAAAATGAGACATCAGAGCTTGAAGTTGTTTTACATATATCGCAATGCTAGAGAATAGAGTCATCTCCGACATCACACTTCAACAGCATAGAAGGAACTGGAGATTCCACGTAAATGTGACGAGGACGGTAACGGAAAGTAGCTTTCTTGGCATAATTCTTATATACACTTGGTTGAGAGAGCTTTGCCAACTAATTTTAAAATGTGTGAACCAGAGAAGTTGCTTTTTAAAAATAATTATACCAATAACTTAAAGGACAATGAACTATGCATTAGCAACAGACAAAAAGGTATGGCAGTTCACAAACTGCCATTTTCCAGTTAAAAAATGGGATGCTATTGGAGTGGTTCATAATGAGAACGAAGATAAAGTCATTTAATATGGCACAAATCAGTCATTGAGCACTAAACTTTTATCGGAAAAAATCAAATCATTCAAATGACTTCTTTTCATGTGTACCTATTCATTCGAAACGTTTTTTGTCACCTTTGTTATGACCAATGAACATTGATTTATCTTTTTGCATAGCGGCCGTCACAGTAATAAAATCTATATATATATATACTTTTTTTATACTTTCCATCTGTAGCTTAATAAATTTACTTTCCCTGAAGTTCCAGCATTTCAGGATGCATCTACAGAGATTTACCAGACAGGTGCTGATGCCAAAAGTTATATATGTCTGCAGTGGGCTGGATGTAGTAGTTTTCTATGTGACCAGAAAGCAGTACTTCCAAATGAATGGTCAGACTGACGAGCTTAACTGAACAGCATGCAATAAGGTATCATTTTCCATTTGTATTTAATAACATGGCTCCAAATTTTGAGGCAAAAATAAGTACCCACAGCTTTTTTGAGTACGAACTTCATAACAAGAAAAATAATAACTAGTACACTTGTAATTGTGCACAATTACAAAGATAAATTCCCCCCTTCCCTTCCTCTCCCCTGCCCCCTTACATCCCCCTGCCCCCTTACATCCCCCTGCCCCTTCCCTTCTACCTTCCCCATCCGCTGATTCACACAGAAATGTAATTGGGTCAGCATTCATTTCAACAAAGAAAATGTGCAGCCAGTGAAGTATGAGAAGCGATGAAATTGGCATATGGCCAGGAAAAAAGTGTTTCCAGCCATAAGAAGCATTTGGGGAGGAAAAAAGTGAGATAAAATTTTCAGGGTCCACCGCGATTTTTAACGGGCGGTGCTACAGTAGAATGCTATATACCATGTGAAAGCTAAGAAACAGAGCTTTCTGGTGGTGTTTTTAATTTTTCTGTAGCTTTAATAGGAGCCGAGTTATCCGCGCTTGAAAATAGCGTTTTTGTGGTGCTATAGCGCCGATACCGTTAACGCTAGAAAGTTGAAATTCTAGTGGATTGTTACACTATAGTATGACTGTAACTGCATACAATTTCAGCTTGATTGGAGCATTTCTTACTAGTTTTTGGAAAATTTTAGTAGCAATTTTGGGAATTCCCTTATTTGAAAAATTCACATAAAAAAAACTTTTAGAGATATTGCCAAAAGCTGCCTTTCCGCACTGCGTATATCTTAAGAGATGATTGTGTGAAAATTTGGTGTAATTTCACTCATTGGTTCTTCTAAAACCGTGCACACAAATTTTTTATGCATTTGCTGCGTAATTACCAGTTCACTGAAAATTACGCTGTGTAATTCCGGAAAATATAATTGTTCACCAAAAGCAATATTACTCTGCAATTTCAGGTAGTTACTGTAAATAGTGTCGAAAATACAGCCTGTCAAAGTGTTGACGAAAAATAAAAAAAACAAAAAAAAACAAATAATAATAGGATGCTGAAAAAAAAACCGAACAAAAACAATATAAATTCCCCTAACGGGGGAATTTATAATAATAATTTGCTCTTATGACTGTCTGCTTGATTGATGATTGTTACATATGTGGCTGTTAATATCCCCAGATGTCCTGTTCTTTTGTCTTCCGATGAAATCCACTAAATTTCCCATTCTCTTTCTATTTTAAATTTCTTATTCTAATTATTTTGAATTTTTAAATTGTGACCTTCTCTTATTATTATGAAGTATATATACTGAATCCGAAATGGTTGTAAAAGGATGGCCCCTCTGGAGCGACCAGTAAGTCTTTGAGATGTCCCCTTTCGCACTACATATGATAATTAATTGAAACCAGTGAATACTATAAATAACATATACATGTGGGAAAAAAAAACAAATCTTAATCTGAATCTGCTTCTAGAATAAAGAATGCACTAACATGGTTGGTCAACAAAACTTTGATATCAGATAAATATTTTATGTTTGCAAGCAATCATATCATGCCTGAAAAAGGTAATCGCCTCAATCAAAACATTAATTAAGCTCGGCTCATATTGAACATAGAACCATATGTGCACTTGTAATGGGGGACAACAGTTTACAAATTGCCATTTTACAGGCAATGTGGATCAACGCAATCTAATAAGGTTTGCTTCCAGGAGTATCCAAGCCCATTGTGCTGTTGCTCACTTCCTCTTCCAGTCTTCCTGTCACATGATGTATCACCTGATCATGTGACCAGGGTGACCCCCTACTCGGTGTTAAAGTTCGATTGGTTTGCTTTTGGTTTTGTACCATGGTATTGGCCAGGGTCAAAGGGTTGTTAGTACTTGTAACACTACCTCTCATAAGGATGTGTAAATAATGCATGATATTATGTCAATAATTCTAGTAAACTGTCGATAATTTGAATAAATGACATTATGTCTTATAACGCATAGCATGATGGCACAGGAGGTGAAGGTCAGACGTCCTGAGACTGCATGATTTGTCCGAGAGCCATTAGTGAAGTGTCTTCTCTCATGAATTTTTGAAGAGTAACAACCTACAAGTGTCACAGAATACACAAATGAGTCTTTCGGGAGAGACAATGCAACTTTATGTTGGTTCACTCTGGGTTGTGTACCACCAGACAAGCAAAGGTCACTTGACATTGATGTTCTTCCATGAAATGAGACTGGTCAAAGGATTGTAAGGATGTTTACAGTGCATGCTGTTGTCACCGAGTTCAGAAAAGTTCAGTTCAATTCAGTGTGCTTGCCTGGATCGGCCAGATTGCTCTAACCTTTTTTGGGAACTGCATTCGATGATGTCCATTAATTTTTTTATTTTTTATTTTCCTGGCTGTGTCCTTTGCTTTAATTTGTAATATCTTATTTGTTGTCTGTTAACTTTCGTGCAGATTCCATGATGTTCTTCGGGATTTCCTCCTCTCCTTTTGCACATTCTGCATTTTGTGTGATGGATTATGTTTCTATTATCTATAGTTACATTTAGTCCTTAACATTCTTGTTCTTGCATTAGATATATATCATGCTGAGTTGAGTCCTGAAAAAAAAATTCTTGAAAAAAAAACTGAGAATTGTCTGGACAAAAAAAGGCATTTCACTTGAGCATAATAATTGAGTTACTGTTTATTCTCCTCATGCCAGTCATGCCACAGAAGAATTATCCAATTTACTTGGTCACATGATTCAGGATGTTTTGTATCACGTGACAATGTCAGGAACCAAGAGCAGCAAGAACAACAACAGCATCAGTTTTGGAATTACAAAGGAAACTTCATTATCTGGAGGTTCCTTGTGTGGCAGTAATTGTGCAAATTCCAAATAAAACCATGGCAAACATTTAGATAGTACTGAAAATGAAAATTCTCATTTCAGTACCTCAAAATAATATAGTATGTTACAACATTGGAAGATGATTGATGATGCCCTTTGTATTAGTTAGACACTGATTTGGGGGGGGGTTCTAACATGCATTTTGGTGGGTTAGATCCCGACCTGATGTTAGAACCTGAAAAAGAGGTGTATAACTGACTTAGAGTCTTAGACATCACATGTTGCTTAATTTATATATATACCTTTTAACTTATAATATTTGCTAAATAAACAATAGTCTGATTGTTTGTTTGTTGTTGTTAACAGTTTTAATCCTTAGCAGGGCGCAAACATGCAAAATAGTCAGTTAGATATCTGTTTTTCAAATGACCAGTATAAGTATCTTGGTCGTATCTAACTTGATTTAAATAATTTTCTTAAAATTCTCTTCCATTAAAATAAGAGATTAGAAACGCTTCTAGATATTCGTAAATTTGTTGAGGTAGTTTTAGCAGATTGCAAATTTGGATACAGGTGAGCCTGAAAGTTTTTGTCTGTTTTAAAAGAACGGACACTGTGTGAAGAAAGCCAGACTCTTCATGGTTTTTCGAAGGATAAAATTACTCATATGACAGAGACAATTTCCACATTTAATTTATTTCATAATTCATTTCCTTTTTGCAATGTAACATTTTAGTCACATTTCAGTTTTCACGAATAAATACTACATATAACAACGTGACTACAGACTGATTGACGAGAAGCCATGCCCAAATGCTTCCTTTGAAGCTATTGGAGGAATCTTGAAAAGATATTTGAAACCACCCAGATAATCTCAGAACTTGGGGCAAGGCAATTCCTGTTAAACGCCAATAAGACAACAGCATTTGATGGATAATGTCATTGAAGTCTTGAAGCAACCATTAAAAACTTGAATGTGGAAGATGAATTATTTGCCAAGCAAAGGGATGAGTCTCAACTCAAAATGAATGGTTAATACTTTTTGGAACTTTTATTTTGCCACAAAATTTTTCAAGGATAAATTTATGACATTTTTAAAGGAAAAGCCGAGCTTCGGGGCATCTTGAAACAGTGATCACGTGACCCAAAGATGTCATCTAACTTCCAAGGTTATATTCTAACTGCTTCGTGACCTTTTCCAGTAAATGTCTAGGGAGGTCAATGGGCCATCAAGAAATGTTGTCAGCAGCATCCTGCAAACTACAAAGGGAAGATTATCTTAGTGGCCTTTCAAGGGAAGAACCAGAACAAAGCATTGGCTTTGTTTATGGTCAAAGAGGTGAAAATATAAAATAACAAAATGTGTCAAGTTTCAACGGGTGAATGGGAATCCTGTTCATTTGACATACTAGAAAATATATTAATACTACACAAAGAAGTTCGAAGGACAGAATGTTGGTCTTATTTAGTGTATTGCAAGAATGATTGTATGGATGAAAGTAAAGCATATGCAAGCGTTTTTCAATAACTATAGATCTGTACAGAAATTCTGGGTACGAAAATTTTAGAGTTGTTTGGAAGGCTTGGGGATAAGTTAAGCCTTATAATTTGAGCTGGATCCAATCTCTTGAGGAGGTAATGGGTCATGCCTTTGGATTCTATAAGCATAAGATAGTTCATCATTTGTCTCAATACCCTTGTATCAATTCAGCGTACAGAAAATTAAAGCAGCTTTGAAGCCACTTTTCATTTATAGATAGATAGATAGATATGGTAAGTGCAGCCCTCTAAGCCCAGTTCTGAGAGATGGGAGAGAGAGCTGGAGTCCTCAACATGTTACACATTTACCCCATGTAAGGGATCTTTTACTTGCCCAGCACAGACACTGATACAAGGGGCCCCCAATTTAATGTCTCATCCGAACGACATCCAGTTGTGATTTTTCTCATGAAGGAACAATGAAAATTTTGGGCTCCCCATGCAAGCAAAGACCATCAGGGGAGCAGGCAGGCACTTAAGCTACATGGCCACCCAGCTGCTCATTCGAGCTAATCCCTTGAGCAGATATTAGGTATTGCTTTTGGATTGTAGAAGGTTAACATAATTCATTGTTTGTACCATTGCATCAACACAAAAGGTATGAGAGTTTAAGATCAACTCAGTGGGAACCAATAAAATGTCCAATGTCTTTTCTACACATGTGTAATTCAAATATGTTTGAATTTTGGATGCCTATAAAAACTTCAGCTATTCCTCCATTTGAGGAATAGAAGGCTCCCAAATAGTCTTGACTTTCATCTGGTGCACAATTGACGGACATGTGAATCCAGAATGAGTTGACTAATTTGTTCACATGATCATGATGTTGAGCATCCCTGAGACAAACACAGGAAATGTAAGTAATCTTGGGATTAACCTGATTTACAATGCTGACCCACACAACTGTGTAGTCGCAGAAATGACTGAATTTAGACTAGACGATAACCTTTTTGTAATCTTGGCTTTTTTTTTTCTTTAAACTGCTTTGCTATGAGTGGCAACAAGCAGACCGAGTATATTGCTTGCAACAATCCACATGAAAATTATGGCATTTTTGGCATGTGATTATGTAAATTTTTTATCTTTTCAGTGAGACTGAATGTGAAGTTAGTAATACCTGAAACTATTGAGTGTAGATTGTCAATCAACTTATTGCAAGTAAAAAGGGTGATTTTGTTTATCTATCATCTTTTTTAATTTCATTATGTATGCCACACAGTAATTTTTTCTTTTTCTTTCTGTGTTTTACTATGGCCAATGCATAAAAATGAGAACTAGACATGCGAAATGCTATTACGCTGCAGTTATCATGTTATAGCCACTGGTCCATAGCTTATATCTTGAAAGGCCACAAAGATAATCTTTCCTTTGTAGTGTGCAAGATGCTGCTGACAAAATGTCTTGAGGCCCATTGACCTCCTCAGAGACTCACTCGAAAAGGTCACATTAAAGAATAGCCTTTTAGACAGGATCTGTGGGCCACATTGTCACACACAGTTGTCCTTGCAAAGACTAAAGATGGATTTTTTTTTCAAAAGATGACTGGGTTTGGTTGAATTGCACAATAAAAATAGAATATTTGAAATGTTTTCAGTTAAAGTGAAAAGCGGTTCTTTAGCCACATTGGTATAAGCCAAAGATATTGAAGCAAAATGCTACTTACAATGTATCTGTCATATTTTGGCTTCTTCAAGGCCTGTCATTCTCCATTCGTGCCCTTTGATTTCAAGGAGGCATCATTGTTTTCACATCTCACGGCACCTGAGATACTTGGAATATTATTATTGTTCAATCGTGAAAGAAGCACTTTCTAAATGTTCTGTAATCAGAATTTTCATTTCATTATTCAGATTAGTAATTATGGTATTATATTCTGCATATGATTATTAAACCTATATGCATCAAATAAAGTATATATTGGAAGCAGTGATGATGTTTTTTGAAAAAAAAAATAAATCACAGAATTAATTAACATTGGGAATTTGTCATCATTCATCAAGAAATGGTACATATACAATCTATTTGAATAGAAGGCAAGGATATGCATGTAAACCATCTTACTTCATGGAGATTTTTCTCAGTTATATCAGCAATTAGCTCTACTTGTTAGAAATCAAGCTGAATAGACCTAATGAGTTGTTTCTCTTAATTGAGCTTGATAATTGAATCAGTTGCAATTTGTTGAAGATGGTTGTCTGAATCTCTTTCACAGTTTTTGAACATCTAATGTCTTTAGGCAATACTGTTTCTTGACAAGCAAACCAAGGTTTGTTTAAAACAGACAAAAGAAGCGTGAGCTGGTGTCTGTGCAATTATTTTCGTGTACGTCAGGCAAAATTTCTGTGTGAAACAAACAAGGATTTGGCAATCTGATCTATATTTTGAGTGATCTTTAATAAGAAATGCCAAAAATAAGATTTGGCCGAAGTATAGAGAGACGCTCACTTGCCAGACAAAAAATAATAAGTCATGAAGATAATTCTTGAGCCTCAAGCTACAGTTAATACAAATTCACAGGCTCGGCCCTTCATCTCCCTTTAGGGATTAGTATAGAAATGTCACTGGCATGAAATGGCGTTAAACAAGATATTTTTTGCCCAGTGCTACATTGTTCCTTGGGTTTATGTCCAAAAAACGATGCTTTTCATTTCTATTTCAGAACATTCTCTCTTTTGCTTTAATGGTAACTGGACATGCAAAAGCTATTGCAGTGTAGTTGCGCCATTGGTTCTGGGCTTCTCTTGAAAGCCCACAAAGATAATCTTTCCTCTCTAGCTTGCGAATAGCCACTGACAAAACATCTTGAGGCTCATTGACCTCCTCAGAGTAAAGGTCATAGGAGTAGAGCCTTATATGGCATCTTTTGGTCATGTGCTCATTGTTCCACTACAAACTGCAACTTCTTTTTGCTGTTAAAGTAAAGGAAAGGGAAAGTTTATCCTTGATAGATAGGATGTCCACAGACTTGCTTTGATGTTTATAATCTGTCTTCATCTGTCTTCATCTAACGAGTTTTATGTGCTGTAGTCATTCTGATCCTCGAAAGGTTAACTGCTTTGAGTCAAGGTTTGGTGTCATTCCGATTGTTTCATGTTTCTTTAGAACATTCAAGATCCATCAACAAGCTTTGAAGGAAGTCTGATTCTCATCTATCAGTCTGTAGTGTTTTCTCGGAATTCATACAGGGCCGCATTCCAAAGTATTTTACCTCCACTGCTCTCAGCAAAATTACCTATTATCTAATTAACTAATTATCAAAACAATGTTCAGATATTTTCCTGAGAAAACTAATTATTTTCTGCCACCTATTGATGGGACCATTTGAAAAGTGTTCGTGTCTGAGATCATTTTGAATTTGGAAAATCTTCTTCAAACAAAACTATACAGTTGCAATGGGACCAAGTTTGTTCAGGCACTATGGTTGCCCTAATATTTGCCATCGACAGCATCTTGCATCATACCACTTGGCTAATATTGAAATCACCTCTATCATTCAGCGCGGCTGAATCATTCATCACAGCTCAATAAATAATATCACAGCTCAATAATCAATATAAAAATGACGCAGTTTCAGGTGTTATGTGCCAAAAGCGTTTGAAGAACTTTTTCCTGCACCTTATCTGTATAAGCAGTTGTCTTTTTGGCATCACATTTGACCTTCTTCGAGTGAGACATCCTTAATTTTTTTCTCTCATAACTTGCCAAGATTCTGCCGATCAATTTGCTGGAAGTTCAAGAAAAGCAATGCGCTCTTCAGTTTTGCCTTTCAGGAAAATCCTTGCATCTCTAATTTTAGATCTTTGACAATTGAAGAAATATGGAAAACTTCTTGAGTTTGATATTACATGTACATGTAATAACATAAAAAACAGAATGAGAGACATACAATGTGTAATTTAAAGCAGCTAACTTTTACAATTACTCTTGTTTCAAGTTGTTGATATATATATATAGGAGTTATTTAGGATTGATTTCAGCTGTTATTCCGCCAGTCAATTTGGTAAGTGTTTGAAATGTTGTCTACTTGTCACTCATTGTGGGTGCCCATTATCTACTTAGGATAGGGTTTCCAATTAGAAAAGGGAATTCCTTGAAATTTTCAGGAATGAGTTTGCCATGTAGATGTCCCAAATTCCTGATAGATATATTATCAATCTGCTTATTTTCTAAATTCAGCAGTCAATCAGCTCCAAAACTTAGGCTGTTCTCTATGAATTCAGTGCTCACTGCTCGGTATCAGTAATCAAAATCTGAATAAGTTCAATGTAATTTCATGTATTTCAGATAATTATACCATTCGACACCTCTGTCAGCCAATCATGAGCCAGTATTTCACTGCAATAAAACCTATATTCTTTGTTGTCCAGTTATCCTCCCATGGGAGAATAATAAGTGAAGCTGTGAAAAACCCACAGCAACAAATGACAAGTTTCAGTTTTGTCTTATGGTATAAGCCAGTTTCACCGCGGGATCGGCCATATGTGTTTATCACAGCTCGGGCTAACGCCCTCGCTGGATAAATCACATATTGCCTCTCCCTAGGTGAATAACCTATACTAATTGCCTCTCCTTCAAGGTAATATGTTCATATCTCACCTCTGATGTCCGTTCAGGGCACTAAACATTATACAACCTGCCAAATTCAGATTTTGTTCACCCTTTCCCTATAAATGTGTTGTTGTTCTTTTGCCCCCTTCATTCAGAAGAAAAACAGTGAAGAACAAAGTAAGACAAGTGTCTGCAAACAGAACTCGGGAGTGCTTTTCATTTGCCTTTGTCATTGCTCTTTTGGCTTCAAGTCGCTAACATGCAGAATTGTCAGATATTCCTACAGTTGAGGTGTAATGTTGTATTTCAACAGTTTAATAATTTTAAAATGAAACTAAAGGGACAGTTTCACCATGAAAATGTGTCATGATGCCTCATGATGCGTGACTTAACCGACAGTTTGAAAACGCTTTAATTTTTGAAAGGAGACTTTTGCTGCTTATTGTTGGCTGACAAAGAAAGGGGATTAAACACAGTGGCATCGCATTGACCATTTGGCAAACCAGTCAAGTGCCCCTTGCTTTTCATTTTGTCTTTTTAATTTTTACCTTTCACCAGAGTATTGGACATAGTGAAGTGACTAACAGTGATCTAAATAAATCAGTCCAAAGAAAGTTAATAAAGAGTTAAATAACTATGAATCACTGAACAGTTTACATGAGAAGACATCATAGGGATCAGGGGCATGCCCAGAAAATGCTACTATTTGACAGATAAGTGTACCACGATCATCCCATGTCTCATATCAATGACGTATGCAATATCAGTGATATTATTTTAGCCATTGCAGTGGGAAACTTTTAACGTGGACATCACTATTTAGTGAAGAAAAATTTGTGTTCAAATATCCTGATGAAGAAATCCAGAATACAGTTGAATCCTATTTTAAACCATTTGGAAAACTGGTCAATTATCATATGATTATTGACTGTAAGCAAATCACATTGGGGGAAAAATACGTTCTATTAAAAATTGTGACAGAGTGTGAGTTTGGCCATTTCAGACTATCAATTCCTGAAAATACCGATCTTAAAATAATCTCGAGGCAATCTTAAAACAAAATCAATATTACTGTACAATCAAGACATAATATATCAGTGTGATATAGTAATTTTGATTTATTCAAATCGCTAGAAACTGAGAAAGATCAAGTCTCATTTCCTTCACTGACAATAAACTAATTAGTTTTGAGTGAGGACAAAAATTTCACTATCCGATCAACAACATTGAAAATGGCACTCATCTCAGAATAATTTATTTGTATACAAAGGAAAGCCAATAAAACACCACCACAACTGCAACAGTTAAACGTTCCGCGGTAGAACAAGAGTACTCATTTTTTATGTTCAGACTATTTCTTCACCTGTCCTATACATAAATCAGACCTGGACATTGAGAACTCGCCCACAGTGATTGAAATAAATCACTTCAAAGAGAGTAAATGAAGCTTCTATGTTTCTGACAGACAGAAAAGTCGGTTTAAGAATAAGCTGAGGACTGACAGTGTAGGTGCCAGATAGTTCTCACAGATTAAGTGCCTGTGTGTCCCATTGGAGTAAAAATGAGAAAAGCATGCATTTTACCATTTTACGTTGTGGGCAATTGCAAATCTACTGTTTTAAATGCTAAATTTAGTACCTGTCATGCAAAGCTCCCATCATATGCACATTCATAAATTTTATACAGTCTGTTATTCAAAGTTTGATTAAAAACCGAAACTTACTCACCAAAAAAAATATTGGAAGTGAGTGATGACTTGACATTCAATTTTGTGAGGTCATCTCAAATGGAGCTCCCCCCCCCAACCATTACGAAATGCTTCTGTTATTTGTCATACATAAGAAAACATAATTCTAAAAATCATAACAGCAAAATACAATTATCAAACTATCATCCTGTCCTATTTGTCTACAGAGTATAAAAAACAAACAATGCAGGACATAAATCATGTAGCATCCCCCAATCATTGCCAAATGCTTCCGTTATCTGTCATATGATTGAACTGAATAGGATACTGTGCATTAAAAAATATATATGACTCAAGGTGATATTGCAGGTTAATCAGCATTTTGTTGATAATTTTGGTTTTGCTAGTTTTTTTCCTCTGACTATTTTCATATCATATATATATTACCAAATTGATTTGAATTTGCCTGAGTCAATATTAAGAATGTTATATAAATTGAATTATAATATTACATAATGAATGAAAATTCCATTGAAATAGCCCTTGGTATCATTTCCACTATAATTTGTGAGCTAATTTTATAGAAAAACAGCTAGCAACAAGCTGTTAATATGAGACTACGTTAGACAATACTTATATTTTATATTTTTGACAATATGCAGTCTAATCCTTTATTGGCAAATTTGAAAAAGTATTATATCATACTTGTGACCAACAACTAAAGAAAACTGAGAAAACATAATGCAATCCAGTAAAATCTTATTTGAACTAGGAAAGTGAGGTCCCATTATTGCATCTTGTAGAACTGTAGAACTGTAGAACTGTAGAACTGTAGAACTGTAGAACTGTAGAACTGTAGAACTGTAGAAGGTGATAGGCCGGAAACCATGCAGGTTTGTTGGCCTCTCCTTGATGTCTTGTGTGGTGGTCTTCTGGGCTCAATGATGGACTTTGGTACAGTTCCTTGGATATACAGCATATCTTCGATGTAATTATTGTGCGCATGCGCCTGACTTGAGCGGATTATGGTTTATCTTTCCATATGAGAATGTGCCATAGAAAATACATCAATAATTTAATAAATTTCCGATCTCAGTGAATATCAGTGAACATATATACAAGGTCAAAATTCCGTTGAAAGAGACTATCCAGACTTTCCAACAATAAATAAATAAATAAATAAATAAATAAATAAATAAATATCAATCCTATACAATCAATTGATTGAATCCAATCACAGACAAGTTTACTCTCTAGGTTAAGGTCCAAGGCGACAATTAACCTGATGTAAACATGGGTGGTATGTACCGACATGGCATAGGATTGACGTAAGGTCCAAGGCGACCATTACTCGCACCTTGCCATGTCGGGCCATACCTGTCTAGCACCCATAAGTAGATGATACCTATCAGCTATCTCGCTATATACCCTAAATTTGCTAACATAAATAGTCTAAGCACGGTTTTTGCTAATTGCCTGAGCAAAACATTTTACAGTATTGTGTTTTAGAACAGGGTTAGGGTGACACCCATCAGCCAACAGGTTGTATTTAAAGGTGGAATTGCCTTTGGCACGGTTGTGGATCATCTGTTTATGTATTAGGGGGGTTGCCATACCCAAGTTTCCATTCAAATGAACGATATATTGATTGATTTCCATCAATAGCTCTTCTAATTTACTTTGCATTAATGCATAATTGTCCTCATGGACCAGATAAGTGGTCTTGTTTGCTCGAAGTCTGGATAAATTCCAGTCCTTCAGCGACAACGGGTATATAGTAGTGAAGATGGGTATGGCATTCTCCCTAATAGTGTAATTCTGAATATAATTCAGAGAGTTAGTAAAAGTTAATCTGGTGATATCTATAGAATCTAGATCAAATAACGTCTCCTGATACCTAACTGCCTTTTGTTTGATGGTTAAGTCACAGATACCAGCGGAGATATAAACGTGCATCTTTAGATTAAAATAATTATCTTCACCGTGGTGATTAATTATGGAATCTCTAATGAGATTTTCCATCTCTAGTACACCAGCACCCGGTAGTGACCAGTTGTCATCAATCAGATTAGAAAGTGGGTGCACTTTGAAATCTCTCACCCTACTATCACCTATAAGGGCATTCATTGTCTGAAATAGATAAGAGTAGACAAAACATAAACATAAATGATGCACATCTATAGATGTAGCATGTACAGTTAATCTAAAAATCTTTCCGGATGATCAGCCCACTCGTGTTTAAGAGCTGTTTTAAAGGCATTAATGGAAGTTGAGTTCACAGTGCTATTTTTTAGATTATTCCAGTCATTAATTATTCTCATTGAGAAAGAGTTTAGCCGATCCGAGGAGTTAGCTCTTAGTTTCAGTAATTTCTTAGAATGTCCACGAGTTCTTTGATCCGTATTTAGCGAGAAAAATAAGGACGGGTCAAGGTTGTCTATACCATTTAGTATTCTGAACACCTGGATCACGTCGGATCTCCGTCTTCTAAATTTTAGGGAGTCAAGTTTTAGTTCTTTAAGCCTTTCATTATATGGCCGATGGCTGATTGAACCTACTAATTTCCAACTGATCGAATACGTACTTAGGACTCCATATAACAGAGCCATATTCCAACAATGGTCTAACCAGGGCTTTATATAATGGCAGAAATATTGTTGGACTCATGTTGCTAAAATTTCTGCGTAATATTCCTACCCTGCTGTTCGCTTTAGCAGTGATAGCTCTAATATGCGGTGAAAATTTCAGGTTTGAATCAAAAGTAATACCTAAATCTTTTTCATTATCATCGACGTGTACAGATACCCCATCCATGTAATAATTGTAACCCGGGTTGTGTTTGCCGTAGTGGATTACTTTGCATTTGGATACATTAAATGGTAATTGCCATTTTGCTGACCACTCCAATAGTCTATCTAAGTCAATTTGTAAGAGGATATTGTCAGTATGCATGTTTAGGGCTCTGAAGATCTTTGTATCATCGGCAAATATCTTTATAACTGAGTTTATGCCTTCTGAAATATCATTGATATAAATGAGAAATAAGATAGGGCCCAGCACACTACCTTGAGGAATGCCTGAGATTACATTTGTATTGCTAGAGCTGTGATTATTTATAGTAACCATTTGAGTCCTATTTTTAAGGAAATTTGACAACCATTTTAGGAGGTCTCCCTTAATGCCATGAGACTCTATCTTACGACATAATCTAATATGTGGCACCTTGTCGAATGCTTTCGCATAATCTAAATAAATACAATCGTACGGTATACCTTGATCTAGGAGGTCAGACCATATTTCTATGATTTCTAGGAGTTGCATTACACAGGACCTACCCGATCTAAAACCGTGCTGGTTGCTGCTCAGTAGATTATTAGACTCTAGGTGATTCATAATAACATCACGTAAAATTCTCTCCATTGACTTGCAGCAGATGCTTGTTAGACTAACTGGTCTATAATTACTGGGGGATTTCTTACTGCCTTTCTTGAATAGGGGCTTAACGTTAGCGTGTTTCCACATAGATGGCAGAATGCCCTCTGCTAAGGATTTGTTGAAAATGATGCTCAATGGGGTTTTGATGACATCTTTGACTTCATATAGTACCTTAGAATGAATACCATCTGGACCAGCCGACTTAGATGTGTTAATTTTTTGTAGGTACTTTAAAACTATATCAGGACTGATGGTTATAGACGATAGATTTGAATTAGAAAGGACAGTAGGAGTTGGAATAGAGGAAGTATCTTCGGCTGTAAAAACGCTAGAAAAATAGGAATTGAAAAGCTCAGCTTTAGCGGAGTCATTGTCATACACCATGCCCTCATTGTCCACTAATCTAGGAAAATCCCTACTAGCACTAGATTTCGACTTCACATATTTCCAAAATTGTTTAGGGTTACTTTTGATTTCATTAGCTATTTTTAATTCAAAATTAGCTTTATTGGCTGAAACAATTTTGTTAGTTTTGTTTCTAATGCAGGTAAAATTTTTCCAATTAACATCAGACTTGTTTTTTTTGTACTGATTCCATGCCCTGTTTTTCTCTTTGATGGCACTTTTCACTAAAGAGTTTACCCAAATATTCTTTTTTTTCTTAAGTTTTTCTTTAAATACAGGGATATGTTCTTTGATACAAGTCTGCATAAAATTATGGAAAGAGTCCCATGCCTGGCTGCATGACATAGCACCTAACTTACTTTCCCAATCTACTGAGTTAATTGATTTGATCATACCCGCGTAATTCCCCTTGTATAAATTAAGTTTCTCAGGTGAATAGGTGAGGCACCTCGGCAAAACAATGTCTAATTCGATTGAGTTGTGGTCTCCTTTGGTACCTAGAGGTGGACCTACACATATATTTTCGATCATTTCAGAGTTATCAGTCAAAACCCAGTCAAGTAAGTTAGGTCTCTCGCCTGCTCTGTGTCTAGTTGGTTCATCTATTAATTGCTCGTAGAAAAGATCGTTCACTACATCAAAGACTTTCATAGCAGTGTGTTCGGGGCGAGTATGCACACAGAAATTAACCCAATCAATTTCCTTAAGGTTAAAGTCCCCTACAATTAACCTGTTATGTGCATTCTTGCTTTTGCTTTCCTTAAGCATTGACACTAGAGATTCGTTGTTACTCTCGGAGCTATTAGGGCTCCTGTAAAGACATCCTAATAGAATGTATTTTTTTGGGCTCGTTTCTAAGTTTACCCATAGGTTATCACTAAAGTTTGCATCAAAACTGACTGCTTCTGATTTTAGGTTTTCGTGGACATAGATAGAAACCCCTCTACCTGATAAGGTATGATATCCTATGTAATTGCTCAAAGAGAATGTGTAGTTACTAATGTCGTCAGGATTAATGCTGTGTTTGGGTAAAGTTTCAGTGATGCAAATTATTTCATAATTGTTTGTGCTTGCTAAGGCCTGCAGTTCATTGAACTTATTACCCAAGCTGTCTGCATTTGTGTAATATAATGAAATATTTCCCATCTCTTCTCTGAGTCTAACTGGTGAACTAGTAGACACATTAACTAACTCTCTGGGGGCAGGTTCTGCTGCTACAGGAATTGTTTGCTCTGGCACAAAAACAGTATTTAGCTCGATGCTTGCCCTTGGGCTTGAGCTAAAAAAGTATTGGGGGTACGTCTCTTGACCTCTACCATACGGTATTGACCAGGCCAACCTCTAACAACTAGGATAGTGTCTGTTAAGCTTTTTGATGCTTCCTTAGCCTCTCGGATTTTGTCGTTGAGTTCTTGCCTTTGCAAGGAATTAAGGTCTTGACGGATACTCAGTACTTTTAATTCAGCTGGAGCATCTCTTAGTTTAGATAAGCTATTGAGGACTTTATCTCTCGCCTCCTGGGACGTGAATCTGACTTTCATCGGACGGAATCTTTTCTCTTTGATTCTGTCTAACGAGAATTTCCCTAGTCTGTTGACGCTTTCGAGATCTTCAATCTCGCAAGAAAGGAATTCTAACAGTCTCTTGATCAGTTTCGTATCAGCGTCATCCTCACCCTCTTCAGGAACCTCATTTTCTCCTTGCTCAATTTCAGGGGCCCGATACACAACGATCCCTCTGACACGGATATCCTTTTGATTGTCAATGTCATTGACCTCTACAATAGCCTTCTTAAGGTTATGTAGTGAGATTGTATTAAGATTAGAGGAAGGAGAATCTTGTTTTAGGACATCTGCCCATGTTTTACCCTGGTGGGAAGGAAGCTGCCTCATTATACCATCTAATTTGGTCCCCATGATGCTCTCCACAGAGCTTAGCTTTTCGTCCATTTGAGTCTTGAGATCTGTTGGCAGTTGCTCAAGGACGTCACTTTGCAGGTTATCAATAGATGCCTTCATACTTGATTGAATATGGCCGAGAGTTTCCAACTTGTCCTGCAGTGAATCAAGCTGGGACACAACGTCTGCTAATTTGGGCTGTTGGAACGTTTGGGGAGCTACTACATCTGAAATCAGGCCTTTGACCGGACACATAACAACCATGCACTCTGCACATAACCAGAGGACATCATCCCTGGCTGTAAGGAACTTACACTCAGATGTTTTAAATTTTAGGCATGAGCTCTCAAACTTCCCCTCACATCCTGCACAGACGATCCAATTTAAAGTTCTTTTGCTAGTGGAGTCAATACTACATATTTTACAAGTCCACACTTCATAGTTGTCAGGGACGCCATCTTTGTCAGGAGGTGGCATGTTCACAGACCTAAGTTTCACGACCAAAATCGACCTTAAAACTCAAGGATCGTACCTCAACAAGCGCCCTAGATGTAACAGAACTTATAAAGGAGTACTTACAAGGCACTATGACAATCTATGAATAGTACAGACCCGCTGAGAATACTTAAAAGTCAAAAAATATCGGAGCTTCTTCAAGTCAGTGTTTACCGCTCGGCGCATGCGCATTGCGCAATGGTTGTGAATGGGTAAAAAATAATCATGATGGAACTAACTCAGCTGTAAAACCTTATTGATAACAATGAAATACCAGGTAAGAATTTCTCATTGTTTCTAAACCGTGTGAAAAAAAAAACCAGTTATGACAATCCAGTAAAATATCAAAAGCAAACCATATTTAGCTCCAATTTGCATGGCAGTGGTCAACCGTGATTAATTGGACAATGTTGCAGAAGAAATAATGTAACATCACAATGAAAATTAATGTCCTCAGCTGCTACTAGGAATGCTACATGATTTATGTCCTGCATTGTTTGTTTTTTACGCTCTTTAGACAAATAGGACAGGACGATAGTATGATAATTGCATTGCGCTGTTATTACTTTAAGAAATATGTTTTCTGATTTAGGCCTAATTGGGTAACATGGTGTAATTCAGGCCCCGGGGCAAATCTGGCCCCTTGAGGATAAAATGTTTTCTCATTGCCCTACTAACAGATATTATGCTGCAAAATAATTATGATTCGACTTACAGGAGAATCATATTATTTTATTTCATTTTATTATTATTAAACTTCACCTATTACATACAGTACATATATATAGGTGAAGTTTCTTGTTTTCGTAAAATTTTTTTAAATAAACTTCACCTACACATAGGTGAAGTTTCTTGTTTTTCGGTATTATTATTTATTATTTATTTATTATTATCCTTTCTGAAAAATGTCTGCGGAAAATTGTATACGTCTACAATGACCTTATTACAAATTCTGAATATTTGTTTTAATCTGCACCAAATATTCCAGACCTATACAGTATACATGTTAGTGTAATAATTCTCTATAAATTACTGTTTCATATGTAATCTAGTTAATAATCCCCATTATGTAAAGTGAGGATATTCATCAAATGATAGACATTTCATCCTACCCCAAGCATACCCCTTCCATTGACAAATTAAGTGCATGGACATACTGGAGACAGCCTTGCAAAAAACACTCTCCACAAGCCAATAACACACCCTACACACCAATATCATTATGATTCATTTCATGGCATTTGATTGGTTCAGCAATTTCGCTTCAGAATATATTTAAATATAGGTAGTTTGTTTGTTCATGTTTTACACCTCTGCAGCACCTTAGTGGGCTATATCGAGGCAGGCAATCGCAGTATGAGGATGAGATGAGAAGACTGTGATTCTGGCACATACCCTATTAATTCAGCGATGCCCAGGGTCTTTCAGTTGCCCCAGCATAGAATACTGGATACAACCCGCCTCCATTTAATGTCCCTTGGGCTCGGACTAAAGTGAGTTCCCGGGGTGAGATTTCAACCACGCCCTTAAAGCCAGTTAACAAGCGCACTTACCAAGTAGGCCACGGGGGAACTAAATACAAGTAGTCTCATATTGCCATACTTATACTTTTTTTTATTCTTAATAGCATGTTTCTTGCCTTGGAGATGTCTATGATCCTTGATGTACTTTCCTTAATTTCTTTGGAGTGATTTACTTAAATCATGCTTGCAAGTTCAGTTTCCAAAAATTGTCATTTGGTGCTGGCAGAGAATGTGTAACAACAAATGCAATTTACGTCATTGTTGAAAGCCCATAGGTTGGACAGTGATTTATTTCAATCAAATTGACCATGTCACCTTAGTATACATGTAACTCCAAATGATACAGGGAAGTGGGAAGTGACTGTAGTTCTGATATATTATTATTATGTTAACTTTGTTTTACAATGTATCTTGAGATGATTTGAAGAATCATATTCCCATCTGTATTTAAATGTAGGTAGACTGATATTGCTATGCTTTTCAAAATTCTTAAAAGCATGTTATGTTTCCTGCCTAGGAGCTATATGCTTCAAATCCTTAGTCTTATGACACACGGTAAATTTTCCAATCTGTTGCCTTCAAACCCAATGTTTTGAGAGAGACCCTTCATTGTGTATTTTGCATGAAAAGGAGTGATTTAGATAAATCAAAATTATCAATATAAAAATAACTGATGTCTGACTTGCTGAAGTTCTTCACCATACAGGAGCATTGCTTGTAAAATTGTAAATAGGCTTAGAAAAATGAAAAAAACTAAGAAAAATGAAAAACAAGGAGCAACTGACCTTTTGCCGTTATGGTCAAATGCGATGCCACTGTGTTATTATGAATCTGCAGTTACTTTTTTTTTACAGAAGCTTGTATTTGGACTATAGAAAAATTACTGTTATGTACCACGATTGCGTGACGTCAGATAGAATTTGCCATATGCCAAACAAAGGGAATATAAATCTGATACATTAAAACAGTTATATATATATATCTTTATTCATACACATGAATTTGGTATCATGGTATAAATTTGGTCATGTGTAATGAAACAGCCTATGTTGTACTAATTTTCAGAGTGAAGCGGTGAATGTATTGAAGCAGATGTGATTTCCCCAGTATTGGTAATTAGCTACAAGAGGTGTTCAACTTATTTTGACAAAAATGTAAACTGCAACTAAATTGAGAATTTTTGCTTGGTTGAGCCAAAATTGCTGTGAGTGATCCGTATGATGCTCATCTTGCATGTCACATCCCCTAAATGTCTCAGAAATATAGCAATGGTATTTAATTGCATATTGTTTGGAAGGTGTGATAAAACACCTTTTGAGGGGTGGTTTCACTTCCTTAAGCATACTGTCTGGTGTCATGGAGGACGATTATGGCATTTATTTGAGCTAGTGTTCATTTTGAACCTCTGCACAAAGGAAAAATTGGATGTCACGGTTGTCACCCTCATAAGTGGTTTCAAATTTAATTCCCCTAGCCATGCTTCATGGCCAAATCAGTGGTGATAAACAACATGAGATCGATGACAAAGTTCTGTTATCAGCGTATTGAAACAAAGAGGGCACAGCATTCTAATAACAATACAAGAGTTGGACACAAGTTTTTACTTGACTTCTGAAAGTGTAAGTTACAAAAATAAAGCCGTAAGTAACACAATTTAAAAAAAAAAGCCAAAAACAAGGAATCTTACATCCTTGCTCCACCCGAACCTTATAAACATAGGACCATAAAAGGTTTACATCGAATAAAACTAAGTTTCATTTGAAAGACTACACCAATTAATAAATGGTTTTCAGCATAAAAAAAATTTACAGAGTGCTTTAAGGTTAGGAGATTGAAAAGTTTAGCAATCCTACTCGAAAATTCATGCATAAATTGTCCAGTGATTAAATACAGAAAAATTCACAATTTCATCTCTAGAAATTCAAATAGGATAGCCTAATACCTGGAAAGCTTAAATCCAAAATCTGTTTCAGAAAGAACCTTCCTAAGGTATTCCACAGAGAGAAAAGAGATAGTATTCATCAAAAGACTGTTCGGGGCCATGGTGCCTAAATAACATTTAATATTTAAAAAAAAAAGCAAGCAAAATTCCTGTACCTTGGTGGATAGGACACCAAAGACCATCTGATGATGTCTAAGAAGTTTTAGCAAAATCGGTATAATTAGAAAGAATCTGCAAGTAAACTTCTAACCACTGTCACTGGCTGAAATATTGCTTTCAAAACTGATGAGAGTCCTGCCTCAGGAAAAGGTAAATAAAATTGTGCAAACTGTTCCAAAATATTTCAAACACATGTCTTATATTGTCAAGACCTATAGTTAATCCTTTCTGTCATCAGACAGGAAAAAAGTAGCATTTGGCAGTTTTTGTGTAGGGTTAAACCTTTTGTCAAAATAAGTTGAACACCTCTTGTATATGACGCAGAAAACATCCAATTAACACTCATAATTATATTGCATACAGTTTACAATGAAACTCATTTAATATCAAGGGCACTATCCCACTGATATCAATTAATGGTATGATGCATAAGGATGACAATCACCTTTCCTCATGGTTTGAAAATCTTGCAAGAAAATCAAGATACACACCGCATCGCTTTTAAATATTGAACTTTTATTGTCAAGGCCTTTTCCAACCAAGTTCCCCTGTTCTTTAGTTGTTGTATTTTCTTGCATAGACAATGCAATCCGAACACTATCGTTATCTTTCTTGTTAGGGTATTCATATGTCTTACATTGTTTTACCATCAGATCATCAAGATAATATGCCGCAGTGTCTGGAAATACTACACAACCAGACATGTGAATATTTGAAAACTAGTCTCTCTATAATAAAAGAAAACCAAACTCTGGGACGGTGGGGTTTTCTTAGATCCTGGCAAGGTATAGGATATGGTAGTGCCATCATATCTTGTAATTTCACATCCTGATGTTTCCATGGTTTTATAGACAAATTACAGCCACATGCAGAAGTAGGGCGAGCAAAGTTTGTTTTCCTACCACTAAAGTAAATTTGGAAGGGTTCAATTGGAACCATTCTGTGGACAAACCATGAACAATGAGGCTTTCTCAGTGCTTGCATGAATTTTATATATCATAACGAACAGTTATGAATTACTATCGTGATAAACACACTCACTGGTGTCCGAGAAATTGGCATTTTGGTGTAAAAGTCATATCGGAGCTCATTGGGACAGTGAATTTGGGGCACATTGGGACGCACTTAATATGTCAGAATTTAAGTGTCCAAGGCAACTGAATGACCTGGGACAGCACACAACAGATTTTCAGGCCACAGGGAATAGAGGCATAGTGGATTACCATGCTCTGTGAACAAATTTGTCGCAAAGCACTGTATGTTACTTACATAGATGTCCTCACCCAGGACAGTTTATGTTAAATGTTGAAAACTGTTTAAAGTTATGAACTATTGGCACTACAAAGTGTTAATGCACTGTACATTATTTTATGCACTACTTATATGTGATATCTATTGCACGTGGAGGGTTAAAATGATTTTTTAATTGATGTCCCAATATGCCCCGGCTGTTTTAGCTGGGGCACATTGGGACAGTCATTTTTACGACTCTCTGGCTGCAAAAGGGTAGGTTCAGTCTAGTTTATTATTGCCTTGCATTTAAGCTCAATAGTATTGGTGATATTCATGCAAACTTTTGAGTTCTTCAGTTCTTTCAGCATTGAGCAAAACTAGTAGACGTTAAAAGCGTCCCAATGTGCCCCCATTCCCCCTACACATATCTTTTTGTTTTGTTCTTATAGTACCTATATGTGTTGCAGGATGTTGCATTCTAGTATCAATGACATATTTCTGGCTTGACAATTAAATCTCAGATGGCACAGTTTTGTAATGATTCCCAAACCACCTGCATCACTTTACTGTTAAGAAGTCTCTCTTCACAGCTGCCGCGCTAAATTTTCAAAGAAGCTCCACTTAGCTCCATTGTGGCACACAGGAGATTTATTGCATTTTTTGCAGCATTGGAGGACGGTGACGGGTTGAGTTACACCAGTTGGACAAGCGACACAAAATAGACCACCAGTGCTTCGATTATGTTTGCCAAATCCAGTCCTTGCTTTGTTTCCAATTTGTTTTTGCCAATTGTAATTCCTTGTCATTCGATTTTCATGGCGCATGAAAGAGAAGCAGGAGAACCAAAAGAAAACAAATATATATGAGACAGTATAGTGCAGCAACAGTAAAAACAGTAAAACAAAATTAAATCTCTGAGATCAATGGTATTGGATTAGAAAATATAAATAAATGATTCATTATTATTTCAATTTTAATTCTCAAATACTGTAGACTGAACATGATTCTTCCCAAGTTTCAGAGAAAATGTCTGATCAGTGAGTGATGAGAACTGTCATTTTGCAATCTTGGAGAGAACAATATAGTAATAATATACATACTTTGAGCAAAAGCAAGGATAGGTAGTTTTATTGCTGTATTTTTATTGTTGTGTCAAATAATTGAAATAAAATTTGGTCTTCTGCTTCAGAAACTTTAAGTGAGACTTTCGTGCAGCACATAGGAATTTCACTGCATTTTGAAAGTTTTCAAGGGCTAAGTTATAAAATTTGGACATACACCTCAAATGGACCTTGATGTACCCACTCAGTTTCATTTGATTGCTAAATCCAGTCCTTCCTTTGATTCGAAACATTTGTTGACCAATGCGATTCATTGTTATCGGATTTTCATGACACAATAACAGACAAAAAAATGGTCCTCGAAAGGCAAAAACTACTCGATTGAGATTAATTAAATGCAGACAATAAAATGATAAAAAGATCTCTGAGACAAGATGGCAATGGAATAACTTTTATGAAATTTGTAATTTATCATTTTAAACCTTCTTCAACTAAATCTACTCTGTTCCAATAAGCAAATAAGGACTTCCACTCTCAACAAATGTTAAGAGATAAGTGATAAAAGTTCTTATATATTTGTCAATTAATTAGATCCTTGGCATGTCAGATGCCACACAGAAAGGATATACTGATCAAGCACATGATTCATGGCTTGCATGTTTGCCTGTTGTACAGTAGGTAAACAAAGCCATTAAATGAGTGCCTGTAATAAATTAATGTTACATAACAAAATGATGAGACATGTAATAGGTATTAGAGAAACCAAGCCACAATTAGCCACATGCATCTGATCTCATAGCCACACAGTAACAAACAACAATGCAGTGGTCGTAGTACACATATGCCAGCAGGGTAAATCACAACATCCATATCATGCATGATAAATCGCAACATCTAGATCATGCGACTGACTAAATTAAGTAATTCTTGTCTGATTTTTTCTTAGGTTTGCTTTTTACCTGTTGTGCAATGAGATGGATAGCCTTAATCACCTGAACGTAAATATTCATTTTGAGCATTTTCAATGGTGATTTTTCGGTGAAACATGGAAATGAAGGAAATATATAATGATACATTAAGGTGTTGTCTGCATAGACACAATGGCATTATGTATTTGTGGTTTTATTGATGCATAATTATGCTCTCAGTCATTGGAGACAAGGAGAATATATAAAGACTATAAAGAGACACTCACCAGATATACAGGGACAAGCCATGAAGATAATCATTAATCCATGAAGATAATCATTAAGCCATGAAGATAATCATTGAGCCCCAAGCTACAGCTATCATAAATTCACAGACTTCCCCCATCATCTCCCTCTAGGGATTGGTATAAAAATGTCACTTCCAAGAAATGGCATCTAGGTCAACAAAGCCATTAAATGAGTGCCTGTAATAAATTAATGTTACATAACAAAATAATGAGACATGTAATAGGTATTAGAGAAACCAAGCCACAATTAGCCACATGCATCTGATCTCATAGCCACACAGTAACAAACAACAATGCAGTGGTCGTAGTACACATATGCCAGCATGGTAAATCACAACATCCATATCATGCATGATAAATCGCAACATCTAGATCATGCGACTGACTGAATTAAGTAATTCTTGTCTGACTTTTTCTTAGGTTTGCTTTTTACCTGTTGTGCAATGAGATGGATAGCCTTAATCACCTGAACGTAAATATTCATTTTGAGCATTTTCAATGGTGATTTTTCGGTGAAACATGGAAATGAAGGAAATATATAATGATACATTAAGGTGTTGTCTGCATAGCAGGGTTGGGTACAAATGCAAATGCATTTGCATTTGCATTTGCGAATGCCGCATTTGAGTATGCATTTAAATGTAGTTACAAAAATGCAAATGCATTTGCATTTGCATTTGCATTTGAATGCTAAACATTTGCATTTGCATTTGCATTTGCGTTTTTAGAAATGAAAACATTTGCATTTGCATTTGCATTTGAGTAAAAAGCATTTGCATTTGCAAATGTTTTATCAAATGCATAGGTTATTATTTCGAATAATGAGGAATACTTTTTCCTGAGACATATTGCAAAATTCATTAGTATCTTGTCAAAATTAATAGAATTGAAATTGGTACAAATTAATACCTCTGGTATTATATATAGACTCTTTTTTAGCCATATTTTACAATAAGCTGCAGTATAGACTATAGCGCAAATCAGTGAATCTGGGGAATTCCGACATTTAAAGGGGTAACAAGCTTTGACCTAATTGCACTCATTGTCTAAACAATAGAGGCTTCTACAATTCACCTGTATATGTATGACATGATTGATCAATTGATTAAATTCTTTATATTTTCAGTGTTCATCACAGCACCTCATTCAAAAAGTCTGATCTGTTTTAAAAGGGATTTTAAAAATAACTTAGTTGAAGAGTACTAAATAATACATTTAAAAGATTGCTAAAATTGATTAAACTTGCCATTTACATATCCACATACATCATAACATATATAGGATATACAACTTATCAATTCCAAATTATCAAAGGCCTACCAACATGTATCTCTGCCATTGTCTAGTTGTTGTTTTTTTCACAATAGTTAAATTGAAGAAAAGTGTTCACCTTGCATAAGCTGCAAATAGGGGGATTCCCCAAATCAGGGGAATTCCCACATTTTAAAAGCTTTGACCTAATTGCATTCAGTCATTCACAGTTTAAACAATATAATAGAGTCACTTAATATTTTACCTGTTCTTCTATAATCAAATCATGAATGAATTAAAGGCCTCATAAATTATTCTTTGTATTTTAATTTATTCATCCATTGGCTTGCTAATACAGCAAAACTGAAGACAAGTTTAACTTAAATCCCACACTTTGACCTAATTGCATTCAGTGTCATTGACTCAACTTAGAGGATATAATGGATAGACACCATCTATTTTCTGTTATTATATTTTATGTAACATAATATATGACAGGAAAAGGAAAGACAAGATTGCCTGGTTAGATGAACAGAAAGATAATGGATGGATAGATAGACATCTATCTATCTATCTATCTATCTATCTATCTATCTATCTATCTATCTATCTATCTATCTATCTATCTATTTGGACGATTGATAGATTGTTGGATTGACTTTTTGCAGATTGATCCCAGTGGATAAATAAATATATAGACTATGCCTCCTGATTGCTATTACTTACAAAAGATCATTGTGCTGTAATTTTTCATAAATTTTCATAACTACCAACTAAGTCTACCAAGTGACGTTTTCCAACCAGAAATTTCATTGTTATTGAGTAGCATGAACTATTTCTTGTTTTGATATATTGTGCAATCTACCTGAAAAGTGTTCTATGGAACTTTAAGCCACCTTAATGACTAAATTAACCTCTTTTAAAGTACTGTACGCAAAACATTTGAAAAATACCAAATGCATTTGCAAATGTATTTGCATTTGCATTTAAATGCTTTTGAAAATAGCACATTTGCATTTGCATTTGCATTTGAATCATTCTGAAACATTTGCATTTGCATTTAAATGCTTTTTGCTGGGAAGGCATTTGCATTTGCATTTGCATTTGGTCATCTCCGAAACATTTGCATTTGCATTTAAATGTTTTTTATCGCATTTGTACCCAACCCTGCTGCATAGACACAATGGCATTATGTATTTGTGGTTTTATTGATGCATAATTATGCTCTCAGTCATTGGAGACAAGGAGAATATATAAAGACTATAAAGAGACACTCACCAGATATACAGGGACAAGCCATGAAGATAATCATTAATCCATGAAGATAATCATTAAGCCATGAAGATAATCATTAAGCCCCAAGCTACAGCTATCATAAATTCACAGACTTCCCCCATCATCTCCCTCTAGGGATTGGTATAAAAATGTCACTTCCAAGAAATGGCATCTGACATGATAATTTAAGTGCCAATGCTACATCGTTCCTTGATATAAAATGAACAAGACGCAGTTCACTGTTGCACATGTAGAAAAAAAACGCTGTTTAATTTACAAACGCAACAGGAAACACAGCGCTTCTCTGTTTCGCTTATCCATACTCTCTTTTCTTTTCATGGTAACTGGACATGCAAAGGCCATTGCAGTGCAGTAGGCCTATAGTTGTGCCACTGATTGTTGGCTTCTCTTGAAGCCCACAAAAATAATCTTTCCTTTGCAGTATGTGAGTTGCCACTGACAAAACATCTTGAGGCCCATTGACCTCCTCAAGGAAAAGGTCACGTACAGGAGTAGTCTAAGATGGCGTCGTTTCGTCATATGGTCATTGTTCATCAGGGGAGTATCCAGGAAATTTCTATTGGATTATTGCTTTGCAAATGCATAGCCTTTGACAAAATGCAAGTCAGTGCAGACAAAATTAGTGAGGAAAGATATTAAAAATCATGTCTGGATGGCCACACCACCTGGGTCTACAAACTGTACATAATTATCTCTTTTTATCTAAAAATAATAGTATAACCTATCAATGTAATATTGACAGTGTCCTGTAAAAAATTATAGAATTTGTTCGTATTTGTCTTAATGTTCTCCTGATCTTCCTCTACAACCCTGCACTTTTAGTTTTCGAGCTTCATTTCGAAAATCCTAAACTTTTTTAAGGGACACTGTTGGGTGATTCCCCGATTTTTTAATCAGTACACATACGCACAATCACACTAGAATAAAGCTAACCTTGGCCTTATGCTGTCTGTGTCAGTAAGATGAAAGGTCTTTTTTATTGATTATAATTGATTTTCCTCTCAGATACATGCAACCCTTGTCTCTCAAATTTTGTCATTGCATATGGACACACGCAAGTAATATGGATTTTACTCTGCATCAGTTGACCTCATTTGAAAATGAAACACCAATTTTTAAGTTAAAAACTGCTGGGATTCTTTCATTCATATTTGGAATTTAATAAAATGGCCTTTCATCTAATTCCACAATAATGTCTGGATTTGATATTGAGAATACTGAGTATTTTCTGCAACATAATTCACGGAACCATTTCAACAGTGTTCACGTCTAAGGTAATTTAGAAAATCTTCTCCAAATTACAAAGTGACAATGGCATGCAATGCGATCAAATTTGTTCAGGCACCATGATTGTACAGTTGTTTGCCATCAACAGCTTCTTGCATCGTAAACACTTGGCTATTTATGATATCACCACTATCATTCAGCATAGCACAATATCACAATGACACAGTTTTAGGTGTTTAAGAATTGAAATAACTTTTTACTACATCTTATCTGCATAAGCAGTTGTCTGGTAAGCATCATGTTTGACCTTTCCAAGTGGAATGAGAAGTTGTAGATAAAAATCCGCAGACAGCCTTGGTATTTTTCTCATTACTTGGCAAGATTCTGTTAATCAATGTTCTTCAAAACTTTTGCTGAAGTTCAAGAAAAGCAATGAGTGTTATCGTCTGCGATCTTCAGTTTTGCCTTTCAGAGGAATATGTGCAGCTCTAAATTGAGATCTCTGACAATTGGAAATGGAAACAAGTGAAGCAACACGGAAAACTTCTCAAGTTTTGAATTACATGTAATAACATCACCAACAGAATGAGAGGGATACAATGTGTAATTTAAAGCAGCTGGCTATTCTTGTCAACTAGAAATTTAGAAGTGGTTGATTGGAGTTATACAAGATTTATTCCAGCTGTAATTCCGCAAGTTCAATTTGGTATTTTATTGAGATGGTGTCACTGATTGTGAATCTTTTGTGCGTACTATTATTTACTCTCGGTAGGATTTCCTATTTGGAATGCAAATTCCCTGAAACTCTTGGGAATTAGTTTTCCACTGAGATATACTATCCCAATTCCTGTAGATATATTATCAATCTGCTTATTTTACAAATTCAGCAGTCTATCAGCGTCTAAACTGTGCCTATTCTTCGTGAATATGAGAGTTGCTGGAAAATATTAGATTAAAAAATACAGGCGACTTATTTCTAGCTTGACAATCTTAGATTGCATAGTTTTGGTAGGACATTTTCTCGCCTCAATACAATGAAAACTTGAAATATAATAAAATATTATATCCAGTAGTCTGAAACAGAGAAATTTCATTCAGAAGTGCTATCCAAGTAACCAGTACCACTCTTCTGTTCAGAAGTTTCTCTTTGCAGCTGCCATGTCAAGGTTTCAAAGAAAACAGGAGATTTATTGCAGCATTGGAAGTCAGTGATGGGTTTGGTTACAGCAGTTGGACAAGTGCCACAAAATAAACCACCACTGCCTTTATTTACTTTGCCAAATCCAGTCCTTGCTTTACTTCTAATTTGTTTCTGCCAATTGTAACTGAGACTTGTTCCTGAGAGGACTAATTATTTTCTGCAACATTATTGAAGGAACTTTTTTAAAAGCAGGTTTCTCAGTAACGTCATTTTTGACCTTTTGGAGTGAAATGTTATGTCGCAGTTCTACAGGTAGTCTTGATATTTTCTCTCATAACCTGCCAAAATTCTAGTAATAAATTTTGCGTCACAACTTTTGTCTAAAATTCGAGAAAAGCAATAGAGTTTATTGGGCTTGTTCAACTCTAAATTTAGATCTTTGGCAATTGTATATGGAAAAAAGCGAAGAAATATGGACATCCTCTGAAGTTTGGAATCACATGTAGTGCAACATCATCGGTATGAGATGGATACAATTGAAAAAAAAAAGCCGCTGACTACTGCACAGTTACCCAAGATTATCATTATCAAGTTTCTCAACGCCCTTACAGTATGACGGATTGAATTTGGCAAATGCTCGACATATATACGGGATCACTCATTCTGGATCTTTTGTGAATTATCCGCTCTTTTCTGGCACCTGGGAAATATGTGAATCTGGTATTAAAAGCTTCTTATTTTGATATTTCAGAAGTGAGTCAGATCCACAACGCCTGTTTGGTCTTAGGGACCTTTCACTCCGAATCTATGACTGGGGGGGGGGGGCTGGGAGTTTTGGCCGAGGGGGTACTAACTTTTCACACATGTTTCAAGGGGGGTACTAATTTTTGACAAGAGGTCCAAAGGGGGCGTAAGAAAATTAAACAAAACATATATGTAATAAAACACGCAAACACTCAGTTTGTTCATGCTTTTCTACGCACAAAGGTCCGCGAATCTGGGTGGGTAACCATCCAAGGGGCACGTCTATGATATTATTGTGTGTATTACTTGTAGGTCAAGCGGGGGGGGGGGGTACTAAAGATATGCATGAAACCTAAGGGTGGGGTACTAAAAATCCACATGAATCTCAAGTCCGGGTATCAATTTTTGACAGGAAGTTCTGACAAATCTCTCATCATTAATTGTCGTATCTTTATTCAGTTTTGTTAATTCAGCGATTCTTAAAGTTGATTTAGCTACATCCACAGAATCTCTGAGTTTCAAACACTTGACTAACACCGATGGTGCACTACAGAGTGATGATACAGAACAATTTCCTGCCTTCAAGATGCAAATATTTTATATCCTTTCCAGATTGAAATGTGTTGTTGTTCTTTGGCCTCCATCATTCAGACTAAAAACAGAGAAATAGCAAGAGACTTGTGGATAGCTCAAGGACTGAGCTGCAAACAGAACTTGGGAGTGCTTTTCAAGACTCAAGATATTTTATTTTTTCTGAAACGTTAGGTGTAATGGTAAAGAGGGAGGACATATCCAGGACAAGTACTTATCGCGGGAGAGATGCATCTCCTAAAAAAATGATAATGTCATCATCTCATAGATATCCATTAAAGAAGTGGAAATAGATAAAAATAGCATGCAAAAAACCTACCATAGCAGAGCCAGTACAATGTGTGCATATTGGTTGAAGAACCAAATTTATATTATGACAAATATGATGGGAAAAAAAGTTTGAGGATAATATGCACGAGCTCTGGATTAATTATACTTATGTGTATTGTATACCAGCGATCTGGTTTCTGTGAGCTCTCTAGCCTAAAAAAGACTTCGAAAAGTATATTCAACTGCTTTGCATGTTAAAAAGCAATAGAGCTGTCCACTTGTTCTTGGGCCTCTCTTGAAAGATAATCTTCCCTTTTATTTGCAGGTTAATACTGTGTTAAATATCCTGGTCCGTTGACCTCAACATAGATCTGGAAAACATACCAGTCTGAAACAGAGAAACGACTCTGATATTGAGCAGTTTTTCTTTGAAGTTGCCAGGGGATAAAGTTTCAAAGAAGCTCCAGAATGACAATGGGAAATTTATTGCATTTTTATAGCCTTGAATTACAGTGTAAATCAGTGTGTAAGTGTAGGATTCATTATTTTTTCTTTTTTGATTCTCAAATTACCAGATTATGAATATTCAGCAAACATCATCCTCAGATCAATGCAGTGAGATTAGTCATATTGAAATCTATACTAGCCATTTTTATATCGAATTTTGTTGACCTTTCTATCTGAAGTAGCATATCTATAACTGTAAACTTTCTGAATTCCCCCTGTATGTATATATTCGGTCATTTTGTGGTATCAAGCAAACTCTCCCACCTTCCACTTCTATGTCGGTGATCTGCATCCGGAGATCATTACTGCAGATACAGTAAATATATCTAGACACTTCTGTTGAGCAAAGATTAATTTTACTGCATTTTTACGGCCTTCCTGAATGGGTTATACTGCCTGAACATTGAACAAGCACCAAAAATGACTCTGGAAGCACACATACTTCAGTTGCACTTAATTGCCAAATCCCATCCTTCCTTTTATTTGAAAGGTTTGCTGCCAAACGTGATTCATTGATATCAGATTTTCATGTCACATAACAGACAGGCAAGTGGCCTTCGGTAAAAAAAGCTCTTTTCAGATCAATTACATGTGGGCCATAAAATGAGCAGCTGAGACTGTATGGCAATAAAACAAGAAGCGAGTATCTGGTTTACCAACATTTTGAGTTTAAAGAGTAGGTGAGATTTTCATGATCTCCACCAAATCAAATCAAATCAAATCACTTTTATTTCTACTCGGTGTTTTTAAACAAAGAACATTAGCTTGTAAAGCTGTTATTATTCACCTACACTAACAAGTAATTTATTATTCCAGGTTTCAATTATAATGAGTGTATATACTGCTACTTGCTAGAGAAAAAAGAAAATTGATACCTGACAAATGCAACAGTATAATCCTTTTTGAGTAATGAAGGGGATAGATCTGCATCATTCACGTGCATTTGCATACGAGAGATGTCCTTTAAGAGCATAAGTGGCAAAATCCTATAAGCTGCAATGCATACAGGGTGATTGATTAGATGAGAGAGAGAGCAGGTGTGCTCAAATTAATTTCATTGAATCACACTAACACATTGATGAAATTATTATGTTTGAAAAAGTATGGCGGTTTCCACAGTTTTCTATTGAAATGAAATATTGATAATTTTTATTATAGTAGATACTAAGAATATTTAGATTTCATCCTCCTGGGGTCATTAAACTTTTTGTACAACCACTGTTTCTGATTACTACTTCACATTGTTGTGGTATTTAGTCAACCTGCCTCTGTCACCACAGTCCAACAATCATTGCCACCTCTGGTAATTGAGCGTTGCTCAGTTTTATGTGGTTTTGCATCCAAGCAGAGTCTTTATTTCTTCTAACATGTTATCGTTTCCATCAATACAGATCAGGAAATTGAGCTGGCAACTTCAAAGAGCTCACATTGAATACTGATTCTATTTTGGTGCTCTTTGTCTGTTATAATTTGAAGTCCTGATGCAAAGAAATTTTCTCGCAACTAATACTTTGACATACCATAACTGATATATAATGCTTGGTTACAAATATTTCCCTTTCTTGCACTTTAATCTTTAACAGACAAAAAGCTTTTTCTGATATTACTTCTTATAATTTAACCAAGCTGAAGTAACCAACAATTTGACTTGACAGTTATTGGGCACGCCGAAGCCACAAGGTTCTGAAGCTGATATTTGTGTCTGATTCACATTTGCTGATGAATATTTCCCTACCTCCATTCACAATGATGATATATGGCAGGCTATAATGACAATCACAAGATAAAATAATTGTCATATATTCATATTGTGTTTTTAGGTAGACCTTTTCTTGCAACACATCCAAAGCATCTTGTCCTATTCTACAGACAAAGACACTTGGGCATGGGATTTTGCAAGATTTAGTAATGTCACCTTGCAAAAACCAACCCTCATCAGGAAGCAAGAAAACCCGCACATCTAAATGTGCCCCTGTTCCCTGTATTCCACAATACAGATGATAAAGCCTTTCTATATTTTTTATCAGTAGGAAGTTTTTTTATTTTTACATGACAGAACAGACAGATCAGAGAATATCAATCAGAAAAGGGAATGACTAAAGAGGCTTTCTCTCATTAAACAAAATGCTGGCAGACACAAAAAGATCACGTGAAAAAGATAGATCACTGCCACAAAAATGTCAGCCCCAAGTCACAGATGATTAGAATGACAGAAGGTCTTCAAATGAACTTTGTCTTAACACAGCCATGAAGACTTTGAAATAAGAAGTATAAAACAAAAGGCTCTGTCAAGTGAAAATGCACATGATCACAAGTTATTGAAGCACCTCATTACAACTTAATTTTTGAATGGCATGTCTCTTGGAACCTCTGCACTCTCTGAGTGGATGAATATGGCATTGACAAAGTTGCAGGTCTAAAAAAAATACAAGACCTAACTGCAGTACCCCAAGCAAGGACCCCTGGCATGATAAACATAGATAACATATCCGCAGTTAACAATTAAATTCATTATATTCATTGAGTGCCATATGAACAAAATAGAATAAATTGTCATTTCAAAATTAGGCTAATGCTGACACAGAGATTTTCCTATACATGGTAGGTGCAAAACAGCATTCTAAAAATATTTTATGAGGCTGTGCTAAAAAAGTCATTACTTTTTTTTAATGTAGCTTGAGTGTTGAAACAAGTAGATTACCTTAATGCACAGTCCAGAAGCAAAAAGTTCTGTCCGTTGCAGATGTTTGGCACAATTTTTGAATGAGTGCGCAGCCCCAAAATCCCATCTGAATAAGTTAAGCTTACCCTTTGCTTCCAGTATTAGTAAGATGAAAGGTTTCTTTTATTGATTATAATTGATTATTTTCTCACATACAAGCAACCCTTTTCTCTCGTATTGTTTCATCATATGGACTAATGCAAATAAAATTGATTTTCTTCTGCATCAATTGCCCTCTAATGTCTGATTTCAAAAAAAAAAAATTGATTTATAGCTGTGGGGATTCTTTCATTTACGTTTGGAATTTTCTAAAATGGCACTTGAATCTAATTATCAAATATCCAGACTTGTTCGCTAGAGTACTAATTATTTTCTGCTGCATTATTGGTGGAACTTTTTTAAAAGCAGGTTTCTCTGTGACATCATTTTTTACATCTTGGAATAAAATGTCATGTCGCAGTTTCACAAACAGTCTTGATATTTTCTCTCATAACCTGCCTACATTCCAGTTATAAACTTTGCCTCAAAACTTTTACCTAAAGTTCGAGAAAAGCATCAGAGTTTATCGTATGTGATCTTCAGTTTGCCTTTGTGAGGAGGCTTATCCAGCTCTAAATTTAGGTCTTTGGCAATTGGATATGGAAAGGAGTGAAGATATATGGCCAACTTCTGAAGTTTGGAATCACATGTAATAACATCATTGGCATGAGATGGATAAATTTGGAACAAACCACTGACTGCACAGTTACTCGAGATTGTCATGATCAAATTTCTGAGTGCCCTTACAGTACAATATCTGGGAATACATATTCAAGATAAGCTTAAATGGGACTCTCACTGTAAATTTGCTATGACCAGACTTCGTAAGAGAATGTATTATGTAAAGATGTTTATGCAATATTCAATATTCAAATATTTATAGTATCATTTAAGCCTGTTCTATAACTCCATCGTTGCAAGTGTCATGTGCTTGCTGTTGTATGTTGGTGGAACTCATGTACTAAGAAACAACAGAATGATTATGTGAAGTTAAGAAAAAGGGCTATCAGTATTACCAAAAATGACACTCTATATGATCCAAATGATGTGTACAGTTCGACATGTGAGCGTATTGATGTGATGGTGTATGACGATGAGTCTCAGCCACTAAACAAATTCATGTATTTTTTGCCCTATGGAGCCGGACTTTGTGTGCCTTTGTGCCAAACCTTCAGATTCAGAAACTCTTGCATTCCTCAAGCAATTAACATTTTAAATATCATCCAACCATGGTCAGCTGTGCAAGTAAATTTGTTTATTTCACCGTGTCAAATATTTGCACAAACAATTTCATTCAGTATCATTATATTTTTACAAGAATAACCAATAAAGAAGTTTTAGTCTTAGTCTTAGTCTTATTATGATTTTATTTGGCACATGCTCGACATATGATGTGTCAGTCATTTTTGTTCTTTTTGTGGGTACAAATTATCTACTCTTTTCCTGGCACTTCTGGGGAGCTAGTTTGTCATATCGATTCCCTGTTCCCGATTCCTGGGAAATATGTGAATCTGATTTAAAAACAGCTAATTTCAATATTTCAGAAGTCAGATCCACAACTGTGCCTATTGGGTCTTAATTAACATTTACGGTCACTAAATGCAGTATCTTTATTCGGTTTTGTTAATTCAACCATTCAACCTGATTTAAACTGAAAAGGTTAATTAAAATTTAGCTGCATCCACAGAATCTTTAAGTTTCAAACACCTGACTAACACCGATGACCAGTACACTGCAGAGTCTTGATATAAAACAATTTCTTCTTCAGCTGGGCAATATGATGATGTTTTATATCCGACATATGTTCAGTGCAGGGAAATTCAAAGCAGTAAATAGGACATACTCGTATTTTAATTACTGGGACTGCAATTATTATCCATAAAATATTCATCTTATTTTTACATTTCTTCTACCAAGTCAGAAGTAAATAAGCAAAAAACCCAGCCATCAAGATGTCAATATTTTATCTTCTATCCCTGATTGAAATGTTGTTGTTGTTCAGAGCTATTGAGACCGATCATAACAAGGCATAAATATTTGACAACACAAAATTTAAAATAATTTAAAAACAATTTAAAAACTCTAAAAGAGTGACCTTCGAGGAAAAAAAAATCAGATAAATTGCACGTGGACCATAAAACGAGCAGCTGAGACTTGATGGCAATAAAACAAGAAGCAAGTACAACATATCTGTCTTTGTTTGCCAACATTTTGAGTCTAAAGAGTAATCAGAACAGGTGAGATTTTCATGATCTCCACCTACACTTTCAAGTAATTTATTAGTCCAGGTTCAATTATAATGAGTGCAAATAATGCTAAGGAAAAAAGAAAATGGATACCTGATACCTTATTTCTTCTAACATGATATTGTTTCCATCAATACAGATCAGGAAATTGAGCCTGCAACTCCAAACATGACATTGAATAATGATTCTATTTTGGTGCTCTTTGTCTGTTTGAAGTGCTGATGCAAAGACATTTTCTCTTCAGCTGACACATTATGACTGCGACAAATACTTTGACATACCATAAATGATTTATAATGCTTGGTATTAAATCTTTCTCTTTTATGCACTTCAATCTTTCAACAGACAAAAGGCTTTTTCTGAAATTACTTCTTGCAATGTGATCAAGCAAAAGAAACTAGCAATTTGACTTGACAGTTAATGGGCACGCTGAAGCCACTAGGTTCTGAAATATCTAACATTTGTGTCTGATTCATATTTTTTGATGAATATTTCCCTACCTCAATTAACAATGATGATATACGACAGACTATAATGATAATCACAGGACAAAATATTTGTCAGATATTCATATTGCGTTTTTAGGCGGAGATGAAAACCCATGCAAGTGAGTCTGGAGTCTTTTCGTTCAATACAACAACAAAAAAACAACCTTTTCTGCCAACACATCCAAAGCATCTTGTCCTAATCTACAGACAAAGACACTTGTAAATGGGATTTCGCAAGATTTGATGATGTCACCAAAACACATAAATTCTTCAAGAAACAAGATTAACCCTCCCCATCCCAGTGTGTCCAAATGTTCCCCTTTTCCCCCTATTCCACAACATAGATGATAAAGCCTTTCTATATTTTTATCAGTAGGCATGAGCTTTATTCTCACACGACAAACCAGACAGATCAGAGAATGGCAATTGGAAAAGGGAATGATTAAAGAGACTTTCTTACATTAAACAAAATGCTGGCAGCCACACAAAAGATAGATCACAGCCACAAAAATGTCAGCCCCAAGTCACAGATGATTGAAATGACAGAAGGCCTTCAAATCAACTTCATCTTAACGCAGCCCTGAAGCCTTTAAAATAAGAGGGTGTGCGTGTTTCCTTTAAAATAAGAAGAAAAACCAAAAAGTCATGTGAGAACGCACATGATCCCTCCCAAGTTCTACAGCTTGCAAGGCTATGATGAGTCTGTATAATGTTTATAACTATCGTTGTACTGTGAAAATGGCTCTTCTTCATTCATCATACTGATGATTTTGTCAAGATCATACGCTTTTCTTTGAATGTTATTTTGATTGAAGGAGACTAATCTTGCTTGTTTGGTGACAGGCAAACGAAAGGATTATGCATCTGATTTTTACTCTAAAATCAGTTATGACAAATCAGATGGCATTCTCTTGATCATGACTAATCAAACAACCTCTCTGTTTCCCATGCTGAACGTAGAAGATGACACTTCATTGCCTATTATGAATCAGAGAGTGCCAAAATCTGTATGAACCAACAGACATTTCTTGCATATTAAGCCCATAGGCTGTAATATTTCCAAGGAAGATGAAATACCCTGCGTGATTGAACATTTATGTCTGAGGACAGTGACTCAAAGAACTACAAGATTCTTGAAACCAGGTTCAAATAGATCACAACATTGTTCTTCGAGGAAGCGGCAAATGTTAAGAAAATCAACTGTTAGGCATACATCTTGCAAACCTATAGCAGAGGGACTTGTTCTTGTTGGACAATGAATAAGATAAGATCTACGGGATAACAAAAGATACGATAGGTATAGGTTGGTGGATAGTTTCTAAAGACACTAGATCCAGGTGCTTGTCAGTATAAATTGTATATACGTTTTACAATTCAGTCAACCTCATATAGTTTATAGATCAAACAAAGGTTGTGAAACATTTACAGGATCAATACTACCAATATATTTGCTATCAAAATCTGCAGCCTTAAAAACTTTGATCAATGTATGTTAAGTCTGACCAATTAACTATATAATTTGTTTTAAAGTTCTCTCGCATTACCATATTTCATCCTGATATTAGTTGAAGTGAAGAAAATGAAGTCATGTTATAGCATTCATGGAGCATCTGTCACGCATAACGACAAAGAAAAACAATTGAAAGGCCGGGAAACCATCAATCAAAGCCCAATTTGTGATGATTCAACTCACAACCAGGTTGATAGATGAGAAACAGAATCTGAAAGACTGAATAGCATTGTGAAATTTAAAGCCATGGCCGTTATCAATCTTTCCATTCAATTTTCATTGCTAATCATTCAATGTCTCTCGTGTGTCATTGTTTGGTGTCAGGAGACAACTGATTAATATTGACAAGATATGGAGTTCAGCAAAGGTGAGATCTCAGTGTTTAGGTATGTCATGTGCTTCTATATTTTTTAAAGATGAACGAGCCATGGGAAAACTCCTTCATGCAAGAAATATGTAAGAAATAGAGTCACTTACTGCACCTAGTAGGAAAAGCTTGTTTAATGGAAGGACGCGGAACACCGCATATTATACTAAGTGCCCCCATAACTCTTTAATGCCATGAAGTTTTGTAAGTCTTAAATTCTCACTTAAACTTTGTGGCATACTGATAAATGTAACTTGCTAAAATCAGATTTAAGCAGGTGTGGCAGAAAGATGAATGTGGCCTCCTTTTGAAATTTATTTGATGATGTCTTCAGACTGCAGGTAAGGGCTAACCAATGCAAGAATGTTATTGATGATCTTTGTCTCATATACTGGTATGATCAATGATGATCCTGAATGACAAAATAGCTATTGGCCTTTGATCACCTGTCTGCACTGTGCGGTAATTTAAGCTTGGTACTAGCCTCAGTTTTTTTCATTGGTACGCTGTTACTGCGGTGATTTACTAAAAATGCTAATTTCACAAAGTGGCACATTTGGTGAACAGCTTCAGTGGCTCTGTTCTGAATATTTAAACTTCAAATTAAATGTTTCAGCAAAACTTAAGAAAGCACATCATGACAACTAATTTTTGGAAAAGGCAATGGCATGTCACTTGGAATGTTTGCATTCTCTGGGTGGACGATGAGAGTATTGACCAAACTCGCCCTCACTCGAATTCTCGGAGGGAATCCGTCACTCGTATATGCTATGAACTCTGGGTAAGGGTCCCTATCCGTTGCAACGGCCACAATTTTAAGACGTTGTCAACAAGCCAACCATGCTGACCTGTGTCTCAAATGGTTGTGTGAAGTGTCAACACTTGCCTGCAATGTTACTAGCATCGAAGGGACTTCCACAGTTCATCTGGAGATGTCCATATTATCAACCATTATTTCCAGTCAGGGAAACTGATAGGTGCCTAAGGACTATTTCCACGGAGCTCTACAGTGTTTACATAAGTGAGAGGGCAGATATCCTTGCACCCTATCAGAGTGAAGCGTCAAATGCGAGTGCCAGGTCTAACGAACTGGCTCTCCGCTAGGGCGAGTATGAGTATTGACAATATTGTAGCTTTCTAAAATGAAAAATGCCAGGCCTAATGCCATACCCCATGGGAGAAACCCATTATAAACCTAGATAGTATATCCTCAGTTGACATGCCTGAGACGAACACAAATTCATTGAGTGCCATATGAACAAAATAGAAAAAGACTGTCAATTCAAAATCAATGATGACACACCGTTTGGCCAGTACAGTCGTTTGTGAATCAGATATCCAAAAAAATTATTTAAAAAATCATTACTTTTGACTGTGACTTGAGTGCTGAAACAAAGTTGATTACCTCAATGTACATTCCTTTCATCGTCATTTAAGTTTAATTTCGGTTACTAGAACTTTCTGAATGCCCCTAGTATGCATACATGTATTTGGCCATTTTGTAATATCAAGCAAGCTCTTCCACCTCACAGATGTATCGGTGGAGCAAGAAGGAGTTTTACTGCACTTTTACGGCCTTCCTGATTGAGTTATACTGCCTGAACAAGCACCAAAAATGGACCTAGAAGTACACATACTTCAGGTTCACTTGATTGACAAAGCCCATCCTTCCTTTGATTTGAAAGGCTTGGTTGCCAAACGTGATTCATTGTTATCAGATTTTCATGACAAGTAGCAGACAGGCAAGTGGTCTTCGGGAAAAAAATATTCGCGTGGGCCATAAAATGAATAGATCTCTGCAGCTGAGACTTGATGGCAATAAAACAAGAAGCAAGTACCTTTGTTGCTTCTCCAAAATGTTTGGTCTGATAAACTGAAATAAACAGATCCTCCAAATGAAACCAGTTTTCTTCTATTGATATCCATACAGTAGAAAATCAGAGAACACTTGTAACTTGAAATTCCACTCCAGTTTTGTTATTTGTTGGAGATAGTTGAGATTGGGGTAATATTTTATACATAAAAGCATTGAATTGTATGGGGATATAGTTGTAGCTAACATTTCACTTCCTATAGCAGGTTTCATTTTGCTAGCCTTTGAAAGTTACACTTTAACAGTTCGGAAGCTCCTTTAAAAGTAAGAACTTTGGTGGCTCTTGAGCCAAACTCCAGATTAACTGAATTAACTAGTCTAACATACAATTAAAAATGCATTATGGACCATTCCATCAACTCTTTTCCAGACAAGTATGTCTGAGTGCATATGTTGTAAGATCAAGAATGGACTAATTTTTAAAAAGCTTACTCAAAAGAAAAATTAGTAGACTGTTAACGTTTCTGTGCTAGTCCAATAGTCTACCAACATCTCTATATCAGCAGACAATGGTAATCCCACTAAAATCATTGACTTAATCAAAGAAATCAAATTACTTTGAGATATAATGCCTCCAGCCACTGAATTACAGAAATATTTTAATTGTACTAATTTCTTGATAAAGATAAAAAGGCCCGAATTGAGGTAAAACTACATCAAACATTTCTACCAGGTTTCAAGGTAATCTACAGTCAATCACAAAAATAACTTCCAAATAGTTCTCTGTTGCCTGCGGTTATCTCAGAATCTAATGGAATTTTACTCATTGATGTGCAACCAAATAGTATACATCACATGATACAATTGGAAAGACTAAGATTCTGACTGTATCATGTTGAAAGTTGAAGAATAATTGTAATGAAATAATCAGCTTTGACGCTTGGTCTGGTAGTGACGTAAGTGGGCTTTACCTTTAGAACAGTAAAAATTAATTGTGGCTAACTGATAACTTGCTAAATCAGAATTTAGCAGGTACGGCTGGAAGGTGACTCCTTTTGAAATTTCTCACCGCATGAGAGGGAATACATGATTTATGATAAACACATTCGCTTGTTTAGGCTAGTCAGTTTTTCATTATACGTAGTCTTGACAAGGTAGATACAGACACTACTAAACAGATTGACCAAATCACAGATATGCACTTCACAAACTTCAGACAAAACATAGCACATATTTTTCATGACCAAATTATGACATAAATGATATTTCTATGTGGTTATTTTATGGTTATTATATATTTTTCTGTAAATTTGTAAAATGTCATTTATTTGAAGAAATGTCTTGTCTGTCTGATTGAAGAGAGAAGAGACAAGAAGAACATCTAAATGGAAAGATCAGGTCACTTTGTCTACCTTATCTCATATACATTTTAAAGGCTTAGCCATTCAGTAGTGTCTATAATTTTAAAGTCATAGTGAAAGTGCATTTCTAATTATCGACAAAAATGCAACATGTTGTGTCAAAGATTAGCTCAATGAATTTAGAGCAAGGAGCACTGTAGTTTCAAAGGTTGATAAAATCATTAACTATAATTTAAGGTATAATAACACAATACATCATTGTAGAGGTAAAATGTGTTCATCTCAATGTAAATGTATTATTCATTTGGCCCATACATAGACATTATATGATTATTGTTTGCAAGAAAATTGTTATAATCCCTCTCTCGCCAGTCTGTGATAACATTTGTCATTAAGCAATGTTTGGAAAGGAAAATATACTGGCCACTTTAATGAATGCAATTTAGTAAATCTATAGTCACTTTTTGATTTGATATATTTTGGCCATTATGTATCAGGCAAATAATGATGCCCTATTAAATCATCATTATTGCTGCTTCGTAGACTTTCAATGAAACTTCTGTGCAGCAAATAGGAATTTTACTGCATTTTTACAGCCTTCAACAGCAGAGGGTACCCAACTTGGACAAGCACCGCTGACCGCTAACAGACCTTGATGTACTTAGTTGCATTTGATTGCCTAATCTGGTCCTTCCTTTGATTTGAAATGTTTGCTGCCTAGTGACATTTATTGTTATCAGATTTCCATGGCACATAACAAAAAGGCGAGGGGCCCTCAGATAAAAGTACTCGAAATAGATAATTTACATGTGAGCCATAAAACGATTATGGTCTTTGACAGTAGAAGGAAACAGAACACGATTCCAAAAACATATCTGTATTTGCAAATATATGTTTTGAGCACATATTTTAAGTTGTATATAGATCTCTTTCAGCCAAGCCTACTTTGTTCTGATAAGGAGAGAAGGAGTTCAACTTTCAAAAAATTAAATCATGCCAAAAAGGCATTGAGTGGCACACAATCCTTTTCATGCTCAGCAACCAATGCACAGGTAAGAAATTTATGAAGCCAAAGAAATATATGTAATTAGAACCAAGGACATTTGCATGATATCCCAAAACACTGATCTAATTAGGAAAGTTAATAATTAAAGATTAGCTCTTACATTAAACAAATTCCAGCAGTCACCCAAAAGACAGATCACTGCCGCAAAAATGTCTTCTCTCAGTCACAGAAAATCAAAATGACAGGATGTCTTCTAGAACCTTTATCTTTTAAACACACATCCCTGAAGCCTTCGTAACAGAAGGTAATGATGAAAAATGGAAGGCTTTTTCACGAAAGGAAGCACATGCTAACCCCTAGTTCCATAGAATACTGCCTTGAATAATTATGATAAGTCATCAATTATTTACACCCTATCTTTTATATGGAGAACTGGGAACAAGCCCCAATGGGCCACATTACTGTTCTTTGACGATGAGGAAATGGTATCAATATCAACTATTAGGCATATCTTGCAAAACCATGTATAACAGAAAGGCTTGCTCTTCTTGGAGACTGAATCAAGGACAGGATAGGAGAGAATAAAATGTGCCCATGTGTGGTATCTTTTACTTGACCAGAAACTTTAAAATCCATTGACTCTAATTTTGACATAATTGTGTATTCCAAAGAAGCCTTAACTGAATGTTGCACCAGAACACTAGTTTCTCACTTCTCAGTCACCATTGTGTTTTTGATCTGCCAACCAAAAAACAAGACACTTTTTGTGGGATTTTGCAAGATTTGATAATGTCACCAAAAAACAAAACCCCACAAAACTCCTTCAGGAAACAAGAAAACCCCTCTTCCCAATGTGCCCCATGTCCCAATGTCTTCCAGTTCCTCCTACTCTACGTAATAGATTATACATCCCATTTAGTTTTTATCAGTAGGTAGTTATTTGATTTTAACAGGAAAGAACAGACAGATCAGAGAATAGCAATTGAAGGGGAATGATTAAAGATGCTTTCTCACATAAAACTAAATGCTGGCAGCCACACAAATGACAGATCACTGCAACAAAAATATCGGCTCCAAGTCACAGATGATTAAAACGAGGGAAAGCTTTCAAATGAACTTTATCTTACCATAGCGCAGAAGCATTTATCTAAAGAAGAAGATCATGCTCAGTCAGGTAAGAAAGCACATGCTAACTCCATGTTCTACAACTTGGAATTGCTATGATATTTTGGAATTAAGAACCCATCTTAATATAATGTCTCTGGAAGATCGAATATTTATGTCTAAAGCAAGACTCCTGGAAATAAGCTCAAATAGACCACAGCACTGTTCGTTCAGCACTGCTCCACCACTGAGCACGTTACTGTCTCCTAATATAAATAACCTCAGAAAATTGTTTTCTGTTCATGATCTTGTCATTGTTCATTCATGTTTTATGGCAACATAAGGTCACAGAGACGATGTTGGTCACTTATAATTCTTGGTAGCTCTTAAAGTTTTGCAAAAAAATTAGCTTCAAAGCCTAATTTTGAGTACGGTAACATGATTTTGTGGAGACAGTATCATGACAGAAAGCACATGCTCACAATACCGTACTCTTGCTCTTGAATTTACCCCCTAATTGCAGCTTTGTTATTTGCAATACACACATGTTTGTGCATTCCTTTGCATTAGTCTTACTAATTGTACAATAAGGGCCTTGGAAAGATGATGTATAAACAAAAACAAAAATTCTGAGGTTATTTATTAGAGGAGACTGTTACGTACCATGTTAGAGCATTCGAAGAGCATCTCTCATGCAAAAGGACAAAGAAAAACAACAGAAAGGCTAGCACAATGTCCTTGAACAAAGTTTAGGGTTTAAAAAAATGTACAAAGAATCTGTCGACACAGCGTTGTAA